>JAFIDM010009631.1:47961091-48069071 GCA_023159025.1 Thereuonema tuberculata | reverse complement strand
TGTAATGGCAACGACCGGCGGAACGAAAAACGTTCCGGTGATTTTCAGTGTTGTGAAGGCCATAACTCGGAAATGAAGCATTTCCGGACATATGTTGTAATGAACTATTTTGATTGTCTACATGTGGGAAATACATACCTGAAATTATGCCGTGTATTTTTGAAACACCCTGTATATGCTGACTATCATCTTCTTCATTAATTCTGGCATCTTCATCTCCATCATCTTCATCACTTAGCAGGATGCTCGTAACATCTTCATCACTCCTTTGCAGGAACACTGAAATATCTCAATCTTTATTGTTTTTATCCATGAGCAGGAAGAATGAATCATCTCAATCTAACATCCGAGAATTTAAGAAATCAAAACCACATAAAACATTCAAATTCACATTAAAATCACAACCATCTCAAAGGTAAATCTGCAGTTAGAACATTATTGCTCTGCATAAAATTCGAAAAATCGAAAATAGAACAAAATGGAATTTTATTTCTAGGGTGAAATGAATTTTTTTCAAGAATGTCCTTAATATTAAAAAATGTGTAATTTCATGTAGTTTTAGTTTTGTTAACAAGAAATTCATAATAATTGTAGATAGAACATTTTGGCTCCTAGCCAGCACCAACAGAAATAGCAATGGAGGAAGAAAAGAAACAGCTTTACTCACAGCTACAAGAAGTGTTTAGTGAAATCAAAAAGAAAATATTGTGATTGTAATGGGTGACCTAAATGCAAAAGATGGAAAGGATAACACTGGCCTTGAACAAGTAATGTGCAAATAAAGTCAAGGTAAAATAAATGAAACTGATGAAAAATGTAGATTGTTGGTTGATTGGTGTGCTGCAAGTGAAATGGTTATTGATGGAACATTATTCATGCACAGGAATATTCACACAGTTTCTTGGGTAGCACCTAACTATAGAGTACTAAACCAAATTGATCACATAATGATAAATAGGAAATGGAAATCATTGCTGCTTGATAAGAGAAACAAGAAAGGGGCAGATATAAATAGTGATTATTACTTCATGGTAGCCAGTTTCAGGATTAAAATCTGTAAATCAACTATAAGGTTCCAACAACAGGCAAGAAGATATGATGTAAGAAAACTAAAGGATAAATTAGTGAAGGAAGATTTTCACTTAAGTAAGCGATTTGAAATATTGGGTGAAATATAAAGAAGTAGACCAACACTGGCTGAAAGTAAAGGATGTATTTTTAAAGACTGCTCAAGAAGTATTGGGTTTTAAAATCCACAAAAGAGTGAAGGACTGAAACAACTTGGCAGAAGATTAAAGAAAGAAAAAACATCAAAGATAAACTAATTGCAAGTAAAACAGAGGTAAAAAAAATTGAGCTACAAAGTGAATACAGAAAAAAAGGAACGCGAAGTGAAGCGAAGTACATGAGCAGACCATAGAAAAAGGATGAGTGAGCTTGGGTAGACAGCCCGGAAAGCTGCAAATGTAAATGATTTGAAAGAAGTAGAGCAAATTATGCAAAACCCTTTCCTACAAAAAACTCCCAAGAAATAGACGAGTAAAAAGTAAAGGACGAACATTATTAACTAAAAAGAAAGAGCAATTAGAACAATGGAGAGAATACTTCAAGAAAATCTTAAATAGGCCTAATGTTTTAGACCTTGATGTTGAATCTTATGATCAGTTGTTTGGAGGACAAGCGTATCAAAGATAAACTATCAAGAGACGAGATCAGAGCAGCATTAAAACTTTTAAAAACTGGTAAAGCATCTGGTCTGGATAACATCCAACCAGAGATATTGAAAATAGATCTTGATACAACTGTAGAATTGTTGTATCTTCTTTTGAAGAAAGTTTAAGAGTAAAGGAAGAATACCGAATGATAGGAAAAGAGATCTGCTCATTAAGCTAGCAAAAAAAGGGATATATTACAAACTGTAAACACTGGACAGGTATTACATTGTTGCCCATTCCAAGTAAAGTTGTAAGCCAGATTATTCTAAATAGGATAAGGTGTATTGTGAAAAAGCGCTTACATAAGGAACAGGCAGGATTCCGTAGTAATTGATCATTGTAGATCAGATAAAAAGTCCCTATAAAAGAGTATAGAGCAAAGCATTGAATATGTTTCTAGCATTTATCTCATGTTAACTGACTTTGAAAAAGCACTTGATTCATAGAGATAAAATGTGGAACACAATGAAGAGATATGGAATCCCAATATGCATTATCAATATAATTAAATTTAAAGTTATGATGGCTACATGTGCCCAGTCGTGCTTGAAGGAAACCTATGGAACCCATCCCGATCATGATGGAAGTATAACAAGGATGCATACTGTCACAAACCTTGTTTCTCAACGGTGCTAGATGAACTAATGAGAAAGGTAACAAAGAAAAAGAAGAGGTATTAATTGGAGTATCTCTGAACAACTCTAAAGATCTGAATTTTTGCAGACGATATCTGTCTGATGTCTCATACTTTTCAGAAAATGGAAACAGAAATAAAGGAGCTTGAAACAAATGGAAAGGTATGTTTGAAAATTAATATTGAAAAGACAAAATCTTTAAGAATTGATACAAAAAGTGTTATGAAATTTAAATTAAATGAAAAAGAAATTGAAGATGTAAGTAAATTTACTTATTTAGGCAGTTTTGTTAGTGAAACAGGTGGAGCAGATGAAGTAAAAATGAGATTTCTAAAGGTAAATGTAGCTTTTGTGCAGTTGTATCCAGGATGGAAGGCAAGAGAAATTTCTACATCCCATAAATTGAAGTTATTTAATAGTAATGCTAAATCTATCCAAGATGTATGGAAGTGAAAGTTGGAAGATTATGATAAAAAAAAATATCAGGTGATCTGGAAACTTTTGGAAATAGCTATTTCAGAAGGATCTTCAAAATTTACTGGTCCAACATAATTACGAAAAACTCGGAGAACTTTCCAAAGAAGAACCTATTGAAATGACAATAAAAAGATGCAAGTGGAAATGGATAAGCCGTACTTTGCAAAAGCAACACACTTCCATTGAAAGGCAAGTGATGAGCTGGAATCCACACAGACAGAGAAAAAGGTGTGGACCAAGGGCAAACTAGGTAAGAACTTTGCAAGAGGAAGCCAGAAGAGTTGGTAAAACATGGGGAGAGGTGAAAGCCTTGGCTCAAAACAGAGTTAGATGGAAATGCTTCGTGGCAGGTCTATGCTCCGTAGAGGAGTCATAGGAAATAAGTCAACTAAGACAAATAGCCTCTGGATGAAGCAACACCACAGGCAATTCAATTGGCTGCAGAATGTTGTCAACGTGTAGGAGTGCTGCCAAAGTATCTTGTAGCAAAACTAGGGGACAGCAGATGTCATACGAGATGGTTTGTAGACTGTGATGGCCATGTGCCACTTGACCAATGCAGCCGGATTGGAGCGAAGACCATGCCTCCTTCATACTAGGATATGATTGTGTTCACTGAACACAACACAACTCCAGTTGGACACTGTTCAGGATTGCCAAACTCAACACCACTTCAACACAACGGTGCTACCTATGTTGGGTGGTGAGCAGTATATGTCTTAAGGGACGCTGAGAATGAAGTCCCTCCTCTGCCAGTCATCAAAAAATGACGGGTACAGGAGTGCTGCCAAAGTACCTTGTAGCAAAACTAGAGTAGAGCAGCTGTCATAGCAGATGGCTTGCAGACTGTGATGGCCATGTGCCACTTGACCAATGCAGCCGGATTGAAGCGATGACCATGCCTCCTTCATACAAGGATTCGGTAATCATCTGCACCAAAAGAGAAAGTTATGGAAACAAAACAAATATGTGTTTAAGAAACAAAATTTATTCATCAAAGTATCCTCCATTTTTTATATGACTTTAGTCCATCTTTCTGGCAATTGTTAAATTCTGTTCTCGTAGAACTGGGCTGCCTTGGAGGCAAAGAAGTCTTCCAAGTGCTTTTTGATAGCGTTGAAATCACTGAATGATTTTCTGTTCAAAGCATTCTATAGGGACCGAAATAAGTGAAAGTCAGATGGTACAATATCCAGTGAATATGGTGGGTGTGGTATCCCAGCCAATCTTGTGTAACTTTTTTCAGGTGACCAAAGACATGTGAGGCATCACGTTGTCTTGCTGGAAAACAACACCCTTTCTTTTCGCTAGTTCTGGCCTCTTCTGTTGAATGTTGTGGTGCAATTTCTCCAACTGGCTGCAGTACACATCCAAACTGATCATCTGATTGTGTGAGAGTAGCTCATAGTAAAAATGCCTTTGAAATCCCACCAGACACAGAGCATAACCTTTTTTTGAATGAATATTCTGCTTTGCGCTTTAGGATTTTCAAAGTATCTGCTAACTCCCGAGTCATTAATTTTGGGTTGGCCTCCAGGTATATCTTTATGTAATTGTCATCCACTGCTGAAGGTCTTCCAGGATGATCAGCATCTTCTATGCTGAAATCCCCAGCTTTGAATTTCACAAACCACCTCTGAACCATTGATTGACCAACAGCACCCTCTCTATACACTTCACATATGTTTTTACACATCTGTGTGGCATTTTCCTCTATTCTATAGAAGAATAGCATCACATGCCGAAAATGCAACTTTAGCTCATCCATATTTGAAACTCAATAAAACATACAGCTTCTACTGATCTCGACCAACTTTTACTGACAAGGGAAGTGTGTCAAGCCCCTCAGAGCTTTTTGTCTGAAAATTTTTTTATAGTAGTTTTAACCCATATAGAGATTTTTCCCAAAGCCATTTGATCCTCAGATGATAGCTTCATGCGAAATCTGCAATCGATAGTCGGTAGCCATTTTTCTTTTGGTTAGCAATTAAAGTTAACTTTTAGTTCCTTAAGCAGCCCGCACACGATGCAGCTTTGGGCCGAGTTGCATGTGCAACTTTTGGCCTAGAGCGTTTTTGGAGCTGCATGGGCCAAGTTGCAACCGAAGTTGCATGGAGAAAAAGCTGCAAAGAACGGTGGTGCAACTCGGAAAGCTGCAAGGAAGCTGCATGGAATTACCCAATCACAGTGCAGCGTTGGAATACGTCAGTCGTGACGTCGGCCCAAGGAAGAAACATGGCGTCGAAACAAATTTCCTTCGCTTGAGAGGGGCGAATCGCGAATACAGAAAAAATATCAGATTATTTTGAGTTTCTTTCACACATAAATACAGTTTATATGTAAATGCAGTAATTTAATGCGGCAGAATGTATCAGAACGTTTGAAAAACCTAGATTTTTTGAATTTTTCACATCGGAAGCGGATTGTCGCTCAATCACCATTTCCGGAAACTGCCACATGACGTCATTGTTTCAGTAAGCAATGGATTATTATTGGCTGTTGGTAGTTGTTATTCGTGAATCGCATTATTGCCATCAACTGCGATTACATACCGGCTACTAATTTTTTAAAACTATTTCTCAGATGTTTAACATAAATCACAAATATTTAGTTTTCGCAAAGCAAAGATTTCAATCAATCATTTGCAATTTTGAAATTTAGAATGTATAGAATATAAGAATAAAATTAACTTACATTACTAAACATATAAAGCCGGGAAGTGATCTGGGATTTGAAAACGCCAATATCAAAAAACAAATCAGTGTTTCTATGGAGATAGAATCTAATTATCTCCATGTCATCAGCGGCAAAATTTGGAAACAATTTAGAAACCTAAAACGCAATATTATTAAGAATTCGCTCTTTTTTTAAAGTTTATATCTCCATAGAAACAGTGATTTGTTTTTTGATATTGGCATTTTCAAATCCCAGATCACTGTCCGGCTGTATATATACATTTTTACTTTTTTTTAATTATAAATCCTTAATATTATACATTCATTTACTCACTCCCACTCGTAGAGGGTTGAGGTTTACTCGGATGCTCTTCTGTTGGAGTTGCTGACAGTGTAGCTGGGGTTTTTATCTTGGAGAAAAACCCGCGATGCACTGAAGCTGCGAGACTTGAAGCGCGAAATAGCGAGGGATCACTGTAATAGGATTTATCAGGATAATGAATTTTTCCCTAGAAATATGTTTTGTGAAAAAACAACTATTACAATCAGTAAGATAACACTGGCATAACTTAGAATAATGCTTCTCAATCTTTTTTGCTTCACAGTGCACTTTCATATTTGCAGAAATCCCATAGCCCCCTAAATTTTTTCATCTTTGCCTTTATTATTAAAAAAGAATCCTTTGAAAAAAATAGATGATATGAAAGGTGATTTAATATTTTAATAACCTTCATTGTTAGAATGAAACAGAATCTCTGATTGTCCAGATTATTTGATGCCTAGAATTTAGTCTACATTACAGCATTTGGCTGTCTGTGAAATTATATGTTAGTACTAACACATTCTCAATTTTCTTATGGCACAGGAGAGCATCCTCACAGCACACTACTGTACCTTGGCACATCAGTTGAGAAGCTTGGATTTAGAGAATCCCATATAACTGAGGAAAATTTCTCACAGATTAAAAAAGTAAATTTTTGGAGGTCCTTTTTTAGAAAGAAAAATGGGGATCCACTGGTTTATAATAAATCGATTATCATTATCATTCTTTCTTTAATGAATTTTCTGAAGAAACTTCTAGACTTCAGCACTACAGACTCGATTTCGCAAATCTTAAAAACAAAAAGTGAAATTCTAGTGTCTAACAGAGTTTTAAAGAATTTAGAGAAACATTTTTCTAAATAACAAACTTAAAAACTTGCCTAAATACTTTCACTTCCAGCAAAGAGAACAAAGGAAAGTAATATATCTGCAATGGATGCCATCTATAGTATAAAAATGCTTCAAATCTACTTTTGAAATTAAGATTGATTACCAAGACTTAAAATTAGACAATAACATATTTTTTCTACAGTTTTAATTTTTTTTCTCCATCAAGTCATTGAATCCTTGAATTCTTCTTCCACTGGAAAGGGGTGTAACAATATTCATTTTATCTTTGATAATAAGACATTTTTACGTATTATGTCAAGATTCGGATCATTACAGCTGATTTTATAGAGTTTGCAGATTTGTATAAGCATTGCTTGTGGCATTGTAACAGAATTTGTTGATTCCTGTAGAATATGTTTATTCATGCCGACATAATTCTCTATTTCAAATTCAAAATTACCTTCTTGAATACAGTTACTCTTAATGATGGAAAATTTAAGTATGGATTACCAAATGTAGATAGAAATTCAGACATGTGGTGTCATTTCATGATTTGCTGTCTACTTTAATGGAAATAAATAATGTATGCTTTGTATCTGAAGCTCCGATACTCCATAAACTGAACATCATCCAAATTATATCAACACACAATCACATTTATTGCATGGATTTTCGTAGTTTGAGAAACAGCTTCTTCAGACAGAAAACCATACACAAAGTTAAATTTTCAAACTTACAATGAACAGTTCATATAACTATGCTTTAGTATGACATAAGTTGAAAACCTAACAATAATATTACAATAATAAACAAAACTTAAATTGACACACATTAGCTATACGTGAGCTGCAGTTGTTGTAGACAATATATTTCACTAAGGAGACATTATTTTAGGTGCTATTTCCAATATTTGTAGAGTTAATTCTACTCCTTTATATCTATTCATAAAAATATTACCCTTCTTCAATTTATTTTGGATTATTAAAGCTTCCAAAATTTTTTTTTTCGTATCATTGTGTTCTCTGCATATAACGTTAACTTGAGGATTTGGATTATAAGATAAATTATGCAAAGCCCAATCAGAACTCTTTAGTTTCATTCCTTTTACACTATTAACATGTTCACGGATCTGTTCGAGTAATGTTCTCTGGGTCTCTCCAATGTAAATTGTAGAACATGTTCTACAAGTCAAACTGTACGACACCCATATTATATAACTTATTACTTACATCAATACATTTACCAGTTATTATATCTTTAATATTCCTGCCTACATTGTAACATAATCTTATCTGATTTTTCTTGCATTTATCCTTAAATTGAAGATCAATAAAATTTGCTGGATTTACATTTAGAACTTTTTTAAATTTCTGTTCTGATTTTTGTCTATCAATTTTGATACATTTGTTTGATTGCTGAATCTTGTACTGTTTGTTTTGAAAAGCAAGAGCTACGACAACACAGGCGATTCTACTCCGCAAAGGGGTGATACGCTGAGATGGGCACTTTCATAAGACCTGTTTTTCTTTTAGTACCTGTTATTTTTGCAATAGTATTTATTCTTTCCCTAATTCTTTCCTGAAAAGCGCAAATAGAATGCAGCCACTAGTAAACTAACACTGATAAAAAGTAAATATCCTCTCTTTATTTTTCCTCAACCCTATTTTCATGAAATCCAAGGAGACCGGACGCATGCGCAAAAGCGTTGAAGGCTCTCGTAAACGAAAACAAACAGTATGTAATAATAGTTTTTGTAAATATTAGGACACTGTTTATAAACAAAAAGAACAGTTTCCCTATGGGGTGTCCTAATTCTGGATGTTTGTGTAACATTTACATGAATTTTTCTGAAAGTAATAAAATTTTGAAATTGCAAACATCCCAATTTGAATATTTCCATTACATAGATAACTGCCTTTTAATATGGTATGGTACACACAGGCAGTTTATCAAATTCTATGATAAGGTTAACACTATTGATGAATACATAAAATTTACTTGGGAAGGTGAATCAGATAACCAATTACATTTTTTGTTTGTTATCCTTTTTAACAGAAATTGAAAATTGGAAACTTAATATTATTCTACAACTTACAGAAGTAAGCATGTTATTAACTAATTCCAATCATGCATGGCACATAAAGAAAGCATTGATAAATAATTATACTAGAATAATTTATTGTACCACTATAGATGAACAATATAAGAAATTCTATATTAACAAGATGAAAGAGATTTTGAAAGAGCAAAAGAAAGAATTTTGGTCCCATCATCCCAATCAATTAATTAGATTGTTAGATATTTCAAAATATCAGAACAGAAATTTAAAAATGTTCTACACGTAAATCCAGCAATTTTTATTGATCTTCAATTTAAGGATGTATGCAAGAAAAATCAGATAAGATTGTATTACAATGTAGGCAGGAATATTAAAGATAAAATAACTAATAAAAGTATTGATGTAAGTAATAAATAATATGGGTGTCGTATACTGTTTGACTTGTAGAACCTGTTCTAAACTCGGAGTAGAATTAACTCCACAAAAATTGGAAATAGCGCCTAAAATAATGTCTCCTTAGTTAAATATATTGTCTACAACAACTGCAGCGCACGTATAGCTAATGTGTGTCAATTTAAGTTTTGTTTATTATAGTAATATTATTGTTAGGTTTTCGACTTACATATGTCATACTAAAGCATAGTTATATAAAGTGCTCATTGTAAGTTTGAAAATTTAATTTGGCTACCGTTTTCTGTCTGACGAGGCTGTTTTTCAAATGGCGAAAATTCTTGAAAGAAATATGATTGTGTGTTGATAACATATGCTTTGTAATAATAAGGCATTTCATTTTTTTTGTTTTAAATCCTAAGGAGTATTATCAAGAAAGTAGCTGTCAATAAAGAGATCGCACACCACTAATATTTGCTTTTGGTGAATTTTGTTCTGGCTTAACAGATAGATCATTCAATCACAGAGTTCAATCTGTCATTTCATTATTCTAATTATGTACTATTTTCAATACATTGTGGGCACCTGACATGAAGAAAACTGTCATTACTTATGTTTTGAAATTATTTGTAATTCCTTAAATATGTAATTTCAATTGTTATTTCGATACCCCAAATGAAAAATATTGTAACTCAAAAAACATATTTGAGTTATGGTGTTTTTCGGACGCCATAATTGATCACCTTCAATTTCCAATGGTTACCACATGCCATGTGGTATTAACAGTTGCATACTGTGAACATACTTAGGGAATCTTGTTTTATTATTTTAAAATCCTTATTTTTTGTAGATATTTAAACTTATTTTAATGCTCCTGAAAACTGCTGAAATTGAGTTACAATTTGATTACCAAATTGGAGGTATCAATTTTTAAGATTAGTTTTAGTTCGAATTTCTATCAAAGTAATTTATTGCTTCTGTTGCTATTTTTAAAGTTTTTAGTTAATAATGTAAATTGTATGTTTTCTAGAATGTTTATGCAAAAGCTATAAAATTCTTATATTGTCTTCTACATACAGTACTATCTTATATATATAGAAGAAATCCAGTTGCAACTAAAATGACAATTAAATGAATCACTATAACCAAGAAATGTGAGCTCAGTCTGAGGTAAATCTCTTTCATTCGCTGAGCCAGATTATGAGATCACTGTTTCAATTCATTTCAGTTTGTTGCCAGCTATCAATGTAGAAACAAATCATTGTTTTGGGTTGTGTTTTGTTTGATTTTTAAGCCCATTTAATTAATGACCTTTCTTGTGAATTAAGTTCAGATAACAAGAGATCTACAGTATTAAAGGATACTTTTTAAAAAGATAACTAGTTGTATAAGTTAAAAAAACAAACAAAAATTACATTTCTTAAAACTGTAAACTGATTTAATATTATCTTTAACATTTCCCACTACAATTTATTAATTGTGGGTCTATCATTGTTATTGACATTAACAAAATGGATCATAACTGACAGAAAATGAGTATTTCCAGAAATCAAAGAAATGTACGAAAGAAAGATGTACTAATGAATAGGTACTAGAAAAACAAGTCTGAAGCTTGACAACTGTATGCAGCCAAGATTACATCAAAATTTTATTAAATAGAAGTAAGTAGATCTTTTCTTTCTTTCTCTTTTTATTTCTTTTTGGAAATCAATCAAACTCAGTCATAGCTGGTCCCAAGCCTGATTGAGAAAGGAGGGACACTTCTGTAAACTAAATGGGTGTGCCTCTGAAGAAAACAGTCTCAGGTAAGTAGAGGTCAGATAACATCTTAAGCCTTGAAGCAGAAGGAGTGGGCCTACAAGCTAAAGAGGCAAACCCTCCAAATGGCTTTAGGTGCAGTGAGCCAATTTCGCACTAGCCTGAGATTTAAAAACATCAGTGATTCTTGTGTAAGAACAGCAGGTCAGAACGAAAAAAGTAAAGATTTGGCGAGGAAAATGGATAACAAGAATCCTACATGAAACATAAGAGGAATTAATGGGAAGGAACAACTTGCAACAAAATTTAAGAATAGAACAGAGCTCCTGCTTTAACAGAGACAAAGAAAACAGAATAAGGAACAGTGGAAATTAGTAATGGAACAATACAAAAATACTCTGTAGTGACGAAGAATGACAGAGCAAAAAGAACACTGTAATAGTTGTCTATATCTCTAATGACAATTCTACAACAGAAGAAAAGGAGGAAAATTTTAGAAAAGTTAGAAATTCTAGTGGACAGGAGTAAATATGAATGTATTACTAAAGGAAATATAAATGGGAGAGTTGGAAATGAAACTTAAGGCTGGACAGGAATACTAGGGAGGAATGGAGAAACAATAATGGAGAAAGTACTCTTTGAGTTCTGCCTGACCAACAATCTAATAGTTGGAATTTGATGTTTTTCCATAGAAACATGCATAAATGTATACAGAAAAGCACGGTAGAGAAGAATAATCTATTACTTTATTAGAATTAAGAATATTAAGACAGAGGTAAAGGACATTAACATGAAAAGGGGAAATGAAATAGGTAGTGACCACTATCTGGTCCTTATAGATAGATCATCCCCCCTAAAGACATGAAACAAAACAAAGCAGAACATATTAGCAGTACCAGGAAAAAACGAGGAAAAGGCTGAAAAATAAAAAGAGATGGAGAAGTAACAACCTAGAAGAAAGTTGGACTATTTTAAAAGCAATTATCCTTTTCAACAGGCAGAGAAAAATTGTGGGAAATCTAAAATATGGACAAGGAAAAAGAAGACAGTTTGGTGGAAAGAAGAACTGATAAAAGAAAGTGATGGAAAAAAAGTACCATGGAAGGGTTATTTGAATACGAAGTAGACTATGAGAAATATAATCTCAAAGAAAGTAAAGGAACTTAGACTGTATAACAGAGATCATGGAGAGAATTTGGTAAAAAGATCGAAGAAGATTATAGAGAAAACAAAAGCTCTTTTATAAAGTTATAAAAAGCGTTAAAAAGTTAGAAAGCACATCTGTTAAACATACGAAGAACAGGGATGGACATTTACATACTGATGAAAAAGAAATAATGGAGAGATGGAGATTGCATTTCCAAGAGTTGTTAGATGCAGGAAGACTACCGGTATAAGAACACGAGGAAAGAATAAGAATGAAGGGCCTTTGAAGAGGATGATTGTATCAAAGAATTAGCATTTGCTGTAGGTAATAAAGCTGCAGGATATGATGGTATTACACCAGAGATGGTGAAGTTTATGGGGACTGAAAGGAATGGAGATTTTTTTGCATGTTTTTAATCTAACACGAACTACAAAGAAAATTCCAATAGACTGGAAAATATCAGAAATTATATCCATACATAAGATGGAGAAAATTTAGAATGTGGCAACCACAGAGGGATCTCACTAATTAGTGTGCCTAGTGAGGCATATGCCAGAATCATGGAAAGAAGATTACATAGGGAAACAGAAGCCACCTTAGATGAGGCCCAATATGGCTTTTGTAGTGGAAGAAGTATAAAAATTTCATTTTTATCATCAAGTAATATTCAAAGAAGCTGCTGGGTGTTGGAAGGAAGGCCCATCTAAGTTTTGTGGACTTAGTGACAGCATTCGATTCAGCACAAAGACAAGATCTATTGGAACTTCTGAGAAAGAAAGGAGTAAACACAGGACTGAGACTTGGAGTAAAGACCAGGAACATATCAAGGATGGCCATAGTAAAATCTAGAAAATTTGAGATTTTCATTTTGATGATGTCGGGAACGAATTCCAGTCTTTTTGAAAGTAATTTCCTTCAAAATCCCTTAAAATTTATTGGAGAGTTTTTTGGATAATAATTATTTGAATACAAATTAATTGAAATATAAAGTTAAAACGTTATTTCAATATAGAGGATTATTCCCCATTGTCTTTTGGACTTAAGAAACATAGATTCTCATCTGACCAATTTTAGTATTTTATTATTTTTTTATCACATTTCCAGCAATCTGATCTTCCTAATAATTCCCTCTCTAATTTGTGGTTTTGTTTTTAATCTAAAGATTAGAAAAATATACCTAAAATGAAATCAAAGAAGAAGACATAAATCAAATTGTAAAGTTCGTTTTATTAATAATGACCTTTTTAAGTGTTAATGATTATATTAATATCCTTCTTGAAAGTGCAATAAGAATCACATATGAATTTAATATACACTGGTAATTAACTAAATAAAAATTGCCTACATTGCTTCAAACATGATAAAAATAAAACCAGTCATTAACAAACTGTTTGTTCCTACAGATATGATATGATTATATTGTAATCAAATTAGATGGTAAGAATGGAGATATATACAGTTTTCATATATACAGTTAATGATTAGACAGTACTAACCACTATCAAGCAAGATAAAATATCACAAAAAGAATAAAACTAGTGATGATTTGTGTTGTTTGAAATAGGTCACGTTATTAATTCATTGGATATATGTTAGGAGGAAAAAAATGCCAGTTAAATTGAAAACAATATTAGAGGCTGAAATGAGTGATGGAGAGGGATAATATTTATTCGATTATAATTAATTAACTGACAAGTGTGCTAAGCAGTTGCTTTATGTTTTCATAGTTAGATTATTAATGAAAATTATAAATAATGTGATATTCAAGAAGTTTTATTGATTTCTTCCCTTGCTTACTTAGTCATCCTCTTAATACCTTACTGGATTAATATTAATCTTAAACCACTCATAAAATACTAAAATTGGTCAGATGAGAATCTATGTTTCTTGAGTCCAAAAGACAATGGGGAATAACCCTCTACATTGAAATAACTTTTTAACTTTATATTTCAATTAATTTGCAATCAAATGTTTATTATCCAAAAACTCTCCAATAAATTTTAAGGGATTTTCAAGAAAATTACTTTCAAAAAGACTGGAATTCGTTCCCGACATCATCAAAATGAAAATCTCAAATTTTCTAGATTTTACTTTGGCCATCCTTGATATGTTCCTGGTCTTTACTCCAAGTCTCAGTCCTGTGTTTACTCCTTTCTTTCTCAGAAGTTCCAATAGATCTTGTCTTTGTGCTGAATCGAATGCTGTCACTAAGTCCACAAAACCTAGATGGGCCTTCCTTCCAACACCCAGCAGCTTCTCTGAATATTACTTGATGATAAAAATGAAATTTTTGTACTTCTTCCACTACAAAAGCCATATGGGGCCTCATCTAAGGCGGCTTCTGTTTCACTATGTAATCTTCTTTCCATGATTCTGGCATATGCCTTACTTGGCACACTATAGTACTGCAATGTCAAGGCTTTATAGAGCTTTCTCTATGCTTGTCTATCTTGTATCAATTGTCTCCTCCTTCTCCAATCTAATCCTCTATCCTGGAATCCTTGCACAATCTTCTTTCCAAGTTGTCTTGGGCCTACCTCTCCTCTTCTTGTCTGTCACTCTAAGTTTTATAAACTTATCTGGCTAGCCTGCCATCACTCATTCTTAGGATGTGTCTAAACCATCATAGCTGATTTTACTACTATTTCTAGTATAGGCTGTAATTCTAAGATTTCTTTGAATATTCATAATCCTTATCTCTTTTCTCTTTATTTTTTGTTTTCCCTTCTATTTTTCTTAAATAGCACATGAAATCGCTGTTGCCTGTATTGTGCTCTTTGTGTGTGTCCAGGATTCACTGGAGTAAGTAAGGATTGGCAGAAATACCATTTTGTATACTCCTATTTTTGCCTCCTTTGAAACTTCCTTTTTATCTTGAAACTTTTGCCTTAACATGTGGAAACTTTCCCCGCTGCATTTTATTTCATTATCTATGGTGTCCTTTTTTGTTTGGTGGGCTCCCAGATATTTATAGAGTCTACTTGCTCTAATTCTTTCCTAGGATGTTCCTCTCTTTCTTTGCTTATTACCATAGTTTTCTATATTCAATAATAACTTCTTCTATCTCAGCTCTTCCACTAATATATTAAAATTTAACTATACATTTTGTTTGCTGTTAACCAGAATAAGGAGATCATCTGGGAAGACAACTACACAGTGACCAATTCTCTGAATTTGTATGTCCTAGTGGAAATACTTTCATTCTTCTAACACTTTCTTTATTACTTCATGTAAGAATAAAATGAAGAGGTAAGGGCTAAGACTGCATCTTATTTTATGTCACCAGAAAGTTGTAGATTGTAGGCTGTCGCTTGAAAGATATCAGTATCTCTGAGTCAGTATGACTGGAGATCTGTTCCTGGGCCACTGTTGTTAATGTGTACCACACCTGGCAGAATGGTGGAAATGTAGGGAGTGCTCTAGCCAAATGTGGCCAATCAAAGGCACTAATCATTGAGGTTACTAATCATTTGTCATGAATGGTGTCCATCAACATCGAATAAATAAACAGGGAAAACAACTGAGGTACCACCCAAGTTTAGCTTTGTAGGCCACCCTGCACAGCATGCTTTCATCCTTAGGCGGTAGAGCAGATGCCCATGTTGATTTGGCAACCATTGGCAAAAGTGCCTTGCATTTGCACAGGAACACTTCTATTAAACTGTGATTCGAGAACAATTGTCTTCTCTGATGAGTCAGGTTCCAGCTATTCCAGGGGGATGGAGGTGCAGGATCAGACTGACAGACAGGTCAGCAGAGGAGGTGTCATGATCTGGGGGATGTTTTTCTAGGATAGTTTGGGACTCCTAATACAGATCAAGGCTTCCCTAGATGCAACTGTGGCTATTTGTCCATTGTTGCAGATCCATTTATGGCAACCATCTTTTGAGGACATGATGGTGTCTTCCAACACATAATGCACTATGTTAAGCCACATGGGTTGTGTGTAAATGGTTCACTGAACATGAGGGTGAATTTCAGCTCATGGACTAGCCTCCTTGTTCTACTGATTTAAATCCTATTGAGCACATTTGCAATTATATGAACAGAGGAATTTGGATGCAACACCAAGGACTGTGCCTCAGCTATGAGTGGCACTGTTGATAGACTGGTGTGCCTTATCTCCAGCTACCTTTTAGAATCTCATTGTGGCCATGCCTCAAAGTATAGCTGCTTTACAGGCTGCGAAAGGGTTGATAGTACCGAAATTCAATATTACTAATAATTTGATTGCACAATAATTTAAAATATTTTAACAGCCTTCAAGTATGTATATATTTCTTTTTTTGTTATATCTTTACTTTGTAAATCTGGAATTAAGTGAATAATTTAAACAATATTGTACATTTGATTCAAAGATGGTTATGGCTTTAAAATTTTGCTAAATTTACATTCATTAATGATTTGGACCTAGAACCAGAAATGTTCACCTCTTTCATTTTTTGTCTATTTCTTTGAGTCAGGGGAGACAAACTTTATTGAAGGGTACTTTATGGGGTTTTCAGGTTACAAAATCAGAATATAACATTACTTTGTGATTTTTTTTAGTAACTGGGGAAGGTTTGAAGTGATAGGGGTGTGGAGAAGGCAGATAGGGGTGGGAAGTCTTTTCCGATCTTGATATTAATTTGATACCTAGGGCTTATCGAGTTACAAAATAGGAATATAACATTAATTTGTAATTACCATGTGACATTTTTATCAATTGGAAAAGTTTCAAAGTGAATACAAAATTACAATTTCGTCGTCATCCACATCAGGAGAACTCTTTTTTGTAACCTGAGAGAAGCACAGGTATTTTTGTTAGTGGAAAGATAAAGTCAAACATTGAACAAATGAAGTGACATGTAAAACTGTTTCCATTAATCAAGGAAGCTGCTAGACCAAACTGGGAAATGTGATGTGGTTGAGGCAGCTAAACAGGTGGAGATCAGGCTAATGGCAAGTTGCAATATGGAAACTATATATAATGTCTACAGAATACATAACTGTTAAATGGGAAGGACTACAGAGCAGTGTTTACCATTACTGATTGATAAAAGGAGTGGTAATGGATTTGTTGGAGGGAATTTCAAATGTTGATACAATAAAAAAGGAGTTAAAAATTCAAATGCTAGATGGATGGCAAACGAGATTCAAGTAAATGATGGAAAAAAGTTCTATGGAGAGCTTTGTCTGCGACTGTCAAAGAATGGGTCTGTATGTGAAGAGAAAGACAATGGATGAAACGTCCATCTTTCTTCAAATTCTTGGAGTCGAACTAGAAGTTAATGGCAGAAGCTAGTGAACGAAATATGTTGATAGAGGAACTCCAGTTATGGTAAGCGGCCAACCAATGAAGCAGAAAAGCCAATAAAATGGATATAGGTGAAATAGTCTTAAAGGCACTAATATAGTGAGGCTTTCAAAGAGTAAAAAAATGATTATAGAAGTGGCAACTGTAACTATCATGAAAATCTTTCTTGTATTTCTTCACAGGCATGGGACTGGGCATATCCAGTAGGCTGAAATTGCCCAGAAAGTCGAACTGCTGGGCTGGTTTCAAGGACAACTTTCTGATAGTGTATGAAAACTGTGAAACTTCATCAACAGGCTTAACAGAAACAAGATCTAAATTAACATGAATGGTAACTGACAATTTCTCTTTTTTCTCTTTCTTATCAGCTATTTCAGATAACAATCTTTTAGGTTAATTCAGCTTCACAAGGTGTCTCAAAACTTCAGTCCATTTTAGGCTTCTATACAGAGCATAGCTCACAGCAGGAGAAGCCTTATATTCTTACTCTGTCTGCCAGTCTGTCATGAGAAATTCTTATCTCGGGAATGACCTATGCTAGAGACATGATCTATACCTCATTAAAAAGGTATTGTCTAGACTAGCTCATAGCCGTTGGGAAATTTGTTTCTACTTTGTGTGGTTCTCAAGTTAAAGGTCTCTTCTAAAACTTGATCTTAATTTATAAGTTTTATTAAAATCTGGTATAGAATAAAAATTTATTTCTTCATTTTTTTATAAGACTTCTATTAGAATTATTACATGAATTAGTTATATGAAGCCAATTTTCCTTTTCTGTTCTTGAATTAAATCTTACAATGATTGGTCTATTTTTATTATAATGGGATCTACCAAATCTATGGAGAGCTTTTATTTTTTTCTGCGGGGTTTTGAAGTTGTACAGTTTAAAAGATTTTAAAGTTCGCTCTGTATAGAAGCAGTGGGGCGTTATGCGGTTGCTACTGGGCTTGTTGTTCCTACCTTGTTTAAGTTTCTAAATCAATGAAAACAGGCAATTTGTTCAAGTAGTCATAGTATTGTGAATGAATTACATTAAAACAAAATTTACTAAAACTTTTTTTTTCAAAAATCTTTTGAATAAGCAAATTTGTCATTAATGTAAGATATGAAGTATACTATTAGATAAGGGTCTTACTGCAACAATGAGAATATTTTTAAATCAAAGTCTCCTAGTTAGATAAAAGGATAATTTATATTACTTATCTATCATTTCATAGTAAGGATTAAATATAAAGTAAACATTTGCCTTAAAATACTTACGAAGCGTGTTTTTTAAGTAAGTACCGTTTTGAAATTCCGTTCCGCACATGCGCATTGAGTACCTGCATCTGTTGGCTATCCACAGACACCATTAACAAAGAATTCGACCGTTTTTACGTCTGTTTGTGAGTACATTAAAATGCCTCAGTCAATTGAAAATCCCGTCGACTGTCAAATACACTCTGTCATTTGTTTTCTAATGCAAAAGATATGAAAGCAGCTGAAATTCATTGGCAGATTAGTGAAGTTTATGGAGAAAACATTATGAGCAAAGGAATGGTAAGAAAATGGGTTAGAGCATTTAAAGATGGCCGAACGAATGTGCATGATGAAGAATGAAGTGGGCGACCTTCTGTCATTACTGAAGACTTGGTGCAGAAAGTTGATGGAAAAGTTCAGAGAACAGACACTTTACCAATTTCATTTTCATCTCGTTTCCTGAAGTTTCAAGAAGTGTTCTTTATGGAATTGTGACAGAACATTTAAATTATCGTAAGTTGTGCTCACACTGGGTACCTAAAATGTTGACTGAGGTGCACAAAACCAAACGTTTAGCCACTGCGTTGACTTTCCTTGAGCAATACAGTGATTTTGGTGATGATTTTTTAAGCCAAATTATCACAGGCAATGAAACATGGGTGGCTCACGTTTTGCCGGAATCGAAACAAAAATCCGGCGGCATTCAATATCACCCAAGAAAGTAAAGTTCGAGCAAACAATTTCAGTCCAAAAAATCATGTGTACTGTGTTTTGGGATAGGAAGGGGGTGCTGCTTGTGGATTTTTTGCCTCGTGGTGACACAATAAATTCTAAGACCTATTGTGAGACCTTAACTAAACTGCGCCGTCAAAAACAAAAGGCGTGGCATTATGAGTAAGGGGATTGTTTTGCTTCATGACAATGCCCGTCCGCATATGGCTCATCATACTCAAGATCTCATCGCATCATTTACCTGGAAACAACTTGCTCACCCTCCGTACAGTCCCGATCCAGTGCCTAATCTACCACTTGTTCCTGCATTTAAAAAAAGCATCTTGCTGGTTCAGTGTCATGACAACGATGATGACCTCAAAACGGCCGTGTTGCAGTGGTTATCAAATCAGCGGCAGATTTCTATGAGGATGGAATTCAAAAGCTGGTTGTACGATACGACAAGTGCCTTAATATTGGTGGAAATTATGTTGAAAAGTAGATTAAAGTACAGGCTTTCATATAAAAATAAAATTAATAAAAAAAAGTACATTTGTGTGTTTTTAATTTCAAAACTGCCTCCGTATGGTGGCCGGAGTAAGAATAGCCCCAACGTAGTTCATGCGTGTCGTAAAAGGCGACTTAAATGATCACCCAGTGCCTGGGGGTATAGCCGGGCCACCCTGACTCCGGGGTTTTAAATAGGAGTCCTGGTCCTCCAGGTTGGGGGTTGGACGTAGGACTAGCTATTCTACTCTGTAAAACCTTCTTGCTACGAGACCTGACAATATTAATAGCCGGATTGATTTTTGTGGAACTAGACCTAGGAATGATAAACGAAGAATGATTTTTGGATCGCTACATGGAATATGATGTGGAACGCGATTTGAAAAAGCTCCAGGTACGAGGATGGAGAAGAAAGGCGCAAGATAGAAAAGAGTGGGCTCATATTGTTAAGGAGGCCAAGGCCCTACATGGGCTGTAGTGCCATGGAGTTAGTTAATTTCAAAACTGTAATTACTTAAAAACACGCCTCATATAATTAATAATAGAGCAAAACATGATCTAGATTTTGAATTTTAGTTACTTGCTTATAAAATTTATTGCTTGTGAGTTAACAATGGTTTTCCTGTGAACAATTAGATTAGAAATACATTCATCCACCATAACTATTAACCTAATAATATACTATGCTATCTTTTTTTGTGCAGCAATATGATGATTGCATTTCGTGTGCTCTCTTGCCACCAGATTGCACAATCTGATACTGCACTTAAATTAAATTGCAGAAGGTGTGTGCAGATATTCTATATCAACAGGCAATAATGTCAGTAATAACATTATATAATAGATTTTGACAACAGAGCAAGGCAATGGCAAGGACAAGTAACTGCAGTGTTCTACTGTTTGATACGAATGGAACTCAGATCGTAAGAATTTGGTGCTCAATCGACAAATTCATCAAATCATTGCTGTGAAATGAGGGTCCTTGTGAGCATTGTGTAGCTGAGGATCCAGTGATATACTTTCAAAGTCTAGAACTTTGCATTACTTTTTAATGCACTGAAAGCTGATTTTCTTTTTCTTTTACCATATTTAGACCTGTTATGTGTTGCAATGGCATATAGCTTCTTAGGAGATTCCCCAATCTCTGTAAGGGACGTGTTGAGACTTTCAATAGTTTTCTCTTTTGAAACAGACATCTCCAACTTTGAAATGCTGTGGTCACTATCACGAGATATGTTGCTTCCATAGGAAGGATTTTTTTTTTTTCAATTTTATGTCTGCAGGCACTACAGATCTTTTGACCTGAGATTGAGGTAACAATTCCAGATTATTTATTAACGTTTTTTGGAAAAATCAATAGTCTCAGCAAGCAGTGATTTTGTTACTTTCTTCTAATGACAAATGGATCTACACAGCTTGTCTGATATGTTTCATATTTATTCAGGAAGTATGCTTTGTGATGCTCACAGGGGTTAAGTAAATGTTCATTTCTGAGGAAAATAAGCTGTTTTTCTGAAGCACTGAATGTATCAATATCATTTGATTTCACAGCCTGGTGTAATTTAGTTTATGACACTCATTTGTGGTTTCTTTTCCTATACTACACTTTGCTACAATTTTTTCAGTGTCATATTCCATTTTTTAATTTTTTTATGAGAAATACAAAGAAGGAAATTTACTTACACAATCTAATTTAAAGACTAAAATACTAGGTTTTAAACTCATCTTTGACATACATGTATATGCTACTCAGAGTTTCAAATTAAACATTTAAACTTGAATATATATAAAAAAAATTTAAAAAATAAACCGCAATTATTGAAGTTTTGAAAGCCACCCACAGTACTTCACAGAAGGAAGGACAACAGAGTAGAAAAGAGTTTGACATTTGGAAGATAGTATTGTCTTGCTGAAAGTGATGACTCATATTATTAGCTTGAGGTGACCACCATAAGATTCATTCCATGCCTAACTGCTTACAGCCACCTGTTCAGAAGTGAAAGTTTCAAAACTCAATTTCCAAAAAGTATACTACAATCTACCTTTGCATCTCCTCTAATAATTAAATTATAAAATAAAGGATTAAATTTATAAAATAAATAACAACTTTAATAATAATAAATAATAATTTTGTAAAATAAATTCTTTTAAGATTTTGCAACTGGAAATACACTCGCAAGAGCAAACTTCATTTAAAGTTGTATTTACTGTTATAAGCAATCAAAAACCCACCTTCTTTCTTTCACCGACTGTTGGAGCATTTCTTAAGGCTTGAATAAACAAAAAAAAAGATGGTGATGATGTAGTACCTCCTCTGCCATATGGTGTAAATGTAATTTCTGTGATGCAAAGTTCATTGACAATTTTTTTCTAAAATTTGCAATTCATCAATTTTTTTGAGGATCATGGAATAGGGCAGGACCAAAGAAACATATATTTTTTTTTTTAATCTGCACATTTTTATGTACATATGAGTAAATTTTCAAAGCTATATTAGGTGTTAGTTTCAAATTTTGACAATATACAATGCAATCTAAAAGAGGAATCTTGGAAAAGGAATTTTACTAATTTTTAACAAACTTTGACCCCCTATAACTCAAAATTGATTAAAGACACGAAGAAAAAAAATTGCACACCTTCCTACCATGGTGTAAGAAGAAAGTATACGAAGTGTCATGAAACTCTTGAGATGGTGGGTGCCAAAATACAATTTTGCTGGATGAAACGACGTGGAATGACTCATCATTGATATCCACTTTCACTTTATTCAGACTTTGCATTTGTTTGGAACTGTGTGTTCATATCTTTTGTAGCTATAAATGTACAGTCATTCAACCATATCATTATTTCATATCAGATAGTTTTAAAGATTGAAATAATTAGAAAGAGTATTACATCTGCAAATAAAGCTACTACTATAATTTATTTATTTCCGTTTTTTTAAGGTATTTAAAAGAGTTTGTGAACAACTCTATCCTCTATTTCAAAATTAACTCCAATGAAGGTTTACAATAAACAACATGTCTTCAGTAATTCTTATTAAGTTATGTAGTTTGAAGTAATCATTCACAGATAGGACAAACTGAGTTTCTCTATCTTAGAATAGATTAAAAATGATGCACAATAATATACAAACAGATTAGAATGAAATAGAACTATGATTTTATTTTTACAATTGGCAATGTTTATATTCAAAAATCTATTCAATCCAACTGGAAAAACAATAGAATTCGGAAATAATGAGCATTGTTGTACTAGATAATGTGGATGTAATGATTATGATTCAATAAAATGTAACAAAGAAATAAAAAAAAAAAAAAATTACAATCTATGAAATATGATATACAAAGTTTTCACAACACTCATGTCGATCTTCTCCTGATTGTATATTTGCCTTTCTGTAATTGGGAAACATATAGCCTCACTTTTGAATTGTCCAATGTTTTTCGCACCCATACCTAATAAAAATAAAAGCAAAACATTAGAAAATAATTTTAATTACTGAAATTTGTAATATACAAAGTGTCATTTTTGTCCAAATTTAAATTTCTCTGTCAAACATGCCAGATTAGATGATACATTTACAAAACCACTATGTTAAGGTCTTAACTTTTTCTGTCTGCCATCTTGTTGTTACTGAAGTTTGTGATGTTCAGTGTATGAGAAACTATGGTATAGATGATAGTGTTTTCACTAATTAAAATTAATTTTACAGCATTCTATCAAAACTTCTAATCGATAGCAGACGGGACAGAAACCTGAGGCTAGCACAAAAAACTTATTAAAGTAAAAGAAAAATTACATATCAAGTTTTGAAAAAGAATCGTCATGATCTCAGTTGAATGGAGGAGGCATTCTGCAACTAACAAGGAAGGTGACTTTAATTTCCATTATGCCTACTGACATATTAAATTAATTAATGAGAATTAAAAAACAAACAAACTCTAAACATGATATTTGGAACCTTACTCCAAGTGTTTAAGAAGTTACGAATTTCTCAAAACTCATAATTGATCCACTCAAGAAGGGTTCACTGTAATACCATAATCGAGACACAGTTATAGATACAAGCTCAAATGTCCTTAATGTCAATAAATCTTTTTGATATATATATATTTATATACACACACATACACACTGTCCGGCCACTTTATTAGGTACACCCTTGCTGTGCACATAAATGTCTGGACCCGTCGTGTCTCACAACAACTCTTCGAGCCGGTGGGGGCAGTGTCATGGTATGGGAGATGTTTTCCTAACACACGTTGGATCCATTGATACTTCTGGAGGCATGTCAGGATGCTAGAGAGTATATAAACATCGCTGACCAAGTGCAACCGTACATGTTAACATTTATCTTCATCCAGATAGCTACTTTGAGCAGGATAATGCGCTGGCGCACAACGCCCGCATCACTATGGGATGGTTTGAGGAACATGATAATGACTTTTCCTTGCTGCAGTGGCCCGCTCACTCCCCATCTCAGCCCAATTAAAAATTTGTGGGATGAGTTGGCTTTTCGCTCCAGGCCTACACCTCCATCAAATCTTCAGGAACTGCGTGAGGCACTCATATCTGCATGGTACACAATACCTCAACAACGTTTTCACCATCTTGTGGAATCCATGCCTCGACAAATTCAGGCTGTTTTGAGAGCTAAAGGAGGTCCAACACGCTGGTGTACTTAATAAAATAGCCGGACAGTATATATATATATATTAGATACAATAGTATACAGTATATATATAAAATTAAAGTGCATTAAAAAAAAGGTCAAATTTCAAATACGCAAATGATAGTCAAGTGTAGTTCAAATTGTGATTTTTGAAAATTTGGAAATTCTTAATTTCAAAAATCATAACTCCCCATACAGACAACAAGCTGTGGATATATCAGAATTGGGCCATGGCATAGCTAACAGGTTGGATTATCTTAATGTCAATAAATTTCACTGGCAACCAATTAAGTTTCAATTTAAAGAGTAATAAAAGAAATAAGTATGAAATTTGCAAACCTTAGTCTACAAGGTAAAAAAATCACAAATTTTCAAAATCACAGTATGGCTATTAGAGAAGATTTAATGAATTAATTTAAATAAATTAACATCTCTAAAGGAGAGTTTAATAAAAAATTTAAACAAGCTATTTTTACTTAAAACTAAATAAAAATTAATTATACAGTTTCTTGGAGATTTTGTGATATCTTAATTGTAACATGGTTTCTATTTGTTGAAAGATGACTTTTTTTTTAAAGTGTAAGAAATAAATAATGAACAAAAATCTTACTTAAGAATTCAATAAAACTTTGTAACAAATTTGCCTTCATAATACTGTCTATGATTTTCAACTAAGACTATTATATCTGTGCTCTAAAGTTACCAGATTTTTCCTTTCAACAGATGGACTGCACTAGCAGATACGTGAAAAGCTTCCTATGGTAAAAAATCTAATCATATTTAGATATGGTAACTTTAGAGCACACAAACAGTCATAGTTGAAAATCAGTCAGTATTATGAAGGCAAATTTGTTGTTAAGTTTTATTGAATTCTTAGTAAATTTTTGTTGATAATTTATTTGTTACACATTAAAAAAGTCACCTTTCAACAAACAAACTCTAGCAGACATATGGTAACTTCCCAAGATAATTGCAACATGAAACATTTCTTCTTACATTTTAGATTACAAGGAATGTACTGGAAAACTACAATGTAAATTCACGTTTAAAGTAGAGCAAATGGAGAATAAAAAATTTCAGGGTATTGTGTTATTTGGTGTTGCACAGAAACTACTGAATTCTAGGTTTGTATTTTATTTAACCATTGTTATTAAAAAGTTGCTGATACTTGAACACTTTCACTACTGACCGGTTAATTGCAGTCTACCCCTGTATACTGACCAAAATTTTTAGGTTTCGAATAAAATTTATAGTTGTGTTATGGTATGGTATATTTGAATGAAATTTCATGGCTTTATGGAGGACTCTTCCAGCTTTAATTAAATAAGAACATGGTACGATTAAGCATATGATTTTGTATTTTCACTGAAAAATATATATATATTTTTTTAATAGAAATACAAAAAGTACAACACCTATGCAACGATGCTATTCAACTCTTTATTTAGCTTATACAGAGCCTAAATACAGATTATTTTATTCCAGAATCTTTTTATTTCTTATATTTTGTTACATGAAAGCGTTTTCCTTCGGATGGTTGATGGTAAAAAGGCAGCCATTTTAAGGTTTTGTTGTGCTCTGAAAGCTCCTCAACATGTATCTTTTCATGGGCTATAATAAATAAAAATCAGGCTTTTAGCATCATCTATCAGCAAATTTCTATAGCTAAATGTTCAACATGCATGCCTAAGTCATATCATACAAGTGTACACGTACGTTGCAGAAACTATTCACTTTATATGTTAAAAAAATACTGGTACATTTTTAGTAGCGAAAGTGTTAAAGAGAAATTTCCCTTGGTAATAATTAGGGAGAAACAAGACAGTTAGTTTAGTGTGGTTTAATACACAATAGCAACAGTGGCCATGATGCACCAAGAACAGTAAAAAATTAAAAACATAAAAAAAAAAAAATTGTCAAAAATAATGGTGACACAATCTAATATAGAAACAAAATAGTAAGCAAGAAATGACTATTTCATAAAACCTTAAAATGAAAAGCAAAAAATATTAAAAAAAGTCTACAAAGCAGTGAGAAAATATAAGATAAAATTGTAATGGCAATAAAATGACAGTTTAATGATAAAAACGAGATTGTAAATGAAAAGGAATGCTGAACAAGGTTGAGGAAATCGTAAAAGCTTGGCAAGGCCACATTAGTGAAAAAACTTTAAAACTGACGAAATAAGTAAAAGATCTTAAAACTTTCAAAGTAAAGAAATATGCATAGGGATGTTGTATATAAAAAAAGGATAAAACAATGGTGCAAATTTTGGTTAAAAGCTGAACATTCAACTAAAAACTGATGAATAGTTAAAATAGAGTTAAAAGTAGTACATACTGGAGGTTGTTCCGTAGATGAAAATACTTATGGGTCAATCTGGTATGTCCAATATGTAGTCTTGTGATAAGAATATCGTCTCAATAAATGAATTGCTTTCTGTGTTTAGCAGAAGTTAAGATAGGGCTAACCAGATTAAGCTTGTTGGAAATAAATATATTTCACTTTTGCTGCCAACAGGATGTTATTTGAGATAGAACCATAATACTGAAATCTTAAGAAGGTATTGAATTACATTGCAATGGAAGAGTGACAGCAGATTTGACAAGTAAATCAACTGTGTCATTGATGGAGATTCCAGCAAATAAAAGATAGTGCTAAGTTTAAGACAGTTCAGTAAAGCAAGTATAGATAAAAGAAAGGGTTGGGCTTTTAGGGTGTGACCATACATGGCCTTTAAAAGTGTGCTCGGAGTCACCGTAAATAAGAAGAATGGAGAACTTCTTCTGAAGTGCACACTTGGATGTCTGGTATGGAAAAAGCATATAAAGATGGCATAAAAATTCAGCTGTGAAGATGGAAGTATCAGTAGAAAGAAGAATAGTGCCATTTAAAGTTTGACTGCAAAATACTGCTCAAACTTAAGAAGATCCTAAATAAAGCTTTCTCCAGACTGAAGATGGAAATTACATGCTCTCTATTGACAAATGCAAAGCAAATTGCACCCTCTAAATGTACAAAGTGGTCAACAGTGGATCGATGCTGGCAAAAGCCACACTGCTAGAAGTGAGATGGCTTTTGCTTTGAAGATACTAGACAAATTGTCAATTCATCATCCATCAGGAGTCTTAGGCAGGCTTTACACGAATAGTAATTTTGATGGTCATTGCTTTTTCTTCAGTTTCCCATCAACTTCAAATGAGGTGTTTTACACGGCCATCAGTTTCCCATCAAAAACTTATGAGAAGCTCATTTATTCAGAATCCTTTGTGCGCATTTTGACAATACCGAAAAAGTCATTTTAAACAATTAAAAATAATTTTTGAGATTTTCTAATGCATTGAGTAGATAATTTATTGCCAAAACAATGTTTTTTGAAGTATTATTGTATTAAATATTTTACTTCACTCCAAAACAAATATATTATACACCAGAAATGGACCAATATAATAGAAATGTCTATCAGTTATTTGTGAGATATTATTGTATTACTGTGGGTATGAATATGAAATAGCTCTTTGCTTATTGGAAGCAGAATGAGAGTTGTCTGCTTATTGGAAGCAGAATGAGAGTTGTCTATCACCATGTTTCTTCTGTATACGCTTAGTGTAGTTTGATGGGTCAGTAAATTGTTTTTCAGTCATTCAAAATTGAAATTAAATGCAGATAACAGAAGAAAACTGCAAATTTTCAGTAAAAAATTGAGAGAACTTTGATCTAGCTAGAAACTAGTAGAAGCTATTAGTTTTGGTTCTATGTTTTGTGACAGTCATCAAACCATGCCATCAGGAATTCCCATCCATGTAAAGCCAGTCTTAGGGAGGCTTCTGGTATAGGATGATAGTTATTCATGTCACTGTTGTCTTTGCCAGATTTGGCATAAGGCATAATAATGTTTAAGCCAAATTTTATTAAAAATAGAAAAAAATTAAATGAAGTAGATGATAAGTGATGAAGCATTTCATAATATTATATTATTATTCTTGTAGGGCTACATGTGGTGTTTTTTTTTTGCTGTTATCCAAGGCAAACAGTAATTCCACCAAAGAAAAGGGAAGATTATATGGCTCTTGTTGGTTGAAGAAAATCTTAGTAAAATAGCTTTGGTTTGATGTTTAATGACTCGAAAATCATGTGATAATGTAAGAGAGCTCATTCAAGTACTTCAGCTTGATTAGAGATGCGCTGCCTATTTCAGTGCCATTTTCTGTTAATATTTGCAAAGGTTTAGAAGAGTAGCATCTCATGAATTGTATTCCAGAGGGCTTTGAAGAAATTTTAGACTTATGATAGAAGATATATAGCAGCGTCAGGAATATTTCTACGTAGTTCGATGGATACATCGAGCAAAAGCTCATGTTCTTTTAAAAGCTGGAAAATTGGAAGATGTGGAGTATTGATAGAAAATATTCCAGGCTTTCTGGGCAGAAATACACTCACTGACAAAAGAATTTGCACACCATAAAGGAAGTATTGGATTCAAATGAAATTTTATTGATGTGATGGTAGACACAAAGAAGAGGAATGATTATAATATCACAGCTATGGTACACAATAAGTTCACCTTTAGTACCTCGTTGGACCATCTCGTGCCTGGATACATGCGGTGATATGGTCCGGCATAGTCAAACAGAAGCTGTATGTTGTCTTGTGGCAGATTTGCCCACAGTTTATACAAATAATGCTCCAAATCACGAACACTGCTACATGGCAACAGTTGGTGTCCCATCTGGTCCCAGACATGCTTGATTGGCAACAAATCTGGCAAGCAGGCAGGCCAAGGAAGTGTCGCAAAATGACGTAGACAGTCCTGTGAAAACCTAGTTGTGGGGGCAAGCATTATCTTGTTGGAAAATTGCTCCTGGGCACTGAGCCAGAAAAGGCAGCTCATTGGACCGCAGGATCTCCTGAACATACTGCTGGGCTGTCAATGTCCCTTGTAGTGACGAACGTAGTACTACTAGTGATGAATAACTATCATATGCAATGGAATCACAGATCATCAAGCCTAGTGATGCCACTGTTAAGTGAGGTTGGGATATAGGATGCAATGGGAACCGTGAAGATGTTTACAGAAATGTTGCACAAGCAGGCGATATGAGTATATTATTAACTTTGTTGATAGTATTATTAATAGTATTAGATAGATCAATGGCTTCAAGAGTACATTTACTAGTGAAGCTGATCCAATTGGCAGTTTCAATTTCTCATGAGAAGGAACAGCAGTAGAACAAGAATGACTGGAAAACCCAGTCACTGCCTCCAGGATTGTCAATATCCTCCCATGAGAAGTAGGTGAAAAGTTAAGCAAAACCACTTGCTAAATTGGCATGAGATAACATAAGAAGATATTCCAGGCTTTTTGTTGTTGGAAGAAATAGCAGTAGAACAAAGGAGTTCTTTCAGAATGACAGGGAAATGGTCAACGACCACCCATGACAAATATGGGAAGAGTGAAGCAGAACCCAGTGCTAAATCGATTGCAGAGAATGAAATTGCCAAGGACATGAAGTGCATAGCTGCTTCTATACTGAATATACAAAATTGCATAGAACTAAAAGATCTTCGATAATATTTCCTCTGGTATTTGTTGACGAAAAGTCACAGACTGGAGAATGATCACTGACATCTCCAATTAGTAAAAAAGGAGGTAGCAACTGATCAATGAGATTGTCAATGTTTGTAGATGAAACAGGAAAGATACAGGCTACAAATGGTAAGTAATCTGCCTGTTGACAGATGAGCAGCAACAGCTTCTAAAATAGTAAGTATAATTGAAGAGGATAGTGTATCATTTTGGATGAGAGGACAAACTTCTCCTCCTCCTATCACTTCACTGTTTGCTAAGAATTGAATATCCAGAATGAACAAAGGTTAGTTTCTTACAAGGAAAGTTTCCTGAACTTATACACAGACTGGATGATAGACCTGAAGGAGAGACTTAATGTTGGCGATAATGGAGCAAAGTTCTCTACAGTTTCAATAGATGTAAGTCATTGTAAAATTATATGCTAAGAAAGAGGTCAAAACGCTGTTTCTGTTGTAATTTGAACAGCGATTAGTCACTGAACTTAACCAGGCATTAATGATTTGGAGTTTGATAATGGTTCAACATAACACTGAGAATGGATGAAAAATTTATTCATGTTGGAATCATTATAATCCTCAAAAGATAATTCACAGATGACCTAGATCAAGCAATTCTAATAAAAAACAACTCACCAAAATTGACAATACACTCATGAAAAGACAAATACTGTAATGCTCTGTGATATAAAATCATTTTATTATAATAAAAAAAACTCAGAAGTTTGGAAGCGGTGGTGATGGCCTTATACTAGATGGAATCGACGAAATTTCACTAACTCACTCTCATAAAAATAGAAAGGTGAGGAATGATTTCGATGTGAACAAAAGGAACACAGGAAACAAATATGAGATTGTTGAGGGAAGAAGGCCTTTTTTGAGAAAAGTTGAGTCCATATATGTACTACTTGGAACTGAAGATACAGGAAGCGATATAATAGCTGATTTGGAAATAGTAACTCATGTCGGTGACTGATTGTTGATTGGTGTCACTAATGATGCAAGTACAGTGATGAAGGATTTGAGAGGAGGATATGTTATCTCTGTTTCACATGATGTAGATGTTGTCTCAGTGGATCTGATGGCGGATGAATATGCTGATTGCCTGCTGTGGTATGACTGATTTTTGCACCTCAGAAAATGAAAGATTGTAACCCTTGGATGGTCTGAATCTCTTTTTCTTCTTTCTACCAAGGCTATGAATGGGAATAGGCAGGATGGTCACTGAAACAGTTTCTGAGATACTTCACTACATTTGCAGCAGGAAGGCTTGCCACAACACACAGAGGATCCATGACATAATGATGGCAGCTGAAGCAGCATAAAGGGTTCAGAATGTATGGCTGCACATGGCAGTTTAAGATATCCTGCTTTAACTGTGGCTGGTAAGGTCGATGTATCAAAATTCAGGATTATGTAGGAGTTCAGGAGTTCCTTGTTATCTTCATGAACCCTGACTGCTGTGACAAGGAATGTAATGACCTCCCATGAGAAATAAGGGGAGAGTGAAGCAGAACCCAGTGCTAAATCGATTGCGGAGAATAAAATTGACGTGAAGTGCATAGCTGTTCCTGTACTGAATATACAAAGATTACATAGAACTAAAAGATCTTCGATATTTCCTCCAGATCTATTTTGGTAATGTTGGAGAATTGAAAGTCAAAATTATTGTGTAAGTTGGTATCTCTTTGCCGTCACAGCAAATGCATGAGTTTTACCGCAGTCACACAGTTTATCATTGCTTATACCATCTAGATCCTGTTCGACTATGACACCTTTAGAAGAATTCAGTTCTATGCTTCATAGCAGATATGGCAATGTTAGCCAGTGCTGTGATGATAAGCGTCATCTGCAATATCTGTTTAGCTACTTGTGAAGATGTAACTCGAGCAGGAATCACTAGATCTGAGCTTCTTGATTGCAATAATTGTTGATGTTACTCCAAGTAGAGCTTTGGAGATTAAAAAGGGAGACAAAGCTGCCAAAAGTTTATCAGTTAAGGAGTGCAATATGATAAAGATGGGTGTAGTGATTGGAGTAAGTGGCCATTCAACAATGTGGGAATTGCTTCCCAATGTAGAAAAATTTGAAGAATCCATAAGAAACGAGAAAAATTCAGGGTTTGTACTCCCGATCTAACATGGAGCTCAATGAGGGGACATCATAACTGCTGATAAACATTTCAGGTAACACCAGGTATATACATGAAACCCGAAGAGAATGGGAAGTTACAAGCTCCATCGACACTTACATGGTTGACCCTAGTCAAAACCTACTACTGAGGTAGCAAGAGGAGACCAGGAATTGATCTTAGGGGAGCCATCTGGAGTCGAGGCCACAGTGCTCTGACGTCACAAAGGAGAGGCGATAGAGTCTTGACCTAGAATTATTTGTCTTGTCAAACATTTTTTTTTTGTTTGATTTGTGAAGTTTTTTGGATGTGCTAAATTTGCTTCAAAATCAACTTAACAGATCTAAAATACTTTATATTTGGCAAATTTAATGAAACATTTGGTTTTTTTAAATTTTACTATTTAAAATGATAAATAAATGCACAGTACCCAGGTGTTGCTGGAATTGTGATAAAACAACAAAAATTTGTGCATTCCGATTCCCCACCAAAGAAGATTTGAAGAAAAAATGGATTAAAGCCATTCCATGAAAAGATTTCAATTGATTATTTATTCAAAAGTAAACAAAATGTTATTTAACTATTATCGAGTAGATTAAAACTTTCTCAATCTGAACAGCAGAAACATTATCAGCATGTGGTTAAATTTCCATGTGGCAAAACTCAAACCTTTTTTTTTTAAGTGTGAATTTAGACATATGTCCCGTAAAAAACTTGAATATGATTTAATGATGGTTTTTTTTTTTTTTTTCATCTGTAATTTGTATAGTAGTAACTTAGATTAAATTAGACTTGTTTTTCGTTGGGAACTAGTATGTGATTTATTGATTTTTTTCTGGTCTTTAATTTTTGTGATCAGATGTGATTTGATACTCAAAAAAATTAGATTAAATTAAATTAGACTTGTATTTCATTGAAAACTAGTATGTGAATTAAAGATATATTTTTTTTTATTATTTGAAATCACAGAAAAATTGTGTTAAGTGTAGATCAAAGGTGTGCCTCACATAAAGCTAGAATATAATCTATTAAAAAAATAAATAAAATCCCTTAAATCCTATTCTGTTTATTTAATCATACTAAAATAGTAGATAACAAAATATATAAAAATGAAGTAACTAGAACAATCTTGTCTTTCATTTCAAAATATGTTAAAAAAAAAACACTGTTAAATATTTAAGTCTGTGAATACATTTTAAGGATGGTAATATACTGCGACACAAGTTTTTTTCAGTGCCAGCAATTTTTCCAGGATGTCCCAGTTATTTGTCATCAGCAAGTAATGTAAGTGAATCACTACAGGAGAAAATGCAAAGATTAGAAAATGCTGCAATGGAAACTGCTTTGCGGAAAGCATGGAAACTAATTGACTGTATGATTCAAAGAACAACTTTACATCCTATAAGCTACTCACTGGTGCAGAAAAAATACAGTTCTCCTTTTGGAACCTAATCATCAAATCTGACTTGGTTATGTTTGCTTCCATTGATTCTTCAGGGCCTGCAGAATTGAAATATTGTGTAGTGATAGATACAGATTTGAGAATGAATGATTACTTTAAGGGAATTCAACTGAAAAATGTAGGAGAAAAATTTAGTCTTCCTCTGAGAGTCTCTCAACTGTGTGAAATTAGTAATTTGCTGGATTACACTGAATTATCTCACTCAGCTGCAAGTTTCACTGATACTATTAACTAGTTGCAACCCATGAAATATTCCCGGAAGTATAACAAATTCCACATTTTTGAAAAATATGTTCTAAGCTAATTTTTTTAGAAGCCATGACTTCCACAACAGCCCATATGTAATTTGAATATCGGCTTATTTGTTAAAATAATATTATAATATTGTTAAAATAAAAAATTGATTTACCACTTTCGTAGTAGCCAGCACTGCGGTTTCTCATTATGAAACATAATGGTAATCTGCTGCCCTAAAAGAATTGGCTCGTCGAAATTGAGGCAATATTAACGGAAGTAAAACAAATGCCACATTTTTGAAATACCCTGAAATTTTTGAAAAACACAAGATTGAAAAAGATGTTCTAAGCTCATTTTTTAAAAGCCATGACTTCCGCAACAACCCACATATAATTTGAATGACTAAGCCAGATTTTGTTAAAATAAAAGAAAATAAAAAATTGATTTACCAGTTTCAACTATAACAATAACGAATGTCCAACAGCCAATATCAATAATCCTGTCTGGACAACAATGACGGCATGTGCTTCGTCATTGTTCCCTACATGTTGAGTAGTGAGAGAGTGGCTAGACAGCAGAAATTACGTAAAAACCGATGTTTTACAAACTCTCTGATAAATTTTGACACATGAACTTCATGCATTTCAGTGTAAACTTCATTTATGTGGGAAAGAAAATCTCAATACGCTGATAATAATTGTGTAATCGCGATCCGTGGCTGTGAGGTGGGAAGAATATTCGAGATGCCATGTTTAAATATGGGCGTGAATTCATACCTGACGTGTTCCAACGCTGCACTGTGATTGGTTATTTCAAATTACAAATTTACAAATATCCGTACAATTTTTGCCTATTAATAGGATGATGTATTGAAGGATGTAATTGGCACTATTAAGAATAAAGACACAGGAAATGAAAATTTGTATGATTTTTATCGCTGCTCTTAAGTTGATTTGGCTAGTATGCAGAGAGAGATACACTTCTGAACTGTTTGTATTTTCTGCTCTTTTCTTTATGATATCTCCCCATGCTTATAAATTTGTAAGAAATTCTGGTAACATGATTCTTCCACATCCAACTATGTTCATCATTTAAGTTAAATCCTGAATCTGAACAAAGTGATTGTAGTTTCTTATACTACATAAAGCAAAAAGCAGTGAGGAGTTTGGCTGGCTGAGGAGTCCTAATGAGGATGAAACGGTCCGTCCCAGTCTCTTCCCGTGACAACTCAGGGTACGAATCCTAACTTTAGCTTTGTGCCTGGGATTGATATCTAATTTTGAATTATTTCGGCTCGTTAAACTTCTTTTATTTAAAAAATAGAATAATTTATTTCTTTACTTTTCTATTTTATTTCAACACGTCATATTTTTTTTTGAATAGTGCATTAAACAAAAGCTTAATATTATTTTATAGAAAAGAGAGAACAACAAAAAGGAAAAATATAATAATTATATACTTAACACACAACAACATAAATACAACATAACAAAATACCTAAAGGAATATTACTATTACATTTTTTAATTCAGATGGTGCAAATTTTTGAAGTACCCATGATTTAGGGGTGGTAAATAAGGCAATAAATCCATCATATCTTTATATTTCTCTTTAGTAATAGGCCTAGTTTTTACATTTAAAGATGGCAATGTTATTTTGTCGAAAATATTTGGCCTACCCTGTTTTGGCGAGAAATCAATAGTTTTAAATTGTGAATCACTTTCGATTGATGTTTTATAATACAATTTATGTGGTGCATTTCTTAAAACTCGTATCCAGAAGATTTTCAGCCAGTTGACAGTTTCACCATCAATATTTTTGATTCTTTTCAAAATTGCCTCCTCCAGAGGTTTGGTTGAATAAAGTCTTCACTTTTTATTTCGTGTAGTAAAAATGGATTTTGTTTGCGACATGTTTGTATTAATTTCTATAAATCCTCGGGAATGTACAGAAAATTGGTTTTTCGAATTGCCATTCCTACAACTCCAAAATCGCAATCATTTGGCAAGAATGAATGTCCAGATAATAAGAATTTTTGGTCAATAATATCTATATTGTTATCGCTAGACTGAACAATTTTCATCCACATTAAGGCCAACTTTATATTTCTATTTTGGCCACTTCACATATTGCTTTAAGCGATAACATGTTTTTGAGTTGTCACATTTTGTAGATGCTTTAAACAACGAGAAGTTGCTACTTGTGATCCTCTGGATGCAGTTGCTTCATCCCACAATATTTTAGTTTCACAATAGTTATAGAATGATAAAAATGATTGTTAGCTCCTCCGTAACTATGAAACTAACTAATATAGCATGCTTTTCAATTTTTATTAAAATTATTTTATTTAGACTTGCCTCACTTTCAAAATCAACAACAAATTAATATCATTGATTCTAAATAAATTACTAGTAAAAAATTTATACTGTTATGTATAGATATGATTGTGAATTGATTAAAAACAGAAATTTTAAGCTAATTTCTAATGAACATTAGCTGTAACTCTTTTTTTTAACAAAATGGACTTGCCCCACTTTAAAAATCAATGGCTCATATGTTAATTTGTTTAAGCATATAAAATGTAATTGTTGAAAAGTAGATTTCTGTAACTGCTGTTCAATATTTAAAATTAGACAGAAAATAATACTAAATTATAATACTAATTTCAGACTATTTTTGTCCGAAATAAAAGTTAAACATATAAAGCAGAAAATATGTTAATAATTACATTTGAAAATTTAAAGTTTTGTTAAAATTAAATTAGTTACTCAGAAACTAATCAGAATTATTATCAGCAAACTACGTTGCTCAGAAAATGTGAAGGAAGAGATTGCCTCTCCCTATGACATCACAGCTCACCACATACAGGAACCTGCACTTACTCTGAACCCCCCCCCCCCCCCCAATCCCATTTTTGTCTCAAGGAATAATTGTCAGTCTAGTCATTTACTTACTACAACCCTACCAATGGGAAAAAAATAAAAGAAGAAATAAGATTGATCAGAAAGTGCAAACATTACTAAATAAATGTTTGAAATTTGAGTTTTTCCACATCTTCAATTTTCAGAAACCAGAAACTTTATGAATACATTTTAATCTAGATTTATATTTTTTTTTTTTTTTTTTTCAAATCTGGATACTCTGTTGTTATTAGTTTCAGTTTTGCAAAATGAATTTTAATGTTTATTTTTTTTATTTATTGAAAGGTTTCAGAAGAAAAAAAAATTAAAGTTTGAAACTATTCAAATTTGTTTTCATTTTCAGGATACTTTTTTAAAAAAAAAATATTTTTTTTTCTGATAATTTTCTTGCACACGTTTTATTTTGGCATATGAGAAGATGTAATATTAAAAAAAAATAACATTTGTAGCTCGATTAGAATGGGATTTCAGCCAGAAATTATATTACCCTTTTAACAATTTTTGCAAGGAGTCCAGAATGTAAGCATAAAAAATGTTTCCCCACTGAAATCAATGCCTTTAGAAATCTTACTTTGCAGTGTTTCCATACTCCATAGGTAGAACATCCATAAAAATTTTCAGAGACTATGAAGCACTACCTTGGTTGATTTGAAAGAACCATAATATCCTGGTTTCACAGAAGAAAAACTAGTTATTTGTTTTTAACTTATTTTTGTGAATGAGCTGTTGTTTCTCAGGTGATTTCATGGAAAAGTGGGGAAAGTTTTTTTTTTTTTTTGCAGTGTATTCTGGGATTATGTTACCAGCATAATTCTGCAAAGAAATGGAAGGAGGAAATATGTTGTTTCAGTAAATCTATTTTTCCAGAGAAGATCGAAGATGGGATATTTCCTGTATTTATTTATGACACATTTAGATTAAATAAGTAGATTAAGTTTATATATCCCAATATCCATTGAAATTTGACTAGTCTGAATTTTTTCATAAGATTGTCAATATTGTTTTTAATTTCATCATAGGGTTTTTTAAATTTATGAGACTTCTTTAATTCTTTTTTTTTTTTTACATTTTAATGTAGATTTCATTTTATTCTTGTTAAATCTTCTACGTTACCTCTTCAAATTTTGATTAAAATCAATAAGTCATTCCATTCCATATTTTGCTTTTGTTGAGATGTAGTTGAAGGGATGGCACTATGTTGAAATAATTAGTTTTTTGAGAAAACCAAGTTATCAAAATGAGGGTTGCAATACTGAGTTGTGAATGACCTTTAATGAGAATTTCCTGAAACCAAGGTGGTCTACATGGAAACAAAATTATTCCAATAATCTAGTCAATACTGTTTCCATGAAACCAAGTTATAAGATACATGATATGAGTTCCAGGGCAGGATCTGTTTCTGATTAGTGGTGTTTTGTGATATACACAAGATGTCAAAAAATAATACTGATGATAACCTAGTGGCAATATCTGCCATTAGTGGCCAAAAGACCTTGTCTGGTGTGTAATAAATGCAATTAGCACATCAGTGAGGAACTTGTAGCTTGCAACAATGTTTGATGGCTGATACCAAAGAATATAAGCTAGTATGAAAAAAAAAAAAAAAAAAAATGAAGGAAACAATTTCATCCAAGAGGATAGTTTCTGATGGCAGACTGTACTGGTGGTGTTAAAAAGAAAAGACATCAAAAAGCCTATTACAATGTTGCAATATAAAATATTCTAGCCTAGCATGGTTCAGACAGAGTTTAAAAGAAAATTAACATGAAATATCAAGACTTTTGGCTCTTTTAACATATATATTACATCATTAAGCCATTGGAGCTCTAAAAACATCTAATCAACACTTCTTATTGCTCTTTATCTAAAGGGTTAATGAAGTAAGTAAGCTAATGATGACAAACCAATTGCTTTTCAAAATTCAAGTAAAATAATAAACAAGAGCAAACTTAAATGTCATTAAAACACGTGCTTTAATGCCTTATGAAAACAGATCATAACATAATTTTATTTCTACTTCAGGGATTTCTTAGTTTACCAACCACAAACATTAAAATGTGAATTGTATAGAAAATATCCTAATCTAAATATTTAATAGACAGGGTTATTCGTAATTCCTTGACACATTTCAGAGGCTAGCAGCTGGGTAGCGAAAAATGGGATGTTTGCCACCAAGATATAAAATGAAAGACAAACTCACCAAGTTATTTTTTTTTTCATAAATATTCTGTGTGTCCACCTTGCATGATGCGGCAGACATCCAGATGCTACTCCATTTCTAACCATATGAGGTGCAGCATACCACTGTCGATAGTTGAATTTGCACTGGTGATATGATGTCGCAGTTCGGTGAGGTCAGTAGGAAGTGGGGGAGCAAACACTTTGTCCTTCATATGCCTCCAAAGCTCATTTCTAAATCTTTGCTGCACAGTCACCACTGAACTTGTTTTTGCTTATTCCATGATGCAAAATGCCTTCTCACATTGTAAAACTGCCATTTTGGCAGCATTTGCACCCTAGCGGCAGCCGATAGAACTAGGATGAAATGTTTTACTGGAAAAAAAAAGACTCGGTGAGTTTGGCTTTCATTTGATATCTTGGGGGCAAACATCCCTTTTTTCACAGCCGAGCTGCGAACTTCTGAATTGTGTTAAGGAATTATGTATAATCCTGTATATAATATTGAAGTCTGATGCTCCAATTAGTATAAACTTGTTCACTGTAAACTTCATATTTTTTTTCTACAATAAAGTTTCAACTTCATATGTAAGGAAAACTAACATATGAAACAAATTAAAATGCTTCATTTTCTTTCTGATATGTTTACAGAATTTTTATTTTAAGTATTGAATTTTGGTTACTGTATTTGCTAAATTGTAGTCAACATCGATTGTAAGGATGACCCCTATATTTCACAAGGGAAGAAAAATATTTTACAGTGCTTAGATAATTAAGGCAATTTTTCAGAAATTTTTACCATGAATCCTTGGTTTGCAATTAAATAAAATTAGCATCTGAAGTTTCTGTAACATAAAAACTTCAAGATATAATATAAAAATTTCAAGAAAAAAATATTAGCTGCTTTGCCTCTCAAGGCTTTATTTAAGAACAAAAGTTTTTTTTTTGTTTTTTTTTTTTTCCTAAAGCAAATACAAACAACATAATATCATAATATGCATGAGTATTAAATAAAGTTATCACTGTGCATGAGTTTTTACTTTTTGTCTTCCAATCTGTCCCCCTGCTAGGACCAAAAGGAACTTTGTCTTCATTGGACGTTACTTCATTTTCTGACAATAACTTTATTAACCCTCCTCATCCCTCAAAGTAGCATCGAGTGAATTCATAACAGAATAAATATTAGAATATTTGAGTGAATGTATCATCAGATCGCTTGAAATATCTTTCTAAGCAGCAGAAACACCGACTAAAGTTTCAGAAAGACCTGCTGTTTTCATATACACACTTGCTACTACACTTCATAAAAGCTTCATATTCTTACATATTGTCATTTGCTGTAGAAGTCTTTGAATTTTCTTACAAAATTTTTGTTAATAGGAAAAATCAAACTGCTACAATAGAAAAATCATTCTACCTAGAATAATAATCAAATCATTGCCACAATGTTGGTATCTTTTCTTTGTGCTATCACTGCAATGGCCTGCAAAGGCATCAAGAACTAAAAGGCTAGGATGCTGTCAGCCATTTATTGACATGACATAATTTGTTATCCATTCTTTTTCATTTGCTCATATAACCTTGTTTCTAGAAAACAATTTCTTTCATTGTACCTGAAATTTCGAGACTCCATAAACTCAACATCATCCAAATTATATCAATAGAAAAATATATTTATTCCATGAATTTTCGCAGATTGAGAAACAGCTTCTTCAGACAGAAAAAAGATACACAAAATTAAATTTTCAAAAATTACAATGAACAGCTCATATAACTATGCTTTAGTATGACATACATAAGTCGAAAACCTAACAATAATAAACAAAACTAAAACACACATTAGCTATTTAATAATATGTATGCGACAATTGTTGTAGACAATATATTTCACTAAGGGGGCGTTATTTTATGCGCTATTTCCAATATTTGTGGAGTTAATTCTACTCAGTTATATCTATTCATAAGAATATTACCCTTCTTCAATTTATTTTTGGAAGCTATAATAATCCACAATAAATTGAGGAGGATATTCTTATGAGTCGATATAAAGAATTAACTCCACAAATATTGGAAATAGTCCTTAGTGGCCATTATATTGCCTACAACAATTGAAATGAAATATATTGCCTACAACAATTGCTGCACACATATTATTAAATAGCTAATATATGTTTTAATTTGGTGTACTGTTTTCTATCGGAAGAAGCTGTTTCTCAAATGGCGAAAATTCATAGAATAAATACAATTTTGTGTTGATATAATTTCTTTCTTTTTTTTTTTTTTGGCAGATTATTAAATATAAATTACACACACTAGAAGTTTATGTCCATTTGCAAAGCAAGCCAATATTACTGACATTTTAATGACATAATGAAAAACTAAAAGTAATGTGATTTTAGGATACTCAGTTTGAAAACATGGAGCTGATCAAAAGAATCATGTTTAATATAATTTAATGTTCCCTCTTTATTTACATATTTGTAATAAATATGCAAATGTCATCTTGTTGTTTGGTCATTCTGATTCTTTTTCATTTATAAACAGAGTTAATTACTGTACATATCGCAATATGGCAAAAAATGAGTGCAAAGGTCCAACAGAAATGCATGAAATTTATATATGATGTTAAAAGTAAAGCAGTTAGGGTGTCATATGCAAATAAGTGGAGCTGTCATTGGTTGATGTAGATAAGTCACAGCACAGAAGGGGCTGTTTAGGAGGTGTTTGGATTGTGAAGAGAGGAATCTGTGATAGTAGATGTGTTGTAATAACTTCGAGACATCATTTAACAGAAGTAGTTAGGTGGAGAGCTGTCAGAAGACTAGAGGCAGGCCAAAGTCAGGTAGAAGTAGCAAGGGATGAATTGTGAGTCCTTCTGAGGTCAAAAGATTGTAGAACCAATTTCAAAATACACAATAAAGCTTTCTGAAGGAGCAGTGGAGGAGGACCTAGGGCTACAACTTCCGTGAATGACTGCTAATCTTTGATTATGTGCATACAATCGACGCAGTTGCAATCTGCCCTTGCTGCAGCTACTGGAATGTCAAAGAAATCAGCTTTTGAAATGGTCAAGCCATCATGTCATTTGGACTGAAAACCAATGAAGGTCAGTACTATTTTCAGATGAATCCAGATTTGCATGCAGAGCAACTCCATGCATGCTCTAGTCTGGAGAGAACGAGAAACACGCTATCATTCCCATAAGAAATATGAATGCTAGATGATATAGGGGTGATGTCCTGGAGCCTTATGTTCAACCTTAGGCGATACATTTCTCCTACAAGATGATAATGCTGTCACGAATGCGGTTCGCTCCCTGCGCTTACGTTTCTACCCTTTCATCTCCTTTCCTTCTGCATAATAATTCTGTAATACATCTCTATTTCTCTGTATGATTATTTTTCCAATTCTATATCTTCACCTAGGACTAATCCCAGTATTCATAGGGTTCCTTACTTTTGATCCCCGCCAAATCGGCGCCGAAGAAACTTTTGTGCTCTTTTTTATCGATTTCGGGAATGGCTCGAGAAAGCTTCTCGGACAGTCTACAAATGCAATCAGGCCATGAAGCCTATTGTTTACCTGTTAAAAGTCTTCTTCCAATTTTCCCCCTGTTTTAAGTGCATCTGAAATCTTCTATCAACGGGGGAAAACAAAGGAACTGCCACTCCTGATGTCATAACAAACAGAGCTGTGCCAGAAGCAATAGGGGGAAGGAAATGCTTTGCCACCTCCCCCCCATGGATATAATGCCGGACCCCAAGAGAAGGAAGCAGCGTTTTTGAGGAGGCGAGGCACAGGGCAGGCGACCAAGGCTTTTTGCGGCCAGCGGGCCAGTCGCCAGGGACCCTGCCCGCTTTCACCTGCTGAGATTAGTCCCCAAACGATGCTAACGACATCCTGCTACAGACGATAGTTGTAGGTCCCATGGAATGAGATACCGGTAGCTGCTAACCTGTCCGCCTTCAGTGTCTTCATTTTGCCGACTTCCCCTGACTGAAGCCGGCAGATCCCTAGACCCTACGCCAAAATGCGAAAGCTGCACCATTACGGAAGAGAGTCCATGAAACGGCTTCGCAAATATCTGACCGTCATTGACCTTCGACCTCTGGAAAGCAACGACCCCGAGCGATCTTCCCCAGGGCCCTTCATAGTGCCCCATCTGGTTGAATCCACGGGAATTATTGAGGACACAGAATCTCTCCTCGACGACCAGGGTGCCAAAGTTCAGTGAACCTACTGGCGGTCACCACTCCTCCGAGCCCCGGACAGTTTGAACGGACCCTATAGCCGGTTGTATATAGTACTTGTAGACATTTATCTATTCTTATCATTTAATAAAATCTTTCTTGTTAATCTTCCTCCTGTCTTTGTCTCACTGTTCTTTACCTGAAAGACATGGGCCACTGGTGAATTCCCGCCGATTAGCTAGCTTTCCATGGCACCTCCCTTTTTTTCGACAAAACTCCTCATTCCCCCCTTACATATCTCTCCCTCTTATCCCATGTTCTTGGTTTGCTTGGGAATGCATTCGATTGGCGTGCGCATAGAACCAACATGTAACAATGCACATCCACACTGAAGTAGGCTGGTTGATCAATATTTTCAAGATTACTGTACATATGGATTGGCCAGCCAGGTCTCCTGACACTAATCATATTGAGCATGTCTAGGATGCTCTGGGAAGATGTGTTGCTGCCCTCAATCCTCCGCAAGACTGGAACGGCTTAAAAGAGCTTTAAAAGAACAATGGCATTATTACCTACTAAGCTCCTAGACACCATCAAGAAAAATGTTTCACTGCTATTAGCAGTGACCATGGCCTGTATTGAAATACATTGGTTATTTAATTTGGACACCTTATTTTTTCACATGATTCCGTATGTGCTCATTATTGGAGGAAATCAGTGTTTCATACAAAATGTTTTTGGGTTGTTAGGTAACATACAACGTGCTATAGGTTTTTACTAACTTTTATACAAATTAATAAAATGTTTTTTGAGATATTGTGATTTCTCCTTAATTAATGGTACCAATTTATCTTCTGTAATTAAGAATATGCAAATTTTTAAAAGAAACAGTGGAGCATAATAATATACAAGATGAAATTACAAGAATGGATAGATAATTTATTTCTTACAAAAACACTGAATTTATAACAAAGTGCATAACATCTTAAATTACAAAACAAATATTTCACTGACAATAGCATTCTATTTACCTTGTAATTTATTTTGAAAACTTTCCATTCTACATGTAATAGTCATGTAATGTGTTAGTCTGAGATAAAAGGTAAAAAAAAAATCATTATTATCCCAGTGAAAACTCATCACAAAAATAAAACATGAAGTTGGAAAACGAATAAGTTTCTATTAATTGTAATAATGGTGAAAAGGAAGGTTTAACAAAAAGTGCAAGGTTTAACAAATGGTGAATAAGGAAGTTACAAGTGCTCTAAAAAACAAAACCAAAAAACAAACCACCACCAACAAAAACCACCACCACCAACAAGAACAACCACCACCATGATCTATAGATAACTGAAGTAGTACGAACCTCTGTGCTTCCAACTGTTGATATAACACCACTAAATTTGCCAGTTTCTTTGGATTCTACATAAACTGGTTGTCCTCTGTGAAACCTTAATAAAAATAATAAAAAGGTTTATAATGCAAGTTTAATATTGAATTAATATCTCTAACAATTAAATTCTACAGTAAATTTTGAACTTTGATTTATAATTACATTCTGTACTATTATATCATACATACTCTATCAAAAGTTTGTTTTACAAAAAAAAAAAAAAGAGCCAGTTTTGGAAAGTAAATTATGCTTAAATTTGCCATTCCAGACTTGAAATTTCATCTCATGCAAAACTAAGATACTTTCACATGACCTTCAAAGTAACCCATCAGTCTCATGAAATTTCAGAGACCTAGCCATAACTTTACAGTTTTAATGAATTGAAGAGTGGAATTGAAAAACAAGAGGGTCTTGGATAAAATACACCCTTCAATCTTAGAAATAGGTTTTATTTTGTGTAACCTTTTTTATTCTAGGAAGATAAAATTCTATTAAGAAACCAGAATTCTAGCTTAGGATCAATTTAAAAGTTATAATAAGTACGGAAAGGATAGCTATGTCAATAAGTCGAATGAGGATGATGAAATATCTCATTCTCTTATTATCTAGATATCATTAAAATAAAGAATCTATTAAATTCTATGATTTTTAAAGTAAGGGTCAATCCATATGAAATCAACCAATGGGTGCTGCTGATATATTTTATTTTATTTTTGATAAGAAAATTACCTAAAACTTAACTAGAAAAATGTGTTTTCGATTAGAATAAATTGAAGAATTTAGGGAATTTTTTTACAAAGAAGGGATTAAAACACAACTTTAATGTTTTTTCCCCTTAAAAATATAATAGAGGACAAGACTTAAAAAAAAAAAAAATTTGATACCTTTTAAATGCCACCTTTAGGTTTTACAGGCCTTCAAATATCGCAATTTGTCTAAAATTGTCGATTTTCAAATGGGTATATCTCAAAAGGGACTGAATCAAAAAAACTGAAGTTTTCAAAACATACCCTTCTACTACCTGGTAATAAACACGTGAAATTTCATCATTGTGTTTTAATAAGTATTTTTTTTTTTTAATTAAAGAAAAAAGCAAAAATACACAGTATGAAGCACATTGACGCGACTCCTGAAATGTTATAACATTTAAAAAAACACACCGAATAAACTAACGTACATAATGTGTAAACTGTAAATAAAGAGTACCCATGAATATGTTTAAATAATAATACACACACATATATATAAAACGTTAAAAATTACATTAAAATAACTGAAAAACAAAACATATGCCTACTTACACTTTACGGTATATTCAATCCTTTTTGTGCATTGAAACCTTAAAAAAATACTGCAATTTACGTTGCACCCTTTTGTATAATATTACCTGCATGATGGTGAAATGTGCCACAGAAGCCTTTGTGTTATAAATGACTGTTTGGACCATAGTACCACGACTGTGCACTGCTTTCAAAAACATTTGACTGAAGATAAAAAAAAAAAATGCTCCTTTAGTAAAAAAAATTGTTTATTTTAGTGATGGAGCTGGCAGTCAGTATAAAAAAAAAAAAAAAAAAACTTTGTGAACATTTGCAACCACTCTAAATACTTTGGTCTTGAAGCAGAGTGGCATTTTTTTGTCACTTCCCAAGGGAAGAATGCCTGTGATGGTATTGGAGGGACCATAAAAAGAGCTGTCTCAAGGTGTAGTTTGCAAAGACCTTATTCAGACCAGATACCTTCAGCTGAAGAAATGTTTAAGCTTTGTTCTGAAGAAATAACAGGGATTTCCTACATTCTATTACCTTTACAAGAAGTTGAAACAAATAAAGCAAAGCTGAGCCAGAGATTTAAAACTTGTAAAAAGGTACCAGAAACAAGAACATATCACAAATTTGTACCACAAAACCCCAGTGTGATACAGTGTTATGTTCACTCAAAAAGTGAAACTTACAGTGAACATAATGTTTCTGTTCTACCATATTTTGAAACTGGGTCTTACAAAATAAATGACATTTTGGTATGTGATTATGATCAGAACTGATGGATTGGTGAAGTTAAAAATGTGAGTATGGAAAACGGTGACTTTATGATTCATTTTTATCATCAACATGGGCCTCAAACATCATTTAAAATTTCAAACACTGACACAGTGTGGGTACCAATGACAAATGTTTAGAGGAAACTATCACCATTGGAGTTTACAACCTTGACGGTCGGGGCTATAACATAACAGAAAAATTATTTCAAGAAATTTCTCAACTGCTCAATACAGTGATGACCTTTGGAGTACTAGATGAAAGTAAATAAAATGACATGATCATGCCCAAAGACAAGTATAGTTTATCAGTTACAAGAGTTTAAAAAATGCAGTATTTTTTTAAGCAATGCACAATGCACAAAAAAGATTTAATATACTTTAAAGTGTAAGTAGGCATATGTTTTGTTTTTCAGTTATTTTAACGTATTTTTTAATATTTTATATATATGTGTGTGTATTATTATTTAAACATATTCATGGGTACTCTTCATTTACAGTTTACACATTTTGTACATATAGACCTAGAATAGGTTAGTTTATTAGTGTGTTTTTTCAAGTGTTTTAACACTTCAGGAGTCTGCATCATACTGTGTATTTTTGCTTCTGAAAAAAAAAAAAAATACTTCTGATTAAAACACAATGATGAAATTTCATGTGTTTATTACCAGGTACTAGAAGAGTATTTTTTGAAAATTTCAGGTTTTTTTATTCAGCCCCTTTTGAGATATACCCATTTGAAAATCGGCAATTTTGGACAAATTGCGATATTTGAAGGCCTGTAAAACCTAAAGGTGGCATTTAAAAGGTATCAATTTTTTTTTTTTTTTAAAGTCTTGTTAGAACCTCTATTATATTTTTAAGGGGAAAAAACATTAAAGTTGTGTTTTAATCCCTTCTTTGAAAAAAAATTCCATAAATTCTTCAATTTATTCTAATCGAAAACACATTTTTCTATTTAAGTTTTAGGTAATTTCCTTACAACTTAACACATTTTTGGTCATAACATGATTTGTAGATGGTTTCATTTAGAATAAGATGGTTTTTATTTCAAGCTGATATCTTAATAAACAAAAAAGTTATTTAACTTATCGCTAACCTCTGAAAACACCAAAAACAGCCTACCCTCATAAACAAAATGGCCGCTAAAAGCCAGAGTAGTAATAATAAAATTTTTAAAAAAATCGTTTTGTACTCCAAGATGTATATATAAACAGAAAATGTACTATCGAAAATAAAATAAAATATGTCAGCAACAAATTATTTTTTTATTGGTTGATTTCATATGGATTGACCCATAATATAAATACGTTATTTGAATTATTGATGTAAAAAAAATAATTATTAATACATACTGTTATTTTGGGTAAAGAAGCAGTGGGGATTCTTTTTTTTTTTATAAAAAGTTTATAAAGTGAGACTATAGGAAAAGCTTCAGCTTTTTTTTCTTTTTTATTCCATAATACATACGAAAAGCTATCAATGCTACAAGTTTGAAACCTTGACAAAGTGTTATCATGATCAACAGGCTAAGAACAAATGAGCTTCAGTATTGTTTGGGACCCGAGTTATAGTCTTATGTAAAGGCAAAATAAAAATTGGTTGAATATTTTGCAAAGTTTCCTTCACATCACCAGAATGCATTACCATATTTTCTCGCATAATTTCCCCCTTAGATTCAGAGAACTCAAATTTTGGATTTAATTTTCACTCATGTAATTTTCCCTTCCTTTTTTCCTTTCAAAAAGCCAATGTGTAAAAGCAAATTTAAACTATCTTTCGTCCTTTATAAGTCATTAGAAATCTTCTATCATGCTACCTGGATAGTTCACCACACATTTTTAACTCATTTTCTAAGCAAACGATGCATTTTGACTTGTATGTAAAGAGAGTTGCAATCAATGGTCTTTGTGATTCATCATCTCTGAAAAAGAACAAAATGGAGTGAAGGAATGGAATTTCGACTTCGTAAGTAGAGTTATAGGTGGCTTTACAGCAAGAACAAGGAAAGAATAACTGTGTAAGGTACTTTGTGGTCCTGAGTGCGGTAAATATTTGATCATATATAATGAAATTGCAAATGACATTACTGAAATAGTGATCACAGAAAATGGTTCAAATCATCAAGGAGGCAGTAAAGTCAACTACAAAAAGGAAATTATGTTTTCTGAAATATATATTATGTTTATATGAATAAAAAAAATGAAATATAAAATCAAAATATTTCATTAGTTATTTCCACAAATAATGTCCTCACTCTTTCCTCAAACTATTATACATATTTTCCCATCAATCTTTTCCTATGAAATTTAACAACAACAAAAAAAAGATATATGTGTGTGTGTGTGTGGGAGGGAATTACATGAGTAAATATGTTAAGTCAAAGAAACAGAAATATATTTATAATGTAACATCTCAAACTAAATGTTTAATGAAAACTAAGTAGGGAAAAAACAATTGTTCCAGGAAACCATTAAAAATTAGAGATAAGAACAATTAAGCTATTATTAATCATTGAAATATATGTAGAACATTATAGTATATATAAAACACTACTTCTTGCTGAGAAAAAAATATGTTGATTGAAATTTATTTTGTGCAAACTTTACATCTCAATTTGAAGTACAATTCTCAAGACTTACAATGTTTTCACGAACACCATCACGCATGCTGTGTGTATCAAAGAAAATTTTTACTTTCAGCAGCGTTCCATGAGTCTCAGCGAAGTTTGGCACAATTTCAGGTTCACCATTCTCTTCACCCTTCACACTCACGAACATAAATTCAGTATCAATATTATTGACTGCTCAGTTATGTTACAAGATTTGGCAAGTACTTCTGGTTCTTACAAAGTATTATTGTTTATCTGAAAAAGTTCCCAACTATCCCGAGTCTTTTGAAGAGCCTGTATAAGAATATACATGCATCTCAATCTTGTGGAAAACCAAAATGATAAGGAACTTAGACAATTGTCTCATTCTGATATTTGGGTATGGGTAAAAATGTATGTTGTTTCAAATTATAAGCAAAAACAAAGAACATAACAAACCTATCAGACCGTGATTTTTCAATTATTGATTCAATAAAACGACAGCGTGAGAACCAATGGAGGCAGGAAAAAAAATAAATGTTAATTTTATGGAGGTAGTTCAGGGACAATTAAGGCAGACAATATGCAGCAAAGCAAAAGAGGCAATGAGGTTCCATTGTATATAAACTCTTTAAGTTATAAATCTTCAAACAAACTATTTTTTAATTCGTAAGCAGAAAATTCTACACTAGTGTTTGTAAAAAATGCAACACCATGAAGGAATGATGGTAATCACTTGAAAAGTATAGGATATGCAAAGCAAGGTATGACATGTAAATAATTAAAATTGCAGAGTGATTGTGCAAGTCTAGGCACAGCAGTTCCCTCAGAACTGTCATGTTAGGAGTGTAAATAGAGGGTTGTGTAGTAGCCATACAAGTAGTGCATCATGGACTGCAATCTGTAAAACTGTCTCCTGGTTACACTATGCCTTGTCGATGATGCAGGGCACAATATCGACAAACAACAGAGTTTGAATGTGGATGAATGATTGGTCTGCGTGAAGGTGGATTTTCGTATCTCAACAATGCTGCTCGTACCGGACATAATGCCATGACAGTGATGAGCGTGTGGAAATAGTGGACCGTAGAGAACCAGGTGCATCAAAAATCTGGCAGTAGGCTATGAAATGTGAAAAATGGACCATAAGAAGATAGACACCTCTTCCACATGACCATTCAGTGTTAACACAATAGTGGAACACTGGAACAGAGGTAGCATTGTCTGTCTCACAATTCGACGTCGTCTGCTGCACAGAGGATTGGTTGCACGCATCCCTTTGGGGTGGATTTCCTTGACCCCGAACCATCGACGCTTCAGGCTACAATGGGCTTCTGAATACAGACAATTGTGTGCTGATTACAAAAATGTAGTGTTTTCGAATGAGTCCTGCTTTAACTTGGACTACAATGATGACAGCATATGTATTAGAAGGTATCATGGTGAGCGCCTTCTTCCAGTATGCATTGTAGAGTGTCATACTGGACGAACATTGGGTACTATGCAAGATCTTGGCTGCTACAAATTGAAGGCAATCTGAACAGTGACAGCTACATCAAGGAAATTCTAGAAGCTGAAGCCATACCCTTCTTTCAGAGCACTCCTGGTGCTATATTCCAGCAGGACAATGCTTGACCACATGTTGCTAGGAATGTTCAAGCCTTCTTCGCAGCACGGCAGATACCGCTTCTTCCCTTGCCTGGACGTTTGCCAGTCATGTTGTCTATTGAACATGTCTGGGATATGGACAACTGACCGTTAAAAGTCCTCCAGCAGTCAGTACCAATGAACTGTGGACTCGCATACAAACAGCTTTGCAATCAATTCCCCAGGATACCATCCAAAGCCTCTTCGATTTGAGGTCACGATGTAAAGCAGCTCTATTGAAGCTCATGAAGGCTTCACACGATACTGATTTTTTTTTTTTCAGGTTATAATTGCTGTATTGTGCTGAAAATGTGATCACTTATATAGAGGCAAATCAGTAATATGCGATATAAATTTCATTCTAATCACATGATTTTCTTTCATGGTATTGCATTTTCACAAACACTAGTGTATATTGGGACACAAATATTTTACTTAAATCTTCCTTTTAAAAACAAATTTAAATAAGTTTTAATTCATGATTAAGTATTAAATCTACAGCTATATGTGTCTTAAACAGTTTCTGGTTTCCTTTCATTAAAAGAGAAAAAAAAATAAAGTTTATGTAACAATGGAAACAAATTTACAGTTCCTCGATCAGATCTTTTCGGAGCCATTTTGTTAATTTTTTAATTCATTATTGAGCACTTAGTTATCAGTGTGTAGTTTTGTAATTGTCTTTACTTAATTAAACATATTTAAAGTGTGCTTTAAACATAATACTCGGTCCCAGCTGTAATTTAAATTTGAATTTGAACACTTAGCTAAAAATTGCTGGTTGTTTTTTTTTTCATGAATTTTTTGAATCGTACTTGAATTTAAGAAATTTATTATAAATGATAATTTAGTCATTTATCTTGAGGTCACTATAAACCAATCTTGTTTATTCTTTTAAATATTTTTTTTTGACTTCGTAGGAAGAAAGAAGCACTTAATTAGGGTTTATGCCAAAATAATAAATTCCAGATGTCACCAATTTCTCTTAAGCTCTTGTACTGACATTGACTGACTCTACAAACAAATAATCACCAATTCTGCTTTATGTTCAATGCAATTCTTAATTCTTTTCATCTTTGGCTTCTTCTTCTCCAATATTGTTGGAAATAGAACTACTTTCTGCCTATAAGCTGGGTTGGAGCATATATCTGATCATAACTTGACAAATTCTAAATCGCATATTAGCTTAACATTTACTGCAGCCAGGTTGAATGCCTGCTGATCATGGTCATCTGTTTTTCTGATTTCCTTCTAACTCTATACTGTTTCTAATACGTCTTACTGCTTAATAACTACAGTATATCTTCTTTTACTCCAATTCTTTCTGAGATGATATTATTTAACATTTTTTGTATAATATTTGTATACATAATCTCTCAAATATGCATTATAATAAAATTATACGAGATACCTTTATATTAATCATATGCAAAATTAATCCTGCATTAGGTTTGGTTGGAATGAGAATTTGAATTTTCTTCAGGACTTTTAATTTATAAGCAGTTATTAAAATAAATGAAAAAAATTTTGAAGCTGAAATTTAATAAAACAAAATATTAGGAAGAAGATAATAAATGTAATAACCATATCATATTAGGCTGTTCCAATTTAGCAAATGTAGAATATCTTATATCCTGTACTATATTGAAGTGCCATTGCTTGAATTAAAGAGATTGTGTATCTATCAAAACACACAATTTCTTATATCAAAAAATGGCACTTCAATATAATCTCAAAGATGATGAAATAGTTCCACATTATGAATATAAATCTAGGACTGTTTTCGAAAATAGCACCAGACTTAATGTTGGTCTTCCTCTCCACAAAGATACAAAAATTGGGGCAAACCATTCAGGCTCAGTCCTTCATAATTTAAAAGATAAAAAAAAAAAGCTTCTTTTTTTTTGTTGTTGACATAACTCTTAAAGCAGAATCACAAAAGAAAAAAATCTAAAAATATATAATTCTACAACAGAACATAAGAAAATTTATAAACTCAAAGTACTTTGGGAATTCCAGTGGTAATGATTATAACTGTACTTATAAATAAAAAAATCTTGCATTCATCTGACAACACTACAGTTGAACCCAGACACAATTACAGCAAAAGCTCAGAAATCAGGTTTATTTGGCATACTGGGAACATGCCAAATAGTTTAAATAGGCCAATTGAAAGCTAAGAAAGATGTTTGCCACTTTGTATCCTTCATATTTACCAGATGACCAATTTCTGAGAATATAAAATATAATAATGATTTAGTTAATGAATTAGTTTAAGTAATAACAGTTGCCCGATTCAAAAATTACAAAATATCACTTTCCCCCATGATAACTGAAAGAAATTAAACTAAACCAAAAGAATTATCAGTTGTTTGAAAAAGAGGATGGTTAAATGTTACAATTCTAAAAATGAAATTTCTTAATTACACAAAATAATACTTCCTACTGTAGACTTTCTTGTACATACAAATAACTTGTACATTCAAGTGATGGATCCTGAAACATTTCTCTAGAAATGTAAGATCATGAAGAACTAAAACTGGGATAAACATAGAAACATTAACCAGGTTATGGAAGTTCTGCTGAAACAAAAACAATACCTCTAATGCTAAGAAAGTAGTCAAATCTGCAAAATCTAGGTCCACTAGATATATCTCACTAGTATATCTCAGGATGCAAAAACCGATGGTTTTAACATGGATAATGCTCTATTAGAGAAGAAGAGGAAGACAACGAAGAAGATGGTTGGAAGATATAAAGGAAGCTACCGGGAATTCTTTGCAACAACTATGATATGCAGCAAATAATAGATCTGTTTGGAGAGCCTTAGTGCATGAGGTCACCAGAAGTCGTAGACGACTTGATGGAACCTAACAACAACAAAATGCTCTATTAACATACACTCAAATGGATGATGCAAAATCAGCTTTAGCAGGCTGAAGAAGCAAATAGATGTAATGGATAACATCTAAGTGCTTATGATGACCTTAAATAGAAGATAAATATTATCATCAAATGAAATCTTCTATTGGATAATGCCCTGGTATAAGGAAATTCCCATTCAAGGTCATTCACAACTGGATTTTAGGACCCTTGTTCTGACAACTTGATTTTGTCAAAAAAATCGTTATTTTTGAACATGGCATCCAATTCTATCCACTATGCCTCAGCTAAAGCAAATACAGAATGGAGTGAAATATTGATTTCATTGAAATTTGGAGAGACAACGTAGAAAATTTAAATCGAATAAATAAAATTGGCATATATATGATAAAAAAGGAATTAAAAAAAGTTTCATAAGCTTGAAAAAAAAAGGCAATGAAATTAAAACAATATAGACAATCTTAAAAAAAAATTAGTAAGTCGGTGAAATTAATAAGTTTTCAATTGTAGGATCAACATCATTGTTTGTTTGTTTGTTTGTTGGTGTTTAATGGCGCAAAAGCAGCTGCGGCTAAGCTGCGCCAAGAAAGATAAAAAGGAAAAGAAAAGAAAACGGAATGAAAACTAACTACCTAGCTAAAAAGGACAAAAACAAGAAAAGAACAGGTAGTGCACAAAGCAAGATGATAGGATATATGTAAAATGATAAATATATAGAAGAAAAGTAAAAATCTGAGAATTACAATAGAGTGGCAAGGCCACATTGATGAATGAAGTGTAAAACTGATGAAATGGGTAAAAGATCATTATCATTTAAAAGCAAGGAAATATGAAAAGGAACGTGAAATTTAAAAAGAGGATAAAAGCACTGACGACGATGTTGAGTAAAAGCAGGACAGTCAATTAAAATCAACATCATTAACAAGCACTGTTTTTGGAATATTATTTTTGGAATAACAGCTAACAAGACATTAGCATAATCCCAGAATACTTTACCCCCAAAAAAACAAAAACAAAAAAAACTTGTTTTTTACTTTCCCATGAAATCACATAAGAAACAACACCTCATTCACTAAAACGAGCTAAAGGAAAATCTAGTTATATGTAAGAAATTATGCTACCATGGTATTAAAGAAGAAAAGCAAAGAGACTGCTCTATGCAGGAAACCAAGAGCTCATGAAGTGGAGAGAATATCCAAAAACAGAATTATCACATGCTAACTGTAAAGAAATGTGATCAATAACAACAGGCACTGACACAAAAAAAATCTAGAACAGACATCTATACATGAAACCTGTTGAAACATGTCACCACTTCAGATACTGGCGATGTCAGTCGTTGATTTTAAAGAGACGATGTAATGAATGATGTGGATGGAGCTCTGCCTTTGTCAGTCTTTAAGGTAGGATTTGTATTGTAATGGGACTGCTTACAACAATATATGATAGATATAAGACTTGTAGGAGAAGCATAAGATTGTTGCAGATTAAATGGTGTTACAGGACTGTGGTTGTCTTTATACTCATGTTCTACACTGATGAAAGATATTACCTTCACTCAAAAATTACCCATGACATTGATATATATATTTGTCTTGTTGTAGCCCATAAGTTACACAACAAAGAGAGTTGACCAATCTACCTTTCACTGGCCAATAACCTGTTTTTTCTTTAATTGATAGTTGTATTAAAGAAAATTGATAGTTGGTGATTCTGTTATCTTAATATTATGTACAAATTTAAATTCCTCCCACAGCTTTTGGTATGGCATTTGATTACTGGTAATATAAAGTATTCTCTACAGCCTGTTCTGATAATCATTTGCATTTATCGAAATCATGGTGCCTTAAAAGAAGCCTGTCAATTGCTGTTATGAATAAGTATTCAATTGACAGGGGATTTCGTGCAACTTAATCTTGTCATTGCAGACAATTTATAGATTATCAAAATGATTTCATGAGATGATTTCAAAACTATAATTTTTATCTACAATAGTTAAATGTTTTAGTGTAGCAATGGGATCAAAGGTTGAGAAGTTGCTGCAGTAACCATTAGGGGCAAAACAGATCTCTAAAAAAGGGCAAGAGATCGAGCAAGAGCTTCAGTCGACTCTTTGACTTCTTGCTTGACTGACTTAATTTTCTCGATGAATACCATGTAGTTTCTTTCACTCTCTTGCCATGAATCCTACCAGTATTGTGAACCTCACTGAGGTAAACACTAAGCAAATGAGGAGCTCTAGTGTAATTTCTACAAATGAGAAAAAAAAAATGCAGCTTCATTTATCATTTCATAGATGAACACTGGCAGCAAATGCAACAAATATTTGTGATACAAAGACAATAAACGATATTGAAGAATATGATCATACCAAAAATTTGTCAAGTCACAAGTAATGAGAAAGGTGTAGATCTAGAACCTAACTTAGAGATGTCAAATGAAGGAAATAAGCTGTCCAATTATCAGGCATGTCTGCAAAAGAGGAAGAAATAAAGTGAATCATGAAAGCAAAATACACTAAAGAATTTGTGAATTCTGAGAAGACGAAGTGACTGACCTTCAATACAATTCACAAATGCTATCATATGGCACAAGGCAACAATCAACTACGATATCTTGGTCAGCTTGTGGAAAAAGGAGATAAAAACAAACACTGAGAATTCCAAGTAACTAAAAAACTCAGAATGGCAAGAACGATTTAGAAGCTAATCTTCAAGATAATAATCTTTGAAACAGAGCTCTCAAAACTGGACTGACCAGACTCATTACATCTATGAGTGGCAACTATAGTCTTGACTCACAAGCTATAACAAAAGTTATCAGTACAGTAAAACCTCGTTAAGTCGTCACTGAAGGGACCAAACATTTTTGACGACTTGAGTGACTACGATATCTTGGTCAGCTTGTGGAAAAAGGAGATAAAAACAAACACTGAGAATTCCAAGTAACTAAAAAACTCAGAATGGCAAGAACGATTTAGAAGCTAATCTTCAAGATAATAATCTTTGAAACAGAGCTCTCAAAACTGGACTGACCAGACTCATTACATCTATGAGTGGCAACTATAGTCTTGACTCAAGCTATAACAAAAGTTATCAGTACAGTAAAACCTCGTTAAGTCGTCACTGAAGGGACCAAACATTTTTAACGACTTAAGCGGAGTGGGAATTTTTGAAAAAAAAACAAAAAAAAAAACACTGAAATACAGTATTTTCATGAATTGCTATAGGATTCGGTGAGAAAAACAAGATATTCAGAAATCAATACATGCAAATAAATGAGTGGAAAAAAAAACCACTTTTTATAGTTAGCACATTTTAATTGTTTTAAAAGAAAGGCAATGTCTGTCTTTGAAACGTTCCAGCCAACCATTGCTGCCGCCGAAATCTTCAATGTTCAACTCCTTAGCAATTTCCATTTTTTTTCTTCTTTGAGAATCACAGCAGAAATCGGCACATTTTGCGATCTGGCATGTTTTAGCCATCGAACGTCCTCGATCTTGTCAAAGTTCGATTTCCTCATTCTCTTTCTTTTATCTTTGCAGTCAGTTTCTTCAATTACTTGTTTCGATGAAAGAATATCGTTTAATGTAGTCCTGGGAATATGGTGTTCTTTGGCAAAAGCTGTTTTCGAAACATTTGATTTTTCAAAAAGTGCAATTAAGTCTTTTTTTTTTCTTTAAAAGATAACGAGGTAAGTTTTCGTTTCCCTGGCATGTTAAAAACGTAATCGAACCACGAAATTGCAAGGGAAAAAATAGCCTTTATAGCGGGGCTTACTCGCTATGAAATGAAATCACACTCAGGACCGGTCAAGAAAAACGTCTATACTCGACAGAGTCGCAACAAGAAGTGTGCTTTGAATGATTAGCAGCGAGATTCCAAGAACCCAAATCCTCCGAAGGGGTAGGAAAGGAATGAAGTGACAGGCATGGTCGAAAATTCCCCGTAAAGACTTGACTTTCTTAAAGTGAAGGGGCGGGGCTAAAATACAACACGATAGCAAGCAAAATGGAGAAGAAAGATATTTTTGGCCATTTTTGAGGGTGACGAGTTATCCGGAGTAGAATTAAATTTGATGACGGGTAAAGGAGGGTTATTTTACATTATTGTGTATGAGACCTTGTCGGGACCAAAGGAAAACGACGACTTAAACGGAGTGACGACTTATCCGGGTGACGACTTAACGAGGTTTTACTGTATTAACAAGTGGAATGAAGACATCAACATTGAGAAAAGATGTGATGAGTTTTGCAATGATATAATATCCCTGATAAAACCATGCAACCTAATGAGACTTATGACACCAACCAAAAAGGCATCCAGAAGAACTTTACTTTTTGTGAACTTTGTATTACAAGGGAGAGAAGTTGATAAGAACTTGAGTACAGCATGACCACTTATTTCTATACTGCCTCCACTTATTTTAATGCCATCCAGCCATGGGTTTCTACTAGTGAATACCTTTTTCCAAGGTTGTTGGTGACTAGCCAGGAACCAAAAGATCAATTTGGAGTATGAGTGGTCCAAGGGATATTGAAACAGGAAAACCTGGTTCAAGTTGCATTGAATTCCAGCCTTTGTATGAAACAAAGTATGATACAGTTTTTTCAAGACATTGTCTTCCGAAATGTTGAAAAGAAAGTCAACAATGAAGTAAATAGGAGTAAAACTTCAAAAAGGAGCACCGTGTGGCTTGATCTAAAAATAGTTGTTCAACACACAGTGCATATTCAAAATCTAACATTAAACTTCCAACCTTTCGAGATAACAGTTGCTGAATGATACTGATAACAGTATTTATTAGGAGTAATTTAACAGTGGTTTTGGAACTGAGCTCTTTATTTATAAGACCATTTTGATTTTAGAGAAATCACACTAAAGTAACATCCATCTATCATTAAACTTTTCCAAATGAATTTTAACAGCAGCAATGTATGGTAATGGTTACTGGCCACATAACTTCCTTACTTATGGGTACAATTAAGTATAAAAATAAATAGCAATCTTACATTTACAGTCTAAAAACACAAAACTTTCAACTTCATAGGATAAACATTTCTTTACTTATCATGGTTACAATGTTTTCACTTGCAAAATACAATGATGATTCTTGCCCAATACTTCATATCTATAGATACAAGAGTGATTTTAAAAAGGTGGGGACAAGACATACTTCTTAACTTAAAGTTATCTCAGAAATTAAATTCAGATCTTATAACTTAAATTATTTTTCTCAGTGAATTTTTAGTTCTGTTCAGAGACAAGAACTGGTATCATTTATTACGAAAATTTGTTGTAAATGTCCTTAAATTAAAACATTTTAGCTACAAATGGTTAATTTTGGACATCTCTTATGTTAACTGATACTCTGCAACACCAAGGAAAAAAATTTCTAACACGTTTTTAGAAGTTTTATATCAAAATATTAAATGAATACAATAAAATGATGATATGCTTACTATTTCGGTCGACAGATGACAGCAGCAGTGTAAAATATTGAAGAATTACAACAGATATATAACACATATGTTCTTGCCAGTTCTGTATGTCAAAAAGTAATGTTCGAAACAATGCTACTTCGGGTGCTAAAATAAGTAATAAGCAAGTATGTCAACTCATTTATCAGCCTTTAAAATAATTTTTTCAACGTTTTAAAGCATTTTTATAAGTTTTTGTGAATTTTCTCTGCTGTAAATATACTTTTCTAAGTTATTGAACCATGGATGTCCAAATCGCGTAACGATCGAAACATCGATTATTTTAATGTTTAATTTATTTTCACAGAGTTGCCAGTGTCCTAAAAATGTAAGAAAGTCATTAATTACAATCTTATTTCTCCAATTCAATATTTTTTTTTTCGAGAAATAGAGTGTATTTAGTTGAAATAATGATTTCATGTCCAACACATGTGTAACGATCGAAAAAAATGGCGGCAGCTTCGATTGTTACGAATTTTCGGACATAATTATTTAAAAAGGAAAATACAATGTATAAGTAGTAGTAAAACCTCTCTAAATTATTTTATGAATTGACCTTCAATGTTTGTAAGAGTTTTATTTTATTAGGAATGGGTTTTTTTTTCTCAGAAAATGTACTTAAAAAGATTATTTAACGATATTAAAATTGCGTTACGATCGAAACACTTAATAATTTTTCAATAAATTTATGATTACAGAGTCCAAATCACTTGAAAAAGAATATATTATATAATATATATATATATATATAGGTATGAACAAGACATAATACAATTTTTATTTAGAATTCATAGAAGTAAATCCCAAAAATTTTTAAAAAGTATTTTTATTTTAATTAGATCAAGATATGTTTTTGTTTTTTTTAATAAAGTGCAAAACAAATGCTATATATTTATTTTACAGAACTTAATAATCAAATTCAAATTTAGCTAAATCATCTTCAAATTTTGATCGTTAATAATTTTTATAAAAAACTTAACTCTTCTATATGACTATTAATAAACTTAAATGGATAATAAAAAGGTTCTATTGTAATAATCTATATTTTAATTGGTTAAAACAAACTGCAAGTTGGATACTTCTAATCATGAGTCAACGTGAGATCAAAAACATGTATGTTTAAATGCATATAACATGTGTATTTGAAATTAAATATGTGCTTATAATATTTTTGTTTAAATGTGACTAATGAACGCTAACTTCTGATCAAAAAAGATAACAGACTTCTAAAAAAAAGGTAAGAAAATGTTATACATTTGATTAAACAATGCAATTATATAGAACCTATTTAATGCATTTTTAGCCCCTAGCATTTTTTTTTTTAATACGCATATCTTAATAATCCAATGTCCAAAATCTGTAACCTACAGATCAAAGATGTCCAAAATCTGTAACCTACAGATCAACAATGTCCAAAATCTATAACCTAAAGATCTGATAAACAAATGTTTTAATTAGTAATTTTCCAGAACACTTGTTGTCTTTTTATGTTTGTATACTGTATTCTAGGCTTATATACTATAAAGTAAAAAAAAAATTAGAGTAAAATTTCAAAATTTGAAAAATGGATAATAGTTAGCATTTAGTGATCCCACATTTTTATAATCTCCCACAATACATTATAGATTTTATTTTAAAAACCACTATTTTTGGCCTACTTCTCCAGAAAAGCGAGGCTCATATAAAATCAGCCAGTGTGTGCTTGTCTGTCACCCTCCCCCTCCTCAATAACTTCTGAACATGTACATCTCTCGTAACTCTGCATTTAGTAGGTGTTGTAATTTAGAAATACATAAATCAATTAAAAAAAATCAGAAATGCACAAGACTAAAAAGATCTGCACTCTTTGCTAGCAAGGATGGGAAACTGGGACGGTCGTTTCTGCCTTATTAGGCGTCCTCAGCCAGTTTTACCCACCATGCTAAACCTAGAGTGCGTGCAACGGTTAAGGATCCCATCTCCGCAACCCGCCACAAAAACACAAGCCTAAAAATAAAAATATATAAATGACTCTAAACCCCCTTGTCCAAACACCATCATGCTCAAAGGGATTTAATGTGGGCAAAGAAAATAAACCCAAACCAAGATTATAAATAGAAATAAATTTTAACGTGCATGATATAATCTAAACATTGACTTGGCTTGGGTTTATTTTCTTTGCCCACATTAAATCCCTTTGAGCCTGATGGTGTCAGGACAAGGAGTTTAGTCATTTATATATTTTTATTCTTGTGTTTTTTTGGTTGAGGTACCACTTGCAGGTTGTGGAGGTGAGACCCTTAATGATTGCAAGCACTCTAGGCTTACCATGAAGGGTAAAACTGGCTGAGGACGCCTAATAAGACAGAAACAGTCGTCCCAGTTTCTCGTCCTTGATAGCTAAAGCTATGCAAACACCATCCGATTTTGCAGCAACTTAGTCGGCCTACTTCGAGTTGGTGCGATTTTGTCAGCCGTGAACACCATCCAACTCGCAAATGAAGTCGGCCGCGATAGCAGCAATCCCATAATGCAATATGTTTCCCCCAGCAGCTGTGGAAAATCCAAAAAAATCGAGGTTTTGAAACCTCTCTGATAAATTCTGCTGCATACAATTACTGCATTTCAGTATAAACTTTATTTATGCATGAAAGAAACTCGCAATACTCTGATATTCATTGTGTACCCGCTTGTCTTCGTCTCCAATCGGTGAACATCGTTTTAGACGCCATTTCTTTCCATGGGCGTAACGTCATGACTGTCGTGTTCCAACGCTGCCCTGTGATTGGTAATTATGACCAACTTTTTCAAGTTGGTTGTGCAGCAACAACTAAAATCGCTGGCAAGTCACTGAAAAACCTCCTCAAAGTTGTGTCTAGCGACTCGAAAACTGAAAGTTGGCCGACTAAGTTGGTGCAAAATTGGATGGTGTTCGCGGGGCTTAAGAGTGCAAATCTTTTTAGTCTTGAGCATTTCTGATTTTTTTTTTATTTTTTAGTTAATATTATGCACGTTAAAAATTATTTCTACATAAATCAATTGTTTTCATGATTTTAGAAACCAAAGAAAATAATAATAATACCAACACTGATCTAGCACACAAGCTCCAGAAGCAGAGGAGGCAGAACTGAGTACGTGCTGTACCTATCGTCCTGTCCGCCATTGGTCTGGTGCCTTACACATTGCACCACAGCCTCTGCACACGAGGACTTCGCAAAAACACTTAAGCACAACTCCAGAAGGCTGTGATACTCAACACAACACGCATAGTTAGGAAATTTAGGGACACAACCATACATCCCTAATCATTCTTGCATACTTTTTTACACTTGGCAACATGTGCTTTGCTCCTTCGCCCGCTATGTTGTCTTTGCTGGGGAAAGTTTAGGAATTTCAATATAATAATAATAACAATAATAATAATAGTAAAGAAGGCAAGTAAACTTTTTTATTTGTTCTATCCTTCTTTATCTCCAATTGATTTTTATAAGTTTTATGAATATTAACTCAAACTTATAATATCCTTCGGTATAATATCCTAAAGAATCAGAAGCAATAATGCAGTTTTCAGAACTGTAAACTCTGGTGCAAAGAGAAAACAGAATGATAAAACAATGGTTGCAGATGCATAAATGAATATGTGGATTGATATAAGGAGTTAAAACAGATTATTATTATTATTATTAATAGAGTTATCTGCTCAACAAAATAATTTAATGGAACAAGAAAACCTAAACAAGACATGGCTGAAATCCAGTGAAGAATATATTTTCCCATTACTGGAAAACACCTTTAAAATCAGAGCATCAAAAAATAATTTGTACAATCAAAAAAGCAAAAAAAAAGTCCAGCCAAATCCTGCAAGTTCAAGTTCTTTGCTAGAGAAAAGCAAGTAGGAAAGTTTACTTTTCTCCAATGGAAGGTGCAAGATTAAAGCTTAAAACAGAAATTTATGGTATTTATTTTACTTTAAAGTATTTATCATATTAAGCTGTACACTATCCGGCCACTTTATTAGGTACACCTACCTAGTAGCGTGTTGGGCCTCCTTCCTTTAGCCTTCAAAACAGCCTGAATTCATCCAGGCAAAAACGTTGTTGAGGTATTGTGTACCATGCAGACATGAGTGGCTCACGCAGTTCCTGAAGATATGATGGAGGTGTAGGTCTGGAACGAACAACCCGTTCCAACTCATACCATAAATTTTCAATCGGGCTGAGATCCGGGGACTGAGCGGGCCACTGCAGCAAGGAAAAGTCATAGTCATGTTTCTCAAACCTTCCCATAGTGATGCAGGTTTTGTGCACTGGCGCATTATCCTGCTGGAAGTAGCCATCTACATGAGGATAAACTGTTAACATGTATGGTTACACTTGGTCAGCTACGATGTTTAGGTACGCTCTAGCATCCTGATGTGCCTCGAGAGGTATCAATGGACCCAACATGGGCCAAGAAAACATCCCCCACACCATGACACTGCCCCACTGGCTTGAAGAGTTGTTGTGAGAGACAGCATTTGTGCGCACAGCAGGTGTGCACCTAATAAAGTGGCCGGACAGTACACATTAACTTAAGTTTTGTAATAAATTAATTATCAGAAACTTACCAGCGTTTTTCATAGTAAAGTTTGCCATCTTCAATCTTAACATCAAAAGAATGACCATCAGATAAGGAAGAGGATAAATCTATAAAATAAAAAATCATGATTTAACACAGCAATACTACTGTAGCTAACTATAATAAAAAAATATATAGCAACTTTTTATAAATATAATAGTAGTAACAATTAAGTTCTTAAAATGAGAAATTAAAAATTTAAAATGAATTTTGAAAGTTGAATGTACCTGGTAGAGGTTTTTTCACAGGAGCAAAACTTTTGCCCTAATAATTGAAGATTAAAAGATTCATAAATTAGAGAAAAGAAATGAAAACAAGAACTTCAAAATTCTAAAAATTATAGTTCAAAATTCTAAAAATTATAGTTAATGCACCGACTTTTGAATATCAAAATAGCAAGACCCAAAACAGTTGCTAAGATTTATAGATATAAATCTTAAAATACCATAAAACTTTCTACAATAAACATTATTGGGTTATCAAGTTTACAATACACTAATGGCAATATGCATTGAAGTTTTGACCCTTAGCATTTCTGCTATTCGTCCACTCTGCACCAAACTGGACATACACCGAAGAGCCATTACATTATGACCACCCCCAGCCTAGATAAAAGAGAGCACCCGTAGAACAAACAGTTACATGTGTCAATGGGCACAGAGCAGTATACATACAACCACAAAACTGGCTTCGAAAAAAACAAAACAAAAAAAAAAAACAATTATAGTGGATTAATACTGGGTCAAATAAAAGGTATTCATAATTAAATTTCACATTTTGAAAGGCTGTAACTGGAGAACCAATCAGCGGAACGACTTCATATTCCACATGAGGATGCCAATGGCGAGGTAATTTTGTTTGGTGCAAAAAAAAAAAAAAAAAAAAAAAAAAAGAATAACTTCTGAAGGTGGTCACTAGGGCAAAATATGGCGCTGCAATACTGTAGTGGATACACATGATTTGTTGTGTGTTACACAAGGACATGTTCGATATGGTTTCCCCCAGTATGGGAAATATTCTTAAATTGCAACATCCCATGCTCAACCTTGTAGAGTGTCACTCATAGTATTGTGAATATGGCGTGTGATGCTGATCTTCAGGTCCCCTAAGTTGGCGAGGTGTTCACGATAGACAAGGTCTTTGAGATGCACCACAGCCAAAAGCCGCAAGGGTTGAGATCCAGCGGACATGCTGACCAAGTTGTACAAAAATGGCGACTGATGATTCTGCTGTCGGTAAAAGTAGCTAAAAGCAACCACTTGATAGGGGTGGCGATTACAAAATGCTTTCATACATTGGGTGCAGAAACAACAGAATATGGAGAAAAAAATAATCAAATATTACTTACAGGACAAAGTATGACAGATAGAAATTATGAAACAGAAGATCACTGAGAAACACAAATACTTTTCACTTGAAGGTAAAGGGCATAATGCCTGATATTGTGATGAGTTTTTACATTTATATTTATTTATTTATCCTGTGTGTTCTATTTTAACTTATTCATTTATTTATCTAATCAAAATCACTTGTACTATTTCAAATTCCAACCGTTAACGTTTATTTCTATTTTGTTTACTTTTAAATCCCAATGGCTGGAAGGGCTCCCATCATGCACCTTAATTTAAATCTTTCTGTTAATTTCAGTTATTATTTAAACCTTCCAATCATCTGTTAAAGCCCTCCAGCCAATCAGCAATCACGGTAAATAAAACTATAAAAACCCTTGCTCTCACTCAATAAAATAGAACCCGTTCAGATCCAGCATCAGTCTAGTTCTACCTTATTCCACGAACCAGGACATCAACAAAAATCACCACAATATATCAATAATAAGTTAATAAAAGCAATTACTGCAGAACTATGTGGTAACTGAAAAACTATGGTCACCCTCAGTCTTAGGAAGAAAAGTTATTTATTTGTTTCCTGTTTTGAATTCCTTTCAGCTTCCAAACTCTCATTACGGTATAGTTGTTGTTGTTATTGTTTTTTATACTATTAATATTAATAGTTGTTGTTTTTTTGTTTTAATTTTCATTTGTCAGTCTCCAAAAATTGAATGAGAATTTCTGTTTCATGCTGGAGCTGACACAACCATCAATAACAATTATGTTGTGTTCTTACTTAATCCATTGGATGAGATAACATGTTAAGGATGTGAGACAAAATTAGGTGATAATACGTGTGAAACCAGTATAAGATGGTTCACAAAATTCCATCAAGAACGAGCCAATTATTTATTTTTTTTTTCCTGAATGGCAAGTCAAAATGTGTTACAAAAATGCAGGACAACATTTGAAATAAAATATATATATATATATACTTTTACCTTGTTTATAAGCCTCAGATCTTCCAACATTTGGTGTTCATCCAATAAATAATTTAATTGTGGTAGTAAACATTAAGGAAAAAATTACAAAATATTTATATTTTAAGTTGCTTAATTAATTTTAAAATAAATGGGAAGTATAATTTTTAAAGAATTTTAAAGAAACTTAAAAACTTCATAAAAGACTGAATCATAGAAAAACTATTGATTAATTAGAGAAAAACAAAAATCTTAATTTTAAAAGCAGCTTTTAATAAAACGATCTACTTTAAACAATAATGTAAGCAATTGAAAAACAATTTACAGTTAGCTGTATATTTTCAAATATGACTTTTCCCTAAGTTCCTATAGCTCAAATATTAATTTAAAAAGGTTAAAAATATTTCTGTAAATAATACTTATCGACATTTATCAAAAATTTACTCCATAAATAAAAATTCCAATACTCCACATATTTCTCCACAATTTACTCTACAAATGTCAACTTCCAATACTGATGATGCCCTTGAGGATATTTAAATAAATGAAATTATCGTTCCTGGCAATTCCTGTTGCCCTACTATATGGGTCATTCTCAAATTAAGTGCCAATATCATGAAGCTGGCAAGAGTTTAAAAAATATTTTCAAATTTACATAAAAAACACATGACCAACAAAAACCGCATTTCAACTCTCCTTTCTCAATAAAAGGATGTTATAACATGAATTTTGTATGATTTACGCCTCGAATTAGATTTCAAAATGTCTGAAAATCTCAACTGTGTTACCTGCTCTTAAGACTAAATCACCCCTTCACCTGCAACTGTTATGGTATTTTCAATTCGTGAAAAGCTGTCCTAGGCGTGACCGAACCTGTCAGGCCAAGAACCGTTTCGATATTATTTACCAATTTTATAGTATTTCACTTTTTTTATCAACTGTGTTACTAACTCAGAAGGTTATCGACTATTTTTCTTTCTAAGTTGTTGTCCAAATGATTTGAATCGTAACCAGGCTTTAGAGTTAGTCTACTTCTATCTCTGCTGATACATGGTTATAAATTAATCAACATGTTTCATATACTAAGTGAGATAATTTAAGTCTGACTTACGTAGCACTAATGAGAATGGGTAACACTAATGAGAATGAGTAACACAAATGAGGTTTTGAGGGCAGTAAACATATTTAAATATGAAAAATAATATGAAAATCCAACTTTTTTTTTTTCATTTAATTCATCGATTTTTCGTGGAAATACGGTAAACAGTTTTTCTGTTGAAGTTTTTATCGTGTATGTAGAATTTTTAAAATATTTCCAAATGGTTTTGATGACCTATCGGACTCATCGACCACAAATCTTTTATTACTGTCATCCACACTCGTTAGTCCAATGAGTTGCACTTCATCTTCACCATCTACAGCTTCAATGACGCACACATATCGGTACCAGACCTTTTTCTGCCCCCTCCCTCAAATTTTGCGAGCACAAACAACTCAGGTTCAAATTCGTCATTTTGATCTCAAGTTCTTCAAAGCACTCCTCCTGGGATTCAGTCTCTGAGGGGTTTTCTTCATGTTCTGGTTGAGAAGAATTGAGCTCAGTTTCAGTCTCAGTGTTGACATCAGTAGTTGTGTACACATTGCTAGCGCTAAAGCGTTTCTTCGGTGCAGGGTCATCCAAAAGAAGGTTTGCTGATTTCATTGCAAAAATACAAGAACAGTGATCACTCAATGTGTTTTTGTCACAAAAACATGACAACTTGCGTTACTTTAATTTGCCACTTGTGGAATTGGCAAGTTGGTGAATAGCGGAGATTCCTTTGATAGGGACAAGATCTCCTGGGATTTTGTCCCTGGTTTGTTTGATGTCTGCTTCTGAGACATAAAATAGTTGGATGTTAGTTTTTCCTTTGAGAGTGTCGAAAAGACACATTGTGTCCAGAATGTCCTTGCAGAATTTCACTTGGCTATCTGCTAATTGTTTTATTACAGCCCCCATTCCATCAGAGCCCCTTTTGCTTTTCTGTGTTTGACATTCTTTGTTTTTTCGGAGCCATTGTGTTTTCTGTTGGAAAATAAAAAATAATAACTATTATTTCCACGGTTTGTTGTTAATTCCTCATTGGTTTTACTCTATTCTCATTTGCGTTACTTCAGTTTGGTAACGCAGGTGATAAGTAACACAGTTGAGTTTTCCCGCCTTTCGGTCTGTTGCAGTTAGTTTAGGTTGCTATTTGCGGCAGTCTTTTTCTCTGTGAGGTCGATAAGTGCCGACGCTACTGTGACAACAACCAATTTGTTCATGTGCAAAGTAATTCATCTAAAAATAGCGTAACAAAGTATAGAATATCTAACTTTTCTTATTTTACTTGCGAAATAATCAGTTTCAGGAGGCATTCAGCTGATCGTAGCCGCCATTGTTAACATGGCAGCAGAAAATACAAAGACCAGCGGAAATAGTAGTAGTGACATCTATTTTAATTCGCGCGGTAAAATTTGAATTTCAGGCCAACAGTTTAAAAGTAACGCAAATGAGAAAATCTACAGGACAATTTAAAAAGATTCATTTCCAAATTCATAATAAAGGGATTTATTTAAATTAAATTTATTTGAAAAAGTGCACATCCATACTCCTTATGGTGAATATTTGTTTTAATTGTCATTTTAAATAACGCGTTTTGGCTAGTTCAGAAAGCCCACAATGTGGCGAGGGACATGCCATTTGACTACACAACCTTTGTCTTTATTGAAATTTATAGACAAATGCATTTATTTCACAAATATATTATGAGATATTCTATTTTAAAATTTATTATATTTCTCTTGGCCGGAAACGAATCACACCTAAAATACTTTGTGTTTGTTTTATGTTGAATCATATGGGCGGGACACCGAATTGGCACTTAATTTGAGAATGACCCATATTCATGTAATCTGATATGTAGTAATTAATGCCTTTGGAAACAAAAGATGCCTTTTTTTTTATTTTAGTTTGGATTGGATTACATAAACATTTAGCAAATTTTAACGAAGTACAGAAACTATACACCTAGAAACAATTACAGTGTATGCTCAAACAATCGAACATATAGAGAGAGAAGAAAATAAATGACTAAGTTTATATTTTAATGTGTTTCTATAAGCATTTAAAATCATTATAACTTATATCACTAAAAAATTTAAAGCCATTATTTTAATGAATAATCTTTTTTTTTTTTTTAGCATCAATCATTTTATCTAACTACATGTCAGTTTAAAAACAACAATTTTTTTCAAGTTTTATTGCAAAGTTCTCTCTCTTTTTTAATTTTTCAATTAATATGACATTTCATATTTCAGTAATATAACGTTCTTCCATTGTTTTGTTGTAGAATCTTCGCTTTTAAAATTACTTACAAAGCAAAATATAGCCACTAAAAATAAATATCGGATGAAAAACATTTTACTTTTCCTCTCCTACACTTGCCATTTCCTGCTTTAGGAGATGACAAGATTATTCACAAATGTTGATTTTGATAAATAGCAATGTATGTTCAATTTTATGAGTCAGATACAAAACGAATTAACATTATGATCATATGTTAAGAATCCAACTAGTCAACAATAATGTATTCATAGAACTTCCCAAAATACCATCATCTTCATTTTATTTCGCAACTTTTTTATGTACATGCTTCTTGAAGACAGCGTTGAAATAAGGCAATACTTGAAAATCAATGAAAACAACGCCAAATATCTCGAAATCAGTAGGGCATTGGCCCAAAACCTACATAGGAGGGGTGATCAGAAACTAAGGTTACAAGGCCGATATTTATGGAGTTTCATCCGTTATAGAGACATTAGTAGTGTGCGGTAATTCTAATATATGCGGTTGGCAACTGTGCAGAGTTTACGCCACCGACAGCGCTAGTGTTAGGTAAAAACAAATGGCGACTCGTTTGGAAAACTGGTCTCGTGAAGAAATCCACACTGTTATTCAGTTTCTGTGGGCGAAACATGTAACCGCGGCTCAAATTGACCGGCAGCTGGTAGAGGGTTGCGCCCTCACCAAGGGCGTCATCTTCCTTCACGACAATGCACGACCTCATACAGCCCAGAAGACCACCACGTTGTTGAAGCAGTTTCGCTGGGACATCATCGACCACCCTCCCTATAGCCTGGACCTTGCTCCAAGTGACTTTCACCTGTTTCCTCACTTGAAGGATCACCTAGGAGGCCGACGATTCGCTTCAGACGAGGAGGTGAAACACTTCGGGACAATGTGGCTGAACACGCAAGGACGAAGGGAATATTCAAACTCATCCCATGAAGCGACAAGTGCCTACAACGATATGAAGACTACATCTAAAAATAACCTAATGTATATATACTATCAGTCGGCTGTATTGGTTGTATGAAATAAAATGTATACGTTTCACTGCGGCTTTAGTTTCTGATCACCCTTCATATATATTTTTGAAGTACTTCAGGTGTGCTTTCATCTTACAAAAGGGCACTGAGATTTGAAAGATACAGAGTGTGCCCTCTCCTTTTAAGACAAAAATTGGAATAAAACTTTGAAAATCAAAAAGTGCAATGTAATGGAAATGAAAACAAGATAATTTGAGGAAAACTTGAAAATGTGACCATGAAATTGTAAAAAAAATAAAAAAAAAAGAAAGCAGTAAAAATTAATAAATTTGTAACTTTTTTTATCTACCATTATATATAAAAATTTAATAAAATGTTATTCCTAGAGAGCTCCTATGCAAGGTCCATGTGCCACTTTTATTAAAAAAGTTCCACTAATAAAAAAAAAGAAAAAAAAAAAGAGCTTAAGTTTTTGTGATTTGCTGTCCTTATGCAATGAATGAATTGCTTAATGCCAAGGGGCACCTTTGATTATACATAAGCTTATTTCCTGGAAATAATGGCAGACATTTATGTCGTGCAAGAATCTGAATTTATTTTGAATTTTTCATGGAACTTTTTTTTAATTTACTTTTGTTATTACTTAGATCATACATTTTCTTTATTTTTCTCCGTCTATCAAAATATATAAATTAATTGGAGTATTTTTTCTGAATCTTCATATCAGTTATACTGTACCTGAACTAAACAGTCACAGACTCAGCAATGAAATTTGTAAAAAGAACAAAAGGATATCAGGAGATGTTTTTCTTCTTTTCTCTGGCAATGGTATGGGATCATTCGGTCTTCGTCTCAGTTTTCTTGTAGTGACTGGCTTTACTTCCATCGAATCTGTAGCAAAATTCCAAAAACCTAATGCAAGGTAATCTTCACTGTTTTAGGATAAGGTTAAAATAAAACACCCAAAACTATATAATAGTCTACGAAACTTAGTATTTTTAGTAGAACTAATTTGGAACATATTAATTTTTGGTACAGACCAGTCATCCTAATTAACTTACTAAACTTATTGCACATGTTACTAAGTTGAGCAGCCACTATCATATTGAAAAAAAAAATGGTGATAATCAGTCAGATTTGATCATTTTACTTAGTATTGGGTTGGCCAAAAGTTCGTTCGTTTTTTTTTTTTTGTAAGTTGGCTCTAGTAGCGTTTAGGTGGCTTTAACGTCATTCGACACCATTTTGTTAGACTGTATTGTGATATATCACCATGCATTTAAAACAAAAACTGATGAAAATTGGTGAATTTTATGTCACCAATTTAATATGGAGGATGGAAGACAACAAGTATGCAAGACCACACTTTTTATTGATGGCTAGGCAAAAACTGTAACAGCTTGGCTGGGAAGTTCTGATTCATACGCCCCATATTCACCACACATTACATCTTCAGATTTTCATTTATTTTGGTCTTACAAAATTCTCTCAGTGGAAAAAAATTCAATTCCCTGATGTCTTAAGACACCATAGGCACCTGGAACATTTTTTTTTGCTCAAAAAGGTAAAAGGTTTGGGAAGATGGAATTATGAAGTTGTCTGAAAGATGGCAGAAGGTAGTGGAACAAACCATTGAAGACATTGTTCAATAAAATTATTGGTGACAATAAAAAAATAAGTCTTTTATTTTTATTTAAAAACTGAATGAACTTTTTGGCCAACCCAATAATTGTTACTTCAACAATTTTTATTATTATTATTATTAGAGTTGATTTATAGAACATTAAATTTTGAAAAAAAAAAAAAAAAAGCAAATGAAAGCTAGTGTTGGTGCAATGAATATACATGAAACAAAAATTTTATAACGGAAACATTTCTAGCAAATACTATTCCATGGAGAGTATTTTGTAGCTTATTACAGTTAACAGAAACTCTGCATGTTTTTCACTGAAGATGATTCTTGAAGAATTAAATTATATACAAAATGGTTATAGAAATATTTATATACAAGCAATAAAAATGCATAAAATAATGTTGTATAATTAAGGAATTAACAGCCTCTAGTGTTCAATGGATTAAATTTTGCCTGATTTCACAAACAATTTCCTTTCCAAATATTAATTAAAATTAGTTTATGTGGTATTAAATTCCTGAAAAGAATAATTGAGAATGCTAGTGTTGGTCCAACCAATGTGCATGATTGAAGGTTCTTAAAAGAAATACTCTTGAAATACTGTTCTATAAACAGTTTTTTTTTTTTTTTTAGTTTGCTGGTTAACTGTTTCTATAAAGAATTTTCAATGAAAATGATTTATAAAGTATTAAATTAAATTATTTGCTGAATGATTGTAGATGTTTTGTATTAAAGTAACAAATAGTTTTTTTTATAATTAAGGAGTGGTTTGTCTGGCACTTAGAGCACTTTCAGAAACCTAAAACCACAGAAAACATGGAATGGTATTTATATGAAACAACTTCATTACTAAAAATCATTCATGCTTATTTGTTTCATTAATACTAACTTTCTTATTCTCATTTTATTTTATTTTTTTAATACTTCGTAAATTAACTCTTAAAAAAAATGTGTATAGAAAGAATAGTTAATAAATAAAATGCAAAAAACTTGCAGTGGCCAACATTTTTTTAAGATGGTGGTACAGAACAACTCGTAAAGATTGGGACTTTTCGAATAGTAACTAAGATAATTAAATATAAAAAAAATATGAGTTTGGAAGAGTTGAAAATTGTGTGATATCTCACCTTTTTTCTTACTTTCATGTCTCTCCTTTCTTTCAATTTTAACTAACACAGCAATTCATTTCTCCCTCCTATTTTCTAATTTTGCCCTTACCCAGTTCCTCCCCTCCAATGCAATTAAAAATATCTCCCGAAGGGCTTATCCTATTTACCTTTTTGGCTGCCCCTCTATCTCCCATTCTGCCAGTTTCTTTACAATGACTCACACAAGAAGACCACAACATCATCCACTCCAAAACATTGATATCAACAAAACAGCAGCCTGGACCTATTAATACAATTCTGAAACTTCTGATGAGGGATCAAGATACAGAATGGAAATACTGAATGAATTTCACCAGGAGTAAACACCTCTCATCCAAGTTATATTATTTGTATATTTAATTAACATGGCCTACTCCTCCTTCAGATCTATGTTAAGTAGGATGGCTAGTAAAACAACTTTTACAAACATCATTTTGTTCTGAAATAGTTGAACTATTCTCAAAAAATTGGCCAATTTTCCTAGACAAAGAAGAGGGACCAAATTCTAATAATAACTGCAAAAGCTATCATAATTTCTATATTGCTACTCTACTTTGTTTTATATCAGAGGGAGCTCAAAATCATTTTACTTCAACAGACCAAATGGAGAGATGAGAGCCACAACTAGATTCTTTTTGAGCACAATGGTTTTGTGGTTTCAGTAAATAATGAAGGAGGCATAAAAATCACCTTTCTACGTATATCATGGAATTTCATTATCTTTCTAATGGCCATAATTTTATAATGTTATGTGCCTAGTTGCCGTGCTGGCGTGGCCGTGCGGTCTCGGCGGCGGCCAGCCGTGGCGACCAATGCGCCAGTACCTGGGTTTGAATCCCGGCAGTGGCATGGCTGTTTCACTTTCCTTTCATGTGTCTGTCTGCTTCTTCTCTGTCCCTTGTCTCTTCTCTTCCCATCACCCCAGTCACCTGGTCAGTCGGGGTGATTACGACCAGTGTTCCCGCCGTTCTTAGGGGAACGCCTTGCGTCCCGCCGTGGACTGACATACAAGGCCACAATAAAAAAAAAATGTGCCTAGTTACATTTGTAAGGTGAATTTACTGATATAGACAAGCTATCTCAGAAATCTTCTGAAAACACTGTATCCAAATACAGAAGAATTAAAACTAAAAACACATTTCACATAAATTCAACAGGCAGTATATTGTTTTGTTTTGTTTTTTACTGCCTATGGAAATGATGTTTCAAAAAGCTATTAATTATGTAAAAAATTACGCTAATGTTATTTTCGACTTTCCCATCATTTCATTTGCACACTTTGTGCTTCATTTTAGAAGATTTACTAATTGAATACAATGTTGTAAAATATGAATTGTAAAATTGATACGTGGAAAAGTCTAAGACAAATATTAATACATTATAAAAACTGTACTGTCTTTATTTTAGTTTTTGTCCTCCTTATTTCTCTATGATATGACCACTTACCAACACATACTTCACTACTTCTACCAAAAAAAAATCAGGTAAATTTAGAAATGGACATATTGTTTAAAAAAAAAATCAAATTGTCGTATAGTTTTTAGTAATAAAATTTCCAATTTGAGGCCCTATAAAAAATATTTCATTAAAGTATTTCTTTTAATTTGCAAAATACAATTTCTTTTTCTAACCATGAAAAACTTTTCCTGGTTTCTCACAATTACATAAAAAATTATGATTTTTTTTTTTTAAAGAAAAAATGATATAAAAACACTTTGCTATTGAGTGCATTCACAAACTTCCAATGCCTGCAGCATCACTAATTATTAAACTATCTCTTAAACAAATTTGAAGTTTTTATGAGTTTTTATGTATAGAATTGTGCAATAAAAAAGTAAAACTCGGGTGATGGGTTAACTTTTGAAAAATTTCTGTATAACACAGCGGATTGACTCAACCTGCTGACCTCTGCATTGTTGATCATTCTATTTTCTCCAGCAAGGGCCCACAATCCTTGGTACTCTGTTGTTGAACTTCTCCACTTCAGGCACAGTCTCATATGACATCCTTTGGCATCTCCATGATCTCATATCCATTGGCCATATCCTGATATCTGTCTGCTACCATCTGGCTTTGATACTGTGGCATTTCTCAAAAGAATCTATCATGAATTTTCAATTTGAGGCCATCTTTTTCATATTTTTTACCAACTATGTTTTTGTACTTTCTGCCCTGGAGCTTTCCCCATCTCTGTTGATCCCCCTCTCTATTACTCAATCTCTCTTTTCAAACTTTCTGCTACTGGATGATCCATTTACACCTCTACCTTTTCTTTAGTAAGTGTTCTTTACTATGTTTCTCCAATGTTTCAATTCCATTTGTAGATAGAATCCTTATGATAAAGCATGTCATTTTTATTAATAGAATCAATGTTTTAATGAGTAGTCTATCTACATGAATTTCCATTCCTTCACTGTTCTTCTTTCCCAAACAACATTATCAGAAGTACAGACTGAGCCAAGACTGTATCAACACTATGATGTAATGAAAATGTAAACTAATGTCAGCAACACTGCTGTTTGTTGTTTCAAAAAAAAAAAAAAAAAAATGGAGAGCACTTAACTGCTTAAAGACTGAATGTGTTTGTGGATAGGATTGTGACTAAAACACAAATTTCACTAATAAAAGGAACATGTTTTTCTTTCTTCTTATTAACATTTCTAAAAGAAAGACTATTAAACTGCATTTATCAACTCTCAATAGCAAATTCTGCAAAACACAGTTGAGATATTATTAATGGTTGATTGAGTCTCAACACCTCGACCTCCTTCTATTGAAGTCGAATGGCCTGACCACTGCAGCAAGGAAAAGCTATCGTCATGTTCCTCAAACCATCCCATAGTGATGCAGGCTTTGTGCACCGGTGCATTATCCTGCTGGAAGTAGCCATCTGTTAACATTTACGGTTGCACTTGGCCAGCTACGATGTTTAGGTACGCTCTAGCATCAATGGACCTAATGTGTGCCAGGAAAACATCCCCCACACCATGACACTGCCCCCAGCAGGAGTGTACCTAATAAAGTGTCCATACTGTGTATATACCGGGTGATTCATAAAGTATTGGGGGTTTTCACCGCCCATATCTTTTAAACTACTGCCCATAAAAATCTGAAACCTTTTATATAATCGTCAAACATATAAGAGTTAAATTTTCATGTTATTATTTATTCATTATTATTGAAATTCATTTTATTTGCATTCAAACACCCCCAATATATCGTACATTTAAATAACTGTTGTGATGTTGTTTAAACTCTAAAAGTCTGGATCCAATATTCAAATGATACAGAAACCTAATTAGGAAAATTTAATCAAAACACTTTTGTCATTAATTCCTTTGTTTAATTAAAAAAAAAAATGTATTTTTTTGAAAATGCATTCTGACAAATGATTTTTTTGGGAGACAGTCGAATAATTTTTTTGGATAATAATTTCAATATATTAGGGGTGTTTGAATGCAAATAAAATGAATTTGAATAATAATGAATAAATAACAACATGAAAATGTAACTCTTATATGTTTGACGATTTTATATAAAAAGTTTCAGATTTTTATGAGCAGTAGTTTAAAAGATATGGGGCGGTGAAAACCACCAGCACTTTCCAGTACTTTATGAATCACCCAGTATACAGTATTTCCTCAAATGCACACCAGTGGAAAATCCATTAGTAAAAGGTAGATTTTTTTGCCTCAACCATCAGAATTGAATCAGATGTAATGATAAGTTAAATGATTTAATAGAATATGCTGTAGTCTTGAAAAATAATAATTTTTACTAGTAAAATTAATGTGTTAGAGATGAATCTATTTACAATTTTTAGCAACTGTCTTTTGAGCTCATAATACATTTGATAAGTAACTGTTAAGTAGTTTCCAAATTGAAGAAAACTAAAGATACGACTAATAAAAATACTAACCTCCAGTTAATTCAATGGTCAGTCTTTCATTTTCAATTAGCCTCTTTTTCTCTTCAAGTTCAGCAATTAGATTTTCACGTAATTCAATCTTTTTCTCCTATTAGAAGATATATTTATAAAATATAGAAACTGATATCAAAACAAATTTTTAAAAATATATACAATTAAATGATTTCTGACATGAAGTTTAACAAAGAACCATGAATAATTACTTTACAATCAATTCTTCATTCTATTACTAACAATTTTATACTTAATTTTCTTTCAACACCATTGGATATAGCAAGAGCAAATACTATTTGCCCATGTTGCACCTTCTCATTCACATAAATAAACTACACATTAAAAGGATTGATATGCAATGTATTTAAATGAAAGGAGATATCACAAAAAAATGATATCTCAAAAATTTTCTGAATATAAGTGGTATTTTGATATGAATGCATTTGTAGATAGAATCCTTTGTTTAAGATTTAAATCTCGACATAGTAAGAAAAATAAACAATAATTGTTACAATTAGTTCCATTTCCACCACAGCACAATGCTACATTCATAGCCTTGACCAAGACTCTCGATAATTTTGTAGTTAACTCTCATTTGAGCAACATGTACAGTTAGGACTGCAAAACAAATGAAAATCACGATGGAACAAATCCTTATCAGAATCCAATAATTTCACTAACAAATTAACATGCGATAAATGAGGATTCGATCCACAATGTGACTGAATCATTGGAGAAGAGCATATTCTGTTCAAAATAATTATTAAGTTACAGAATCAGATGGGAAGACATGGGAAGCCAGCAGACATTAGATAATGATGCCAATAGTCAATGGGAAATAAGGATCTCTACAACTTATGCCATAGAAATGAGACCATGAAATAAGGTAAAAGATCTACTATCAAGATAAATTTGTTAGCCATACTACTGGCCAAAAGCTGACAAACATTGTCTATGAAAATATTATTAAGAATTCTTGGACATCTAGTGGTACATGGGAAAAGATGGGTGGTACTGAGGAATAAGAAGTTGTATACAAAGGACACTCCCCAAAAGGACTGCTGTTGACAACTTTAGAATAATCAAGGGATACAGCATCTTCAGGAATATTTGAAAAGGATTGATATGGTAGATCTACTGCCTTTCTGCTATTCTGTGAAGGCTTTAACATGATATTGAACACCTGAAAATTAGTAATGCCTTTGCTGACATTATACCAAACTAGAAATTTAGATTTTAGAGCATTACCCTGTTGGCTTGGTAGAGTCCATATGGATAAAATACGAAGAGAATCTGAAGAAGAAAAAAAGCTGAACTGAACAGGTCTGACTTACTAAGAACAGTAAGAAGTAGAAGCCATTAAATACATCAAAGATACTGGTATGGCAGCTGATAGCCAATAAGAAATATGGGGACGGGGTGCTAAGAAGAGATTGGGGCAAGCCCAGAATATATCATAATAACTCCATAGAAGTAATGGGCAGAGGAACAGCAATAGCCCTAAAGATGTGGAGTACAAGAGCCTCCAAATTTTGATAGGTTTGGCATGTCACGAGGGGCTTTATATTAAAAAAAAATCAAAACTTACAAATAGTAGCACATGAGGGAAGAGCATGATATAAAAAAACAAAACAAAAAAGCCACTGAAAAGGCTTTTAGCCAATGAAAACACTGAAAAGATCATAAGGACATAACCTGGAGGGGTAATTTCAAACAAGTGTCAAATGACAACAAACTTCACAGAAGCAAAAGAAATGTTGAGTTTTATAGACAAATTAGAACCTACAGAAATGTAAATTGTCATAACAATGAAACCAGTGCAAGAACTGTGCAACCGTAGCAATATATCATAGAAGTCACAAGAAGCAATACCATGACATGAAAAGAAACTCGGTCACATGGATAATAGAGGCAAACAGAAATCAATAAGGAATGTAGAATACCAATGACACCAGATCTGACATGAAAACAGCGAAGTTGAAAGTTGGACTGATATCAGAATGCAATGTTAAAAAGAAAGGCCCAAGACAAAAAGGACAGTCAATTAATGTGAAGATCAAACAGTTCAAGCAAGAATGGCAGGAGAGCAGAAAAAAATGGCAGTGTGAAGATGAAAAGATGCTTTCATGGGAAACAATGATGATAATGGAAATATCAAAGATTGGATGACAAGATCACTCAGTATTAGAGGGTGACAGTGATTGGAGGTCTATGTAGGAACAAATAAGAAAAATTAACAGTGCAGGCTTCAGATACATTCACTGGAAATTGATGAGCTAGATGTTCGAAGACAAATGTCATAATTATGGATGATATGAAACAGCAAGTAAAGAAGTGAAAGTGGCAAACATGAAGTCAGGGAAGACGGATTCTGAAGAATAAAGGCTTGAATGGTGGGAACACTTAAAAGAAATGTTATCTACACTAGTTACCAGATTCTGATATTGCAATAACATTTGGTATCTTGGTGGTACTTATGATTTTTTTAAAAATTTGTAACTTTTTAACTGCTTACATTATACATTAAGGTGTTACATTATGCCATATTTGTACTTTCTTAAAATGCTCTTTAAATTTTATATGGACAAGTCAATGAAATTTATTAGAATAAAAGTAATCCAAGCTGGTATGTACACAAGCATCCTGATTGTGATACGGTAATGAAGCAGTAAATATGGTGCTATTATAATTTTTGAAAATAAGTTTTTTAATAGCTTGGATTAAAGTCTGAAAATTTCACATTTAGGTTTTTTGTTAATGCTTTGTAATTTGAAATACATTAAGCTAGTAAATATATTTAGTATTAAGGTTACCTTCTATGTTAGTCAAATAATAAGTAATGCTAAGGGTATGGTGAAGCACATAAGAACATTATTCTATTATCAGAAGAGTCAGGGATGCCAGTGAGTGACTGAAGAGGTAGATACTGGCAATGTACAAACAGCAAATTTAAAAAGGTTATATTAGGGAAACAGGGAAGTCAATATAAGGTGTGAATTAATATTGGAACAAGGTAAGCGTAGATCAAAAGTAATGAATGCTTATACGGAAAACAGAGACATGGATAGCTATAATGGAGCACGGATATAATGCTATATAAAGTAAATATTCAAGGAATCAATGGCACAAGTATATATGATATTCAAGCTGAAAATGAAAAATGGTGAAAATGTTGTCTGGGAAGATTACAAGAGGGTGAGGACAATACCCTCAAAAATATGTTATGACAAATCACGCAAGACATAAACAGTAGTGAGGTGCTTGTCAGACAGCAACCAGAGGCGTTCATAGAGGCATGCTAATGTCTAAGGGATGGCACATAATTGAGGCCAGGGATGTATAATGACTGTATCCAAGCAAGGAACAAAAAACCTTTGATCATATTGTCAGGAGAGAAAGAAAAAATGTCAGAAATATTTTAAAAAATCCAGATATTCATTTAAGTGTCGGGAAGCCTTCAGAGAGAGAGAGGACTATAAGCGATATGATTATTTATTATTTACGTGCATAGTATGTTAGGAAATGATGAAATATGGGAGTGCAAGGAAAAACACGTATTTACATGAAAGTAAGGAATGACCCTACAGTTTTGGAATGCTAAGCAAAACTCTATCTTCAGGGAGTAAGACAGGGACAGCATGAATATGGAAGATATACAGGGAGAGCAATATAACAATTGATTACTATCAGGTCATCTCATCACTATCATGTATATGCTTTTTCCCGGCATTCCCATATTTTATTCTGTATGATCATGTAGTTGAAAGGAAAGAACATAAAGATTAGTGATGAGTTTATCAGATGACAAATATTTTACATACATATAATGACTACAACCAAGCAGGGAAGAAAAAAATGGAAACTATGCTAAAACTGAAAAAATAGGAAGCACTGGAGGTTGTAAATGAGCCAATGGCTTATGGACTGATAACGTATGTGATGTGGATATCCGAGAAGAAATGGAAAAACAAGGAAATTATAATAAAAAAGGGCGATGTAAAACCTGGCACAGTGAAGCATTTAGTGGCAAATGAAGATCTATAGACAGGCAGATAATTATATAAAAATGGCACAGGTGAATGGACTGAAAAACCATGGAATATGGACTATATCTAAACAGGGAAACTGATAAGAAGTTCTCTTGGGGAGACAAAGGAGTGGAGAAATTGAATTTTATTATTATATTTACTTTGCTCATGCAAGGTAAGCCTTAGAAAAATAATTAATTAGATTTACTGACTATTCCCTATTTGTAAGTATCACATGATACAAAAATTGTTGTTTTTATATATTATTAAATGCTAAATTAAACTTTATGAAGGAAATGACTTAAAATGTATAACACAGAAACATTCAATCCTTTTGCGATAGAGAATAATTCTGAACAGATGGTGGTTACAAAGACAGATGCCACAGAAAAATCCAAAAATTTATAAAATATGTATTATTTAACGATTTTATTATTAATATTGTGAAGGAGGATTGAAAAAGTCAAAATTTTCAGAAATGAGCAGTTCGTAGACAAACGCACAAGAATTAAGTAAAGAACCATAATGAAAATGAAGAGTTTCTGAGATTTAACTCACATAATGAAAGTGAAAGAGACAAGACCTTTCGTGATGCACTTGAGGAGTCATCATCAGGTCTGAAAATGAAGAGTTTCTGGTATTTAACCCAGATAATGAAGGTGACAGAAATGAGGCGGTTCACATTCATTATATGAGTTAAGTCCCAGAAACTCCTAATTTTCAGTAAATTTGTCCACCTCCTAACATTAATAATACCAAAAATCATAGCTAGCAGCTATGACAAAATTGAAAGCAATGCCACAAGCTACAAGATCACTCTGACAATCAGACAAGCATGGTGTCTGGGTAACTGACACTGATTTAAGAGGATGATGTGCCAAATAGTCTAAGGAATGAAAAGTGACAAATAGTAGAAGCATAAAAACCCATAAGAAGGTCACAGCACAGAATTGAGGAGAATAGAATAGACAGAAAGAATGTCTTGATCCTAAAGTAGATAGTACTGCATGCAAACAGTAGAATTGTGCCACAAATCAAGTAAAGATGCTGAATAGATAAGGTACAGGTGCTAAATGAATAAACTGAACATGCATTACAATGGAATAATTCACAATGGCAAGAAATAAACACAAAAGAAGTAAGCTGCAAGTGAAGTAGGTCTTGAAAATTCTTTGGTGGTTCAACATCACAAGAAAAATGAGTTGTTCTTCAAAGAACTTGAAGCCTATTTTCCTTAAATCTTGCCTCTTATTTTTTGAAATTACGTAAATTAAAGAAGTGATATGTCTGTTTATTTTAAATTATAATATCTGCCAAATAAAAACAGCAGAAATTTTCCTTACTTTGAAAAAAAAAAAAAAAAATTAAAATCCTCATTTATTTAAATTGTAAATTCTGATTAATTTTATTATTTTCATTTAATGTGTGATGATGATTCAGTAAATATAGTGTGGCAGCACATCATATAAATTAATTAAATATTTAATACACTACAGTGTCAGTTTCAAACAGTGAATGTTCTTCATCAGACTTATCTCCAATGAAGAACATTCATTGTTTGAAACTGACATAGTAGTTTATTAAATGTCTAATTGTACCAAATGTGTGCTGCCTTTATATTTACCAATTAATTTTAATTGTATTAAAGCCTCTACAGATATTAAAAGGTGGATTAATATCCGATGCTTAAGACATTGATAGAAATCCAATGTTCCAATGCTTTTCTATGGGAATTTTTGTCACCTTCATGAGTTTATTTCTCAAAAGGACTAACATGGAAAAATTTCAAGTATAAGTTAGATCATCTCTTTCAAGTTTCAAGAAAATACATCCAGTAGTTTAAAAGTTATTAGAAGGAGACACAAAAACAGACTGACTGACTGAACCTCCCTTTCCTAGGAAAGTAGGTTAAAAAAAATAAGTAGAGAAAATCACAGAAAAGATGAAGAATAAGCTAAAATAAAAAGTGGCGTCAATAGACCAACTAGAAAAAAGGAAGCATATGGTGAAGTAGGTTTAAAGATATGACCACTAGAGAATGGTTACGAAACATTTTCTGACAGAATAAACTTGAATTGGAATAATTTTGAAAATAACGTAATAAAAATATTAAAAGTGAAGAATTAAGTGGAAAATATTAATTACTAAATTAAAACAATAACATTGTTATTAAAAGTAGAAATACTATTAACATTCCAAGTGCAAAAATACATTAATTATGAGAGTATCAAGAGACCTTGATCAAGGCTATGTACGAAGTGCTATTGTATGGTAAAGGGAAGTAAAAACATAAACCACTGCTTTATTATACACTACTTTTCTACATCCAGAGAATGAGTTAGTAAAATTTTATTCCTTAAAACCAAAACCTTAGTTTTTTTGTTTTTTTTTTATAATATTCCAAACGTGGCATCACTTAAATTTTGAAAGATTCAGATCTTCATATCTCCAGTAGAAGACATGATAAAAAATTGAAATTTGCAGGAAAATTTAAGCCTTAGACTTTTGAGACATAGCAGATATGAAGCAATGAAATAGTGATTAAAACAGAATATTTTTTTAAGCTTGCCATTAAATATCAATATAAATTCTCATTACAAAACTGTGAACGTTCAATGAAGAATTTCTAGTTATATGATAACTCCTCTTGTTGGGAGTGTAAGTTTCCTCAAAACATTTATTAAGGATATTTGATTCACATCATATGCATTTCTTCTATGAGCAGATACAAAGAAATTTCATTCTGTATCCAGGTGAAAATCAGAGTCATGGTTATAGTTGATCTGTAAGTTCATTTCGTTTTTTTTTTTTTTTTTTTTTATTGACTAATCAGTAATTAGTGATTAGAAACTAGACTTTTTTTCTTCTCCTCCTTTTTTTTTTTTTTTCAGGTGACTAATAAAGTATTTTTGATGAGTAAGTATAATAACAGCACTGCATTTTAGATGATCACTTATGCCATACATACTGAGACACTTTGAATATACTTTTTATCTTATAATAATAGAAAAATATTCAGAGTGAGAATCATCAGAAGTTGCTAAAAGATGATTCTGTACTCAACAGCATGCCAATTGACTTGGTTAAGTGCATTGTATGATGGTTCTGGATCATCATTTACACAATACCTATTGTCACCAGTCGTACTCTGAAATTCTCAATTAGCATATCTCCACCTTCTCATCTATTTACACTCATTAACATAAAAATTTGTGCACCAAGAAAAAGATTATTCTATAAACTCAACAGTAAATAAACGAGGATAGGTATGCAGATGAATAACGTTTGGTGCGATTGCTCATGGCTGCTCCTCCTTCAGTGGCGCTGTAATTGCAAGCCATAGGGCTAATAAAGCACATGCAGTGGAGTCCATGTGCACTGTAAAGTGATCAGGCGAGGTCTGTGAGTGATGAACTCGCCACAAAGATGCCTTAGACATCAGTATGAACAACTCATGGAGTTTGTGAGAGGCGGGCTGGGCAGCACGGAGAATTGTCCTCCATTGAGGCCATTCTGACTTTATAGTCAAGTCGTGTTGGGAGCAATGGACATTGAAGGCAGACTGGCTCTGGATGACCCAGGCAGACCACCAGGAGAGAGGATCACTTGATCGTCAGACGCACAAACAGTACCAATGGCTTCCTTGTCCACTATCCAGCGACATGTGGCAGGGTCACAAGGGAACCCTGTCTCTGCCAGAGCCATTCCAGATGCCTAGCAGAAGCAAATCTGAATTCTAGACGCCACTTCCTTTTTGTGCCTTTAACACCTCAACATCGTCAGCTATGTATGCAGTGGTGTCAGCAAAGAGCAATGTGGAATGCCACAGACTGGCGATGTATCATCTTTAGCGACAAATCCCGCTTTTGTTTGGGAACGGATGGCCACTATGTTAGGGTTTGGTGGACCACAGGTGAGTACTACAATCCCAACCTCACTTTACAGCAGTATACAGCTCCCACTGCATGCACGATCATCTGAGGTGCCATCACATATGATAGTTCGTCACTAGTAGTGCTATGAGGGACACTGACAGACTAGCAGTAGGTTCAGGAGATCCTGCAGCCCCATGTACTGCCTTTCCTGGCTGGGCACCCAGAAGCAATTTTGCAACAAGATAATGCTCATCCGCACACAGCAAGGGTTTCACAGGACTTCTATGTCATGTTGTGACACTTCCTTCTGCCCGCTACCCTGATTTGTTGCCAATCAAACATGTCTGGGACCAGATGGGATGTCAACTGTCGCCATATAGCAGTGTTCCCGATTTGGAATGTTATTTGCAAGAACTGTGGGCAAATCTTCCGCAACACAACATATGGCATCTGTTTGACTCTATGCTCAACCATACCACTGCATGTGGAATGAGGTGGTCCAAGAAGATAGTAAAGGTGACCTTATTGTGTATCGGAGCTCCGTGGGACATCATCCTGCAACTGTGATATTGTCATCACTTCTGCCCTTTGTCTCTACCATCACACTAATAAAATTTCATTTGAATCCAAAGTTTCCTTCGTGGTGAGCAAATTGTTTAGTCAATGAATGTACATAAAAAATATAATGTTGAATTAGTGTTTTACAATTAACACTATGTGGGTTCTTTGGCCACATAGCTAAGGCACATAAATGCAGCTTGGAGGACCAAGGTTTAATCCCGGAATCCGTCGGACGTCATGAGTTTTTCAATGCTAAATTTTCCTCCAAACAGGTCCTAGGGTCCACCGAGCCTTGGGTATCGGGCTTCTTTCCCAGGGGTTAAAGGTGGGTGCGTGTCAGGCTAACCACCTGATCTAAACTTAGTCCTGTTGGTCACGAAACATTATTTCATTACTTATTTCTTACATTTGAAAAGTTGAGGATTCAGATTTGTTTTATTGTATCAATACATTGCTTTCATAAAAGATTCATATTCCTAGAAATTACAATTTCTTATTATGTCCTTTACCAGAGATATGAAGATTCGACTATTCAAAACTTGAATGATACCATGTTTGGAACTTATAAAACACCAAGGGATTGGCTCTAAGATATAAAATTTCACATGCTCATGAAAAATAGTGTATGAAAAGTTTTGGAATTAGAATTATTCTCTTACTTTATGTTGTTAACCATAAAATAGGTAAAAGTTGACATTTTAAGATTAACAAAATGGTTTTAATTCCGAGTCTCAAAGTATATTAGTTTCAGAGATATGGAAGTTACTGTTATTGAAATGTACAATGACATGTGACACTTTGAAAACCACTGTCAAAAGACCAACATGCTTGTTTTCAAAAATGCAACATTTTGATGATAACAGAGTGTTTAAAACATTGCTTCTACTGTACACACACATAAAAATACACATGCAAAAATAACATTTTTAAAGAGTGATAGTCATGCAACCATGTTTGGGTGTAATGGCATGGAATAACTCAAATTTGTTATTTAAAAATCCCATTTCTTGAGACAGGTGAAAGTTTCTATTCTTTTCTGTCAATTATTTTATGAATTATTCATTAAGTGTTAGTATTTTTTTCAGGCCTTTCGTCTAACAAAAACTGCAATGGCCTCACTGTGGCTTTATGCATTTCAGCTATTTATAGTACCATGGTTTGAATAAAAGGCATGTCATTAATTACTAAAAAAAAATAATAATAATAAATAAAATAGAAAAGACAGAAAGAAAATGTAAAGGTACGATTCTATTGGGGCTGCTGGTTTCGGACGGAGAGTTGAAGTTGCAGTTACCTGTAGGCTACAAGAATGAGGGGAGCACAAGCACCTTCGTTGGTGTAGCTTTTGGAGTAACTTCAACAGCATCGCTTCAGCCCAAGGCAAGGAGGGTGACATGCTTTTCCCACGTTTTTCAGTTGCAATGCATTCTTTTGCAGCGGTGGCAATATTTTTCTTATGCAAACAAGCTGAAAGAGAAGCCATAATTGGCTTACTATATGATTGGCCCAAAAGAAAAAAAAAAAAAAAATTTAGACGAAGAACTATGGAAGGATATTATAACAATTTAATTTCAAGACATCTTTTAGATGATGAAGACAAGTTTCATGCCTTTTTTCGTTTAAACCAAAGACAATTTCACTTTGTTTTGAGCGAAATTTCTTAATTACTTCACAACAATGTATTAATGGCTTTGCCAGGAACATCAAAACAAAATGGAAAAAAGATTTTTCTAGGAAATTCACATCTGTAAAATTAGGAAAATTGGAAAAATTTTCACAAAGAGCATGAATGAAAGATCAATAAATGAAATGATTATTTTTATTCTTGAGCTACCTCCAAATATAAAAAAAAAAAAATGCAGATGCAATAGAAATTATGCTTTTTTTTTTTTTTTTTTCAAAATGTGGCTTTCTTTATGTGACTTCCCAATAGAAATTATATTTTTAGGAAAGGAAGGAAATTTAATTTTAATTGAAAATGTTACATTAAAACTTTACTTCTAATAAAATTTAAATCTTATGAAATATAATTTAAACACACACCAAAATCAAATATTAACACACTATAAAAACCAAGCTACCATGAAATAATTTTATAATTTTCATTATCAGTTCTTTTTAAGTATTTAGGTTTTCTTTGAATATTCCAGTATGATTCTATTTCTCAGATTTAACTTGAAATTATTTTTTTAAAAAAATAGAAAGTTTTATTGTGTTATTCCATTGTAACACTAAAAAAAAATCCATTTCTCAAACATAAATTCATATCATAATTAAATTGTCCTGAATATTAACTTAAAGTCAAACATATTTTTGAAACAATAAGTTTAAAGAAATTACAATAATAATACATGATTTATATTAATAAATTCAATAAAATAATCTATATTTTAATTGAATTTCCTTATTTTTATAAATTTCTGTAAAAGGTGTCAACTCGTATTTACTTTGTTTTCAAAAATAGAATTCAAAACACAATTTATTTCAATATTTTGGCTATGTTCAGCTACAGAAACTAGACTCTGCAGTCGCCAGCAATCAGAAAATAGTGGTCCCTCTTTGAGTCGCTCGGCGTCTCTTCTTTCATGGTTGGGAGAAGGACGGCTTTAGTATCCTCAATTTAAACAAAAGCCTGCCGTCCCTATTGTAAATTCAAGACTGGTGTCTGTAAGGGGTGGAGAGAGCTGTAATTGAGGCCAGCGCTGTCCAACGCCAGCAGCCCCCATGGAACCGTACCTTAAGAAGAAAAAATACTTAAGTACCTCAAATTCACGGGCAGCTGCTTTCTTTTCCATTACGTATTCTCTTTCTACACATTCAACCTATTTTGAATTAAAAAAAAAGTTACATTAAAGATTAGCTCAACTTACATTTCAGAAATATTTGTAATTCTTAAAACTTCCTACTTTACTGATACTGATTCTACTTTCTCATACACATTGTATAAGAATATACAGATAAAAGCATACATACCAGTTTTATAATCATATAGGTTAATATTATAAATAAATAATATCCCATTTAAAATAAAAAACAAGAAATAGCAGGGGGGGGGGGAAAAAAACTTACACAATATTGAAATAGTAAGATTATTATATTTATTGATCATATGCAAACTATAAAGAGCGGCATTTGTTCTTAATTTGAAAGCTGAATTGAGAATGAATGATAAAAAACAACTACTTAAAATACTGTAACATTTATGTATATATGAAATATGGCAATCTTTTAATGTACACTATTATACAATTGTAAAGGAAATTTAACAAGAAAATGTTGTACAATATTGCTTGACCAACTTGAAACATAGATGATTAAGGTAGAAGATATCTGGAACATTAATAACATAATAAATATTCCATTATCTGATATCTAAAATGTTAATTTTAATTTAGCAAGATCAGTATTCTGATAAGGACTGCATTTCTATGTGAAGCAAAACTTTAACAATGAATAGAAGATTCATTATCAACTATTGCTGCATAAGGTGATACAGAAGATTAAAACTATCATCTCAGTTGTAAAACAAACTGCAAAATGAAACAGTTCCAGTTTAGTACACAGATAAAAACTGTGTAAATTCAGTTTAAATTTACACAGTTTATATCTGACTGTCATCATGCAATAAGCAACCATATATAAATCTATACAACCACTCAGTAAAATGCTTACCCAGATTATAACATAATAACATCCAAAGGTTCCGCAATGATGTTTGATAGATGAAAGTGCTCAGATCAGTATCTGTCTTTAGGCTATGTTGGCAAATTCTCAACTTACTACTGAAATATAATTGTCCAATAGAGATTATGACTGCTTAAATGAATCATTTTTCTAGGAACCCATAACATTTTGCTTGCAGTTGAGGCAATGTTGTTCTATAACATTCTTCAAGCAATAAGTAGAAAGTCCATCCACATATTGCTCTATTTGGCAAAACTGAATCAACGATTTTACATATTTACTGCAACTGTTTTTATCATCTGCATTTTAAAATCTTTGAATTATAAGTTATGGCATAGTCCATATCGATTCAGGCAGAGGGGTTACCTTCATAGTCTCAGATGTTTTTGAATTTAACGTATGTTAAAAATCAGGAAAAAGTAGACACCAGTATTTTTTTGTTTTGTTCAAAAAACTTCCTGGTCCGAGATACAGGGTGCCAAAGATGGCACCTCGGGCGTCATTTCTCACTCGCGATTTTCGGCAAATTTTCGAAATGCTCTATCTCTAGAATGGTTCAAGATATTTTGTTGCAGTTTTTTTTATTTGAAAGATAATATTTGTCTAATTAAAATGATATACTTCGTTTGAAAATATGTGTTTAAGTTCTCTTGATGTAGCCTTCTGAATTTTTTTTTTGAAAAATCAAACATATTTTTTTTTTTTCAAAAATGCCAATCCCAAAAATTTCATTTTTTTTTACTGTTAATCAGTACCATAGAGTACTACATTTCCTGAAAAGGAGACCTTCCACTTTTGAGTTTAACATATTTTATAAACAATTGAAAATTTTATCATACATTAAACCAGTTTCCATTACCACATACTCACATATTGGCCTCATGAAATAAAAATCTAACGTTATTTGACATAGCATTTTAATTCTAATTAAATAGTGGCTAATTTCTTTATTGCATTTTTTTTCCAGATAATTCCAGAACCTTCTGGAACAATGTGGAAGCTTCCAGGTAATTCCAGAATGTAATAGAACCTTCTAGAACCATGCAGATAATTGTGTGTTTGGCCTAGCATATAAAAGGCAGGGCACATGAATTCACAGTTCAGTTGTCAACAGGCAAACAAAGAGAGTGTTCAAATTCCAAATTTGTGGTTCAACAGTACTTGTCAGCTTTCGTGAGGATTCTGCTGATTGTGTTTTGTAGAAAGGACTGAGTTTGAAATGTCTTCTGACTGGGGTCACAAGAGGGTGAAGTGTGCTGACTATTTGCATATCCTTAAAAGAGTGATATATAAGACTAGCAAAAAAACAGACTTCCTTCAGGTTGGGAATAAGAGTGCTCATTTCAAGATTCTGTTTCAAAGTGAAGATGTTACCAGTGATGACTTTGTGTTCTAAATGCTTTGACAGAATATCAAAAATGACACTAAATGAACTAGAAGTCTCTCATAGTGTGGATGATGAAGATTTTGTACCTGCAGAAGAAGAATTAGATTTCCTGAAGTCAGTCAGCTGTAGAGATTGGTGTTAGTCCTGTTAGGAAACCATGGTCAGTGAAGTCAAGTCGTAAGCTGTATGCATCAAGAAAGCACAGAGAAATTACTGAAGCTGTGGGTGAGTAAAGCAAAAGAAAACTGACCGAACTCTTCAACGTAGAAATTCCATCTTCAGAAGAAAATGAACCTAAAGAAGCTTGTAACATTTGTCAGGAATTTATATCAAACATCAATTCAGCTGTTGAATCGTGTGAATCTTACAATGAAAAGGTGCAAGTTCCAACAATTATCCCAGAGTCCCTTTCAAAGTTACAAATCTTGCACCTTATTCCATCTGCAACAAAATACATGGTGGACAAAACAAGAAATGTGAGGTCTGCAAAAGGAGTGTTTGGAAAACCGGATCTTTATTATGTATCCTGTAACTGTAGCTCATGCTCAAATTGCAGAGTCATTTTATCTGGAAGATAAATGGGACTGTTCTCGCCAGAGCGCCAACAAAAAAGACACTATTTCTACAACAGTTGCAGGAGAAAAAGTGGTGAAAGTGAAAAGATACATGATCCGTAGTATAAAAGAAACTTTTGCCATATATAAGAAGGAACATCCTGTATTCCACATTGGAAGATCAAAATTTTATTCACTACGACCTAAGTGGGTGGTTCCACATCCACCTAGAGATATCTGTTTATGTGTGTATTGTGCCAATTTTGACCGACTTTAAAGAGCAGGAAAGAGGAAATTTCATTGGAACAACCAAGAACTCAGAAACAGCAGGAGAATATTCAGATTCACAACTTACAAAGAGGGATGTTTGTGGCATATGTGTATGATTGCAATTGGTGGATGGCAGAGGTTACAGATATCAATTGCGAGTTAAATGAAATCGTCGTGAAACGTTATGCTACCACATGGACTGGCTGCTGGATATAGATTTCCAACTGCAAGACAGCAACACCACCACCAGTGCTCACTTCCAATTCGCGATGTTTTAAAGATTGTGGATGCCCCAGTTCCTGTTGGTTCAACAGGACGGCATCACTCAATATCAAAGGAAGATAAGGATACAGTTGAACAAATTTGTAGTTCACTGAAATGCTAATTTCAGTTCTAAGCAGAGTGCACAGAAGTGGTATGCCGTGAAACCTATTACATGTTTATAAGTTTCGAAAGCTGTATCTTGTTACTAATTTTTATTACAACTTAAAATGCTATGTCAAATAACATTAGATTTTTATTTCATGAGGCCAATAGGTGAGTATGTGGTAACGGAAACTGGTTTAATGTATGACAAAATTTCAATTGTTTATAAAAAAATTTGAATTCAAAAGTGGAAGGTCTCCTTTTCAGAAAATGTAGTACTCTACGGTACTGATCAACAGTAAAAACATTAAAATTTTTGAGATTGACATTTTTGACAAAAAAATTATTTTTGATTTTTCAAAAAAAAAAAATTCATTCAGAAGGCTACAGCAAGAGAACTTGAACACCTATTTTTAAACGAAGTATATCATTTTAATTAGACAAATATTATCTTTCAAATAAAAAAAACTGCAACAAAATATCTTGAACCGTTCTAGAGATAAGTGTGTTTCGAAAATTTGCCGAAAATCTCGAGTGACAAATGACACCCGAGTGCCATCTTTGGCGCCCTGTATCTCGAGAATTTTTTTCAACAAAACAAAAAAATAGGGGTGTCTACTTTTTCCTGATTTTTAAAATATGTTAAATTCAAAAAAATCTGAGACTATGAAGGTAAGATTTTTTCTTTGCCTGCGTGAATCGATATGGACTATACCTTATATTTTTAATTAATTGGTTATTCTGTAGAGTAGACATTCCTCAATTATACATATTTAAAAATAATGAACTTGTTGAAGCAAAAAATTCTTAAAAACAACAATGAGAAGAATATGACTTTAATTATACATAAAAAAATAATAATAAAATTTAAAAGTTTCAATTTCTGAAAGAGGAAATGCCCTGATTGGGATATCTTTTATGTATTTTATTTATTATTCCATTCCATGATCATTAAAGCAACTTTTCATAACAGTTATGCTAAAACAATGAAGGCAATACAGTCAGCTTTTTTTTAAAAAAATTTTCTCCCTTATATAAAGAAAGGAAAATAATTTATTATTTAGTGACTCAAATTTGAATAGTGATCTTGCACACAGTAGCTTTTTCAATGCATGGTTGCATGCAGTGTCATCCCTAGTGTTTGTAAGGCCACTATTTGCATTTGTCTAAATATAGAAAAACAATACTCAGAACCTTTCTCATCCCTAATGATTTTTTACATTATATAATGTGGGTCTAAGACAGGAGCTCTGCTAGCCAAAGCTTAATCTGCATTCATAGTTGACTAGCCTGCAATATTGGATTACAGATATTTTTAAGGATACTACAATAAAACAAACTCATCTCCTGAACAATTCCCAGCAGTTGGTCCAACTTATGTATACTCTGTTTCTTTTCATTTTTTTTAAATTTTTTATTTATTCTCTTATAATTTATTTTTAAATCATGTATATATATATATATAGTATTCAAGATGCTTTTGACATATATCAGCAAATAAATTACAAAATATTTAATCGCAGATTCCAAGTAACTTACCTGTTTGGACAGTCTACAGTACTACATAGAACAAGGCTGGACTCAATATATCTGAATACTGAGTTCGGCCTTGTGAAAATGAGAACCAATTTACCACCTATGTTAACAGACAAAATCCTTAAGAATAATAACTTAAGATAAAATTGTAAATCTGTAAGAAAAATCTTACAACAGCAATTCAAATATTAACCTCATAATTCTGGAACACTTCTGCTAATCGTATTCTTTCTTTATATGTCTGTTCTAATTTCTTTAGTCGTCGATTATATTCTGGATGACAACCATCTTTTAATTGCTGAAGCTGTTTCTTGAAATTTGCCAGTTTATCTTGGTATACCCTAAAAATAAAATATGAATTGAAACATTAAAAAAAAGTAACGATTTATATATATATATATATATATATATGAAATTATTTAGCAATTATTCCAACTTACAAAAAAAAAAAAGTGACATTAACATTTAGAATTTAAAAAACATTTTCATTTAAAGTTTATAAAACATTTTCAATTTTTTAAGGAAAATAAGTTGTTGGGGTATGTCAAAGATGCTATCAGTTTCTTGTGTTAGTGTTCATGTGCATGCTAAAAGTCGGCTGTACTTTGTACTTGTGTGTGTCTTGAGCTAAATATTATGTGAGTAAGCAATTAAAGTTTTTCTTTTTTAAACAAAGTTCAGACTGTCTTTTCTTTCTGCCACACAAACACATTTTCATAAGTTTTAAGCCAATCACACTTCCCTCTGCACCAAGAGTAAGAATTAATTTTTTAATAAATAAAGAAAAAAATCATTAGAGAAGTTAAGACTAATTATTTGACAAATTTCTGAAATAATTAGTTATGAATACATACAGAATAGTCGAACCATTAACGAAAGAAATTTTGATACATGGAAAATTCAAGTTTAAGCCCTGCTTGTCAAACAAGATTCCTGGAATTATGTAGGCTAAATGATATCAAATTTAAGCCTACATTAGTCAATATAGATTCCAGCTCTGAAGCAGAAGTTCAGGAATGGGAATTAACAGATGGAAAGGAAAAAGATGATTTAATTTTCAAGGTAGCCTGACAGAACTGAAACAAATAAAAAATGTGTGAAATCACAAGAAATTTCGAAAAAGTTATATCCGATTTAGCAGTTAGAAGGACCTGTTTGTAAAGTAATGCTATTAAAGAAATTAATTTTACTAAAGATGTAAGATGAAAGTGTGAAATGTCATCTCAATAATTTTTTTTTTTTTTTACATCATTGACAGCCTTGACCTTTGGCCTCTTAGATAACCAACTTTTGAAAAAGTTGAAAATAGTTGATAGCTCACAATATTTGTATTTTATAACATCCATGATTCATATGAATATGTGGAAATACAAGAACTACTCAGAATAAACATGACTGATGAATTTAATGCCTGAAAGCATAGTATCATGAAGATTCGTCAAATGCAATGTATGTTGCACCAATAACCAAAAAGTGAAAAAACAAACAATGATAATGATGTAATTAAAGAACAATTGAATTTCAAATACTACAAATGCAACAAAGTTGGGCACATGGCAAAAGACTGCAATTTGAAAAATAAGGAATAGCAAGAAAAAAAAAAAACATGTGACGGGAAAACAAACTTCAAGATATTCAAAGACTTTGTTGATAGCCATACAAACTCAAAGATATTGTATTTAGATTCAGGTGCATAATCCCATATGTTTGGACAACCAGAAATTTCATAATTTTAGTGGAAATTGAAGTACGAACCTTGACTCCCGCAAAATGAAGACACCACAGAAATCAAAAGTACAGGAACTTTTAACATAACAGTCAGTAAAGAATTAACATTAAAACTCCACAATACATTATTGGTGACTGATATCCATTCAAACTTATTGTCCGTAGGAAAAATAACTGACAGAAGTTTCACAGTTTTCAAAAAAAAAAAAAAAAGAATAATAAAAATAAAACTGAGATAATATATTCAAGAAATGAAAGAAAATTCTGACTGCAAAGAAAAAAGGAAAAGTCTTTACTATGTTAGTGAGAAAGGGATGTCATTGGAATGGAATGAAAAAGGGACACCTCTGGAATCAAATGAGAAAGAGATATCACTGGGGAAATAAATGCTGTTGGAGTAATTTAATATTCATAAGCTGTTTGTAATGCAAGAAAAATTAAGATGTAAGGATAGCAGTAGAAATAATGAGAAGGGATACTCTATACAAATAGACTGGTAAACCAGAACAAATAGTCAAGTTTAGATACAGCTGAAAATTCCTGACTTGGCATAAAATTTTAGCATACAAGGTGCTTATCAGGTAATCTAGGATTATAACAAGCTGCAGAATATTAAAATCTACTAAGTGTTGAAGAACTATATTCCCCGAGTCCAAAATAATCATGGCACAACAGATATGGTGTGTTATACAAACACTATATCAATATATTATAAACCAAATATCAAACATTGAACTGATATATCAAAAGGGGTTAACTTGGGAAAACAGAGTGATCAACAGGGCAGTTTCCAATTTTTTTCTGAAAGCAAAATACACAAGAAAATATTTGGATGAAATGATGAAGAGTTTAATTTGAACACAGTTTTTGAGGGATTTTTTTTTTTTTTTAAATTTTGTTTTAAAGTATTACTTTTGTACCTATCCTAGTGCACTTAGGATTTTTTTTAAATTACAAAATATTTTTTTATTTATTTTATCTCCACAAAGAAAATAAAATAAAATATTTGCTATTAAAACTTGTAAAAAAGATTAAACCCAAAAAATCCGTATTCTGTAGGTGATTATGTTTGTTTTTTATGAACTCCAGTATCAGCAAAGCAATGACTAGAGACTGTCGGAAAATTTTTAAGGTAATATGTTGAATGTCTGAAACTGAAGGTACTATCTAGCATAAATCTTGGCATAAAGTCATTGTTGCATTATTGAAGGGGGGGGGGGGGCACCGTGAGACGTCTTGCCCCAGGCACCTGCAGCCCCAGGAACGGCCCTGGATGTGTTTATGTAGTTTTGAAATTCTACTAATAAAAAAATTTCTGACTGTGCTCTTGCAGTTTAAGAAATGTTTTTTTGCAAGTTTAGAAGATAAAGTATCTATGAAAATGCCCAAAATATGCCATGACAGCTCAGCTGTAACAACGGAGTTCAATCAATCACAGCAATGAATCTTATCAGATAGATCATAACTGGGAAATGGAAGATTTTGAAGTTTTGCTTATTATATTCTAAAGTGTACTAATATTCATTATTTTAAATTGACTGGAGACCAAGTTGTACAAAATTGCCCTAAAGTTCTACTTCACTGTAGAATACGTTGTAATAGGCTAAAGTTGTTGAAACTTATGTATCTTGAAAACTACTCATATTAAAAAGAAAAGATCTTGCAGGCATTTTTTTTTCTTGCTATTTTAAAGAATTACGATGTTTGCTTCCATTTTGATGTAAATTTGTTTGAAGTGATATGAACTGACACTTAAAATAGACTCCTCACACGTGTGGAATGAAATCATAAGGCTATAAGAAATGAATATTAATTTATTCCTACTATCATGACTTCTGTCATTAAAATTTAGAAAGCACTACATTAAAATATAATAGGAAAGGTGCACAGGAAATAAAGTAACATCTTTTAACAAAACTTTGGATCAGAGTTTCGGACTCGCGATTCTGGGTGGGCAGCTTTACAATCAAGTGAAAAAAAAAAAAAAAAAGACTATTAATTAAAGTAATCAACGTCATATGGATGTGGAATCAAACATTTTTCTCCTATCAAAACGTTTTCGTTGAGATTATAATTCGTAATATATTTCGAAAGTCAGTTACTTTATTTCACCTAATCTTATATTAATTACAACAAGTAATTTTGTCACTCCCAGCCTATCATTCATTCAAGTTCGGGTTTAAATTGGGTACCGGAAATCTAATATTTAACCACATATTAACAAGACAAGTGCAATATATATTAACAACTTCAAACTAAAAGAATCCAGAGAACTATTGGATGTAAGCAGAAAAAAATGCGAGAAAATTCATACTAACGTCTTTTATATCCACTTCACTTTCAAAAAAATAAAATTTTAAATAACTTTTTTAAGTGATCAAACGCTTTCTGAAAAACATCTGAATTAAAAAAAAAAGTATTCGATAATATTTTACGAAACCAAAGAGTTCCAATTAAATATATAAATTTCTTAAAAATTACAAAACGAATCCAGAATTTTCCAACGCTTTTATTCCCATCATGTATTAGCGAATAACTTTCATCCAATAAAAAATAAAAATAAAATTAGGTCTAATTCCACAGGTGAGATTTCGAAAAAAACTACCAAGTCTTCTATGTATAGAAGAACATCCAGAATATATACGTTCCTATCATAATTTGATGGCACACCAAACTTTTCGCAGATTATGGAAATAACAAAATACTTTGTTTAAAACTTACTGCTCTTTTAATTCAGTATATTCTTCTTCTTTCTTCACCATATCCGTTTCACTTGCATCTTCTGTATCTGAGGCATAAGAATAAAATAATGATTTGATTTATTCGGTAGTTACTGTAAAAATTAGGATTATGAAGTTCACATTGACATTACCACTTTCACTAAGCCTAACTCAAATCCGAAATGAATCCGGAATTACTATTTTTTGCTAAATATTTTATTTCAAGTACCTTCATCGGATTCTTGATCATCAAAATCCCTATCCTCGTCCAATTCTAAACTATCGTCGTCAAAATCGTACTCATCATGAGTTTGATGGGGATGTAACCTGTTCATTACACCGACAGAAGCCATTTCTGAGTGTTTGTTAACTGAGTTATTCCTCCTGGATGACAACAGTTCAAGAACTGAGTAATCGATCAACTCATCGCATTTCCCTATTACAGATGTTGTTAGTAAAATGGCAACCTATTTATTAAGTGAATTTTTAAATTCCAAATGTAATTTTGAATACTTTTAGTTTCATAGTTTATCTTAATGATAAGATCTGAATTTTAATGGCCATTAATTGGATCAAAGCATTACCTAATTTGTAATGTGGGCTCATTTGTAAATATACACAACAACATGGAAGCAGTAGACTGTTCATTAATGTGCTTGCCCAATGAAATATTGGAAATTATTTTAAGCTTTGAATTCATTTCTCCGTCAGATGTGTTTAATTTTGCCTGCGTTAATTCGAAATGTCGGGAAGTATGTAATAGTAATGAGCTGTGGAAAATTAAATTCCGTCAAAGGTAACAAACTTTGAACTTAACTTTTATATAATGGTTTTATAATTTCATCTTAAATTAAATAACAGTATTATTTTTCAAAAGTTTCTATCATTCGAAATGTGTTTAGCAGAACTGAAATTAAAGAATATATATAAAGCAAATGTTAATCTGTTTCTGTAACTATTTTTTTTTTCTCATCAAATTCCAAAGAGCGTAATTTCCTTCTTTTATGAAGGCTAATTATAATCTCATCAAAAAAAAAAAATGAAATCTGAAATATAATGTGCTGTTTAGCATGGTAACATTTTTATTTTGATAAGTATTTCAAATAAGTGTTACGCTAAAAATGATATTCGATATTATATTATTTATAATTGCATCCTGAAATATAGCTTGTTATTTTTTAATATGAATAAAATTTAATATGAAAATAGAGAAACAGTGCGGTTGAAGTTCATGGTAAGAAAAGTATGACATCTATGAATGCCAGAGATGTCTCAGCAAAGAACCTATATAAAATGTGAGCTCATAGTAAGTTAATATTGTTTCCCCTTGCGGGGAAATGGCAACAAGGCAGTCTGCGATGTATCCAGGCGCGGTACCGTATTCTGCACTTTAGCCATAAAATATATTTTGGTCTCAGTACGGTACATTTTAATGAATCCTCCAAAGATTTAATAGTGCTGGTGAGATATGTATGAATTTTCTTTCTTTACTCTTAGGAAGGTTTGTGGTAACTTTATGTTTTTTAACAGTGTACAAATAATTACTAAATATGTTGAAATAAAATACCAATTTTAATATAATAAAATTTTAAGACCAACATGTATGATACTCATCCTTTGTTAAAATTCTAAAACATTGCTAACAAAGCAATCATTGGAAAAATAAGTATACAATTTAATTCAACATTATATTTCTCACAATCAAATGTGGAATATTTCATTAATGAATAGGACAGTATAGTTGAATTGATTAGAAACACAATCTTTGAATGTAAGTAATCTGTATGAGTATTGGTTGGAAATTAAATTTATATCATTTGATAACAATATCTCTTGATAATAATTGATGTTTCTTGTGAGGTGATGCCATTGTTATTAAATACTGTTTTAAGCTACTACATTTCCTTTCCTCTTCCTGTTGATAATGCTTTTGTTGTTACCTCCTATGTAGTCCTATGTTATATTAAAAAGTCAGTTTGAGCCATACAATAGAAGAAATCCTTTTATTCCCACTAATATCATCACGCCAAGAGTATTGCTTATACTTGCATATAAGTTGACCTTTAAAGATCAGTTTCTTTGTTTTTTTCCATTGGCAGATCAACTTATATGCTGAATATAAAAAAGTGATCTTAAATTACCCAAAGTAGAATCAGTATTTGCAAACTCTGTTAACTGCCATTATATTCTCTGCTTCATTGTTTGCATCTGACATTAATTGTAAAATATATAAAATAATTGCTTGAATCGGTTATAATTGAACTTTTATATTTTGTTTTATTGCTGAATTTTGAGTTGACAATAATCAGCCATAATAGGAACCACAAAGAAAAAAATATGATAAATATTTTTTGATGATTTCTGTGTCTGATATTTATTTTTTTATTATTTTTTTTTCTTTTGTTATTTATTGATGTTCTTATTTTGGTTTCTTGCTGTGTCTATACCTGCAATGATATCTGATTTTGGTGTGATGTTATATAGAATTTGTTTACCTTAACGCTGATTTGTACATCACTGAATTGTCTCGTGAGATTCATGATGTGTTGTTTTTTTTTCCTTTCTTTTGGAATAATTTTTCCTTATTTTTTCTCTGCACAATAGGGTTAGTTTGATCAAGTGTCTTTTGTAAATGTTTTTTTTTTTTAATTTTAAAACCTTTGTTTGAGTTGAAATCATAGTAGTCCTATTTTCTTAGTGTTGTATAGAGCTGGTTCCATAGAGGAACTGTAAGCATATTATCTTACCGTAACCTGTAATAGTAGAATCATCCTCCCCCTCAAAAAAAAATGTTAAAAAAATTATTTCCATCACTAATGTCATTTTTACTGAGTAGGTTTCTAGCAAAATGTTCATGTTATAACTGTATAATAACCTTTTGTCATGTCAAAAAAACAACAACCTAAATATAAAAATGTGTGTGTGTATTAAGGTATTCACAAATTAATAAGCATGGTTGTCATCACATTCTATGCACCCAACAAACTTTTTCTTTCTTTTTTGCTGTAGTTACAAAAAAACATCAAATAGCTCTGTCTTTCCTTAAAAATATTGGAAATTTACTAGTCAAAATGGAGTCTGGCTACATTAAGTTATTTGTAAATTTCATGCATTCTTATTATCATTATATTTTGTTCCAGTCTGAAGGATTTGACATCCTTTGTTTTCATCATGTTTTCATTTCCTATTGATTGTTTTTTCCATAAATGAGAACTGATCATTGGACACTACCATGAAGTGAATTATTAAGTTTCTGAAGACATATTTCAGTTTTGCTTGTAAATTTTTCAGTTCTTTTATTTTGGATTTTTTTGTTTTTCCAAAGAATTGTACTTTGACCCTCAACCAAAATGGAATGAAAAATTTGTATAACATGAGCAAGAAGTGGTAGTCTCAAAATATAAACCAATATATTTAATTGGAAATCATATTACACCAAGGTCTTTTTTTTTTTTTATTCCATCCCCTTACGTCTTCTCTAAACCAGAATATGAGATTCTGCAGGCATACTATACAAAATAATACTGTATAGTCGGCAGCATGTGCCGTGATATCATATGCAGTTGAACTTTTTTTTTTTTTTTGAAAGTTTTGAAGTTCTTCAGTGGCAGGCGGAAGATAGTAGGTATGTAATATGATTTTTTTATAAAAAAAAAATTATAGTGTTATTGTAAGTTCCACTTTGGCCAATAGAACAACAATTATTACTTACAAGGAGAGGACAAAGGTTGCATATCAGGGATTTTAATACCCTTTTGTGAGATGAAAGTACTCATGAAGTACTTCAAAAATATACTGGGGTTTGGAATCCAATAACCTACCGTTTTCGAGATATTGATGTTTTTTGGAGTGTTTCTCATATGTTAGCTTAATAGCTTCCTGTGTGGACTGAACAAAGCAGTTCAGTGGTAGCTCAGTGTTTAGGCTATTTGGCTACAGAGCACAAGATTCCCGGATCAAGTATGCTGCCTGATGACTTTCTCTTTTTTTCTTTCTGTTTCTTTTCTTTTATGTTAATGCAGTTTCTTTTACTTTTTCTTTGCCCCCCCCCCCCACTCCTTTATGCTTCTGCTTCTTTACTTCTATTTCATTTTTTTTTTCTTAGGCAGAATAAATAAAACTACAATTAGAAATATATAAATCTCAATTTTTTTAATTAGAATTACTTTTAATTTAGAAAAATAAAACATACGTATCAATATGTTTAATTTTTTTGTCTTTTCTCCTTTTCCAATAACAATAGCTCTTTTTTATTATTATTAATATTGGAAGTATTTGAAGAAAGAGATAAACATTCTAAGCTTATTGTTTGAAATTTACAATTAATACAAATAATTTTTATAATAATAATAATAATAACAACAACACAAACAGTCATCATAGAGGAATTCAAGTTCAAACGCTCTCTTTAAATGGGAATTATCGTGAATAATAATAATAATAATTTTTATGTAAATGGTTCTTTTCATTATCAGTAGATTTGATGCATTGCTGTACTGATTTTAATCAAACAAAATTCCTTGTCCTAAAATTAGATATCTTTTAGGTTTAATCCCTTCAAGCTTCCTTTCTGGCTTGCAGGCTTTCTCCCCTGTCTGTCATCTCTCAACAGGTGCCTTAAGCATTTTCTGATTCCCCCCCCCAATGTGTTTCCGTTCCTGGCTGTTTTCTTTCCATCTTTTCATTTCGTCATTTTTGTTGTAAACTTTATAGCACCGTTATCTTAATAGCTTCCAGCATCCATTCCGTTTACCCCTTCTTTCTGTCCTTTGTATGATGATAATAAAAAGAACCATTGATGTATACAAAATTATTTGTATTAATTGTAAATTTCAAGTAATAACCTTAGAATTGCTATCTCTGCTTCATTTACTTCCAATATTAACAATAGCCAAAAAAAAAAAAAGAAGCAAAAACGTTAAATGTACAGATATGTAGGTTTCATTTTTCTAAATTAAAAGTAATTTTAATTTTTAAAAAAAGAAGATATTTATGTATTTTTAATTGTATTTTTATTTCTGCCTAAGAAAAAAAACAAACAAAACAGAAATAAAAAAGGAGGGGAAAAAAGAAATAAAAGAAAAATAAAAAAAAAAAAGTAAAAGAAACTGCATTAACATAAAAAAAAGAAACAGAAAGAAGAAAAAAAGGAAAGAAAGTTGTCAGGCAGCAGACTTGATCCAGGGATCTTGTGCTCCATAGCCAAATAGTCTACACACTGAGCTATCACTGAACCTCTTCTTTCATTTGACTCAGGAAGCTGTTGAGTTGGCCAAAAATTTTGTTTGGCTTTTTTACGTACATTGGCTCGAGTAACACTTAGGCGTCTTGAATGTCTTTTGACACCATTTTATTAGATTGTTTTGTAACATGCAATCATTGGAAAAACAAATATACAATTTTAATTCAATCAAATTTACAATCTAATGTTTTGTAACAAGTCATGTCAGCGTGCATTTAAAACAAAAACTGATCAAAATTGGTGAATTTTGTGTCGCCAGTTTAACATTGAATATGGAAGAAAATGAGCACGGAAGACCATATGTTTTTTGATGACCAGGCAAAAACTGTTCTGATTCATCCGCTGTATTCACCAGACATTGTATCTTCGGATTTCCAATATTTTGGACTTTACAAAATTCAATTCTCTGGAAGACTCCATAGGCACCTGGAACATTTTTTTCTTAAAAAAGATAAAAAAATTGTGGGAAGATGGAATTATGAAGTTGCCTGAAAGATGGCAGAAGATAGTAGAACCAACTGTTGAAGACATTGTTCAATAAAATTATTGGTGAGAATGAAAAATGTGTCTTTTATTTTTACTTAAAAACTATTTGAGCTTTTTGGCAAACCCAATATTAAGCTAACATGGGAAAAACATTCCAAAAAACATCAAATATCTCGAAAACGATAGGTTGTTGAACCCCAAACCCCAAGTATATTTTTGAAGTACTTCATTAGTACTTTCATCTCACAAAAGGGCATTAAAATCCCTGATATATAAACTTTACAGTCCTTTCCTTGTTAGTACGATGTAAAAAGAGTTTGTATTTTGCTTTGTTTACATTGGCTTAATGCTTTCCATTATTGGTTTAGTTATTAGATAAATAGTTTACTTTTTCAGCAGTTAGACTCAGTCTGATTCAGCTGCCAGATTTTTGTCAGCTCTAGTATGCCATTAAAAAAGCTACATCTTACAGCTGTTCGATATTTTAAATTACTGTTCTGCTGTTGAAGAAAATTACAAGCTTAATTTTAAGTTTAAGCTAGATATTCTACTATGTTCAGTATAAGGAACATTAAGATGTTCTTACTTTAAAAGTACATTTAGAAAAAAGTAACGTACTTCATTCATAATGTAAATTGGCAAAGGAATTAAGAAGATATAGTGGCTTGCACATTAAGTTTGCAGTAATCAATATATGAGGGACCAGGAATTTATCACTAAGTCAAAAAAAGTAACTTATATTTCTTTGACCTCTCTGAAACTTTCTCAAAACTACTTTAATGAAATTCTCTTCATATTTTAGAGAATAAAAGATTAAAGGTTCACTTGTGCAGGCCACACTAATTATTCATGGCAAGGGAAATGTAGACTTTCATTGATACTCTGCCAATAGACAAAATGGGGAGACAAGCCTTATTATCGCCACTTTAATCCTGGAGAGAACCTGGTGCCCATTTGAAAGAGGATCAGACAAACCTTAGGACCTATTTGGAGAAGAAGCAAATCAGGAAAAATTCCTGACCACTGCAAGCAATCAAACCTGGCTCCTTCAGGCCTAGATCTGTATATTTGAGCTTTCAGCCTACATTTTAGAGAATCACTTCTATCAATTTTTACATGGAAATAACAACTTCATGGTATAGCGTTATACAGTATATACAGTATATTATTGGCAGTAACATTTGCTTAAAAACATATTTAATAACATAAATATTTTTTTCTTAATTGTAGGTGTCGTCATTTAGAGAAACTATATGTTGGTAATCAGCCTTATGATTGGAAAGCTGAAATGAAATTTTTTCTGCAGTGTAACAGATCTGTTTATGAAAAGGTATTTGCAAATCATTCCATATAATTATTTTATTAAATCTATATTTATTTAGTAACTAAGTTTTTAAAATTATTTTGTAATAAATTAATATTAAAAATTAATACTTGCTTTCTTTGTTTTGTAGATAAAATGTATGTCGTCTAAATATTACCTGGAGCAGGAACTACCTCAAGAAGCATTTTTGGAATTAAAGGAGATTGTTGAACATCATTTTCTTGGATTTAACATTCTAGCAGAAGAATTAATGAGTATTATCCATGACAATAATAAGTAAGTTGTAGCAACTTCTTTTTTTTTTTTTTTTAATTATCTATTAAAAATATTGAGTAATTCTCCAGTGTCATGTCTTGAGAAAATAAGATAGCTGCAAAATTGTAGCTATTGACAACAATGAAACTGACAATGGTTAAATCAATGTTCAAAACATACAATACAGAGTAATTGTAGACTGAAAATAAAAACCGTGCTAAGTGCCAAAATCTAAGTTCTAAGAAAAACAGCAAAAACATTTGTGAAAATTAATATTGGCTACAGTGAAAGTCTAACAATTGGCTAAAGTTTGAAGTACTTGCAGACTGAATATCATATAACCGGGTTTTTACGGCACTGGCCTAGACACATAGACCATATTTTAGCAATAAAATGGAAATTGATTTTGTGGCACTTAGCCCAGTTTTTATTTTCAGTCTACAATTGTTGAAAGGAAACACAACTATTGGCAGTATTGTTATCAGTAGCTGCAATTGTTTCAATGAGTACATTACAACAAGCTCCAACATTTTCCTTCCTGAATTGTGACTAAAGAAGGAACATAGACAAAAAAAAAAATGTAGTAAAACTTGTTTCGTTTCAAAAGATCTCTCCAACGATGCAACACATGACCAATGTTCTAATTTGAAATTTCTAAGTTCACCCTGATTACCCCCACTTCCAGTTTCTACCGGACATCAGCAATGCCATCATTCGATTCTTTGGGTACTATTTGGTAATGAAAATCTTCACGCAAGCAACCTGTACCCCATCATTTCTGAGAAAAACGGCTGATACTAGTGCTGTGATTCACCCTATATACACTATCCGGCCACTTTATTAGGTAACCTACCTAGTAGCATGTTGGGCCTCCTTTAGCCCTCAAAACAGCCTGAATTTGTCAAGGCATGGATTCCACAAGATGCTGAAAATGTTGTTGAGGTATTGTGTACCATGCAGACATGAGTGTGTCACGCACTTCCTGAAGATTTGATGGAGATGTAGACCTGGAGCGAACAGCCCGTTCCAGGTCATCCCACAAATTTTCAATTAGGCTGAGATCCGGGGAATGCAGCAAGGAAAAGTCATCGTCATATTCCCTAAACCATCCCGTAGTGATGCAGGCTTTGTGCACTGGCGCATTATCCTGCTGAAAGTAGCCATCTGCATGAGGATAAACTGTTAACATGTACAGTTACACTTGGTCACAATGTTTAGGTATGCTCTAGCATCCTGACGGGCCTCCAGAGGTATCAATAAACATAATGTGTGCCAGGAAAACATCCCCCACACCATGAGACTGCCCCACTGGCTTGAAGAGTAGTTGTGAGACACGACGGGTCCAGATGTTCATGCGCACTGCAGGGGTGTATCTAATAAAGTGGCCGGACAGTATATATATATGAGCAGAAATACCTGTGCTTTGCACAGGTTACAATAGAGTTGTCCTGACGTGGATGATGAAGAATTTGTAATTGTGTGATCACCTTGAATCTTTTCCATTTGGTAAAAAAGTCACATGGTAATTACAAGTTAATGTTATATTCCTATTTTGTAACTCGATATCAAATTAATATCAAGATCGGAGAATATAAGACTTCTCACCCCTTTCTCTGTTCTCCACACCCCTATCACTTCAAGCTTTCCTCAGTTGGTATAAAATCACATGATGATTGCAAAGTTTACACCCATTAGTCCAGATCCGGGTTTTCGTTCCTGATGTGTATCTGATTTAAGATTGGGATGGGCCCCCATGTGCTGAAATTACATTAGCCACCCTGCGGGGCATGCTTTCCACAAGGTTTGATACAGAGCTATGGTATTTTTGTCCATTTCTGCTTCAAGAACATGGCCAGTGCAGCTGTAGATGTCGGACGTGGTTCCCTGGCCCTCAATCGATTCTCTAACTCGTCCCATAAATGTTTGATGGGGTTTAGGTCGGGACTCTGAGCAGGCCATGGAAGCCGCTTTACAGTCATCTCTGTATACCACTGCTGGACAGAGACTGAAACATGGCATGGAGCATTGTTGTTCTGAAAATAACAATCGTCATTTCCAAGCATTTGCCAGAGAGTAGGAACAACCCAATTGTCCAAAATGTCCTTGTAGTCTTCCGAGTTCAAGATTCCCGTAACAACATGCAATGGTCCTAGGCTATACCATGAGAATATCATGACCATATCACCCCCACAGCATGATTCCCCACCGCCGAACGATGCACTCGGGTAAAAGACGTTCACCTGGCATTCGCCACACTCAAACACATCTATCCGACTGGAAGAGACTGTAATATGATGAGGCACGTTACACTCCATAAAATTGTTTTCCACTGCTCTACAGTTCAGTTGCGACGTTGCAAACACCACTTGAGTCTGGCGGCTCTGTTGAATGATGAGATGTATGGTTTGTGTGTGGCAACACATCCGTGGATTTTAAGGACATTCAATTCCTTCCGCAATGTATTGTGATGAACTGTAACCCCTGATGCCTGTTGAAACTCACTGTTTATGATTCGGAGGGTTTTTTTGCAGTTCTTATGAATCTCGCACTTCAGGACGCGTCGATCGCGTTCGGTCAGTTTCCGAGACGACCAATGCGTGCAGTTCGTGCCCCAACGCCCATATTCTTCCACTTCTTGATCACATCACCAACAGTTGAAAGTGGCTGTGATAATTTCACCAAAATTGCACGAATAGACAGGGCAGCAATGTGACAGCCAACTATAACTCCTCTTTCAAAGTCACTAAGTTTCCTGCGTTTGGCATATTCTTCGCACTATTCGACACTCCTACAGACGTTTCCGTAGCAACTATCTGAATGGACTTTGCCTGATCACGTT
>JAFIDM010009631.1:47940474-47960991 GCA_023159025.1 Thereuonema tuberculata | reverse complement strand
GTCTGGTCCATTATTGTAGGGTAGTGTATATATATATATATATATATATATATATATATATATATATATATATATATATATATATATATATATATTCTTCGATTTCCAAGTCAGTAACATCCCTTTCTCCTATTACCAGATATTCTGTTTTAAAAACATAAATTATTAATCCCCATTGCTCATACTCTTCTCTAAGCTATCGGAACCTGCAGCTTGCATCATCTGCATCCATAGCTATAATAATCTGATCATCCATGAAAATAACTTTATACAATGTTTCATTCCTTATTAGGATTCCTATGCCGTAACATTTATGCTTCCAATTCTTCAGAGCCTCTTCCATATAAATCTTAAATAAAGTTGCATCGTTGTTGTAGACCTTTTGGCACCATACATACAGATGATATTTTATTACCTATTTCTACCATGTTCATACTATCCAGAATAAAATTCTTCTATTGTAAATGGTAACTTCAAAATATTAATATCCTTAAACATTTTTACTAACGATATTTTGAAAATATATGCTATTTTCTTCTTCAGGTTAAGAAATAAATAAAAGAGAAGAACTTCTTGTGTTCCTTCTCTAAAACATATAAATAAACATGAAATCATTCAATGATGACAAAAACATTATTATAAAACAGTAATTATGGTGATAGTAAATGACAACAATTTTGATAACATTCAACTGTAAAAATAACAATGATATAGTTGATAAATAATTAATAGTATTAATTAATAATTTGTTTAAAAAATATATCTGAGATGTTAAAGTTTAGCAAATTTTTCTGTTACTATTAATTATTTATCAATGAATTGTTTATCAACTATATCATTGTTATTTTTACAGTTGAACATTATCAAAATTGATGTCATTTACTATCACCATAGATTACTGTTTTATAATAATGCATTTGTCATCATTGTATGATTTCATGTTTATTTATATGTTTTAGAGAAGGAACACAAGAAGTTCCTCTCTTTTTATTTATTTCTTAACCTGAAGAAGAAAATAGCATATATTTTCGAAATATCGTTAGTAAAGATGTTTAAGGAGATTAATATTTTGAAGTTACCATTTACATTTATTCAAAAGATTGATGTAAGTATTATTCTTTTATTGTGTTCACATAAATCCCACTAGCACCATTATCTATCATATACGTCCACAACTTATTTAATGGAACTGTGTCGTAAGCCTTGTGCAAGTTTACAAAAGTAAGTGTGTAGCCAAAGCTCGTGCAGTTCTTTTGTCTTATCATATTCCTCAAAGTAACCACACTGTCCTGCCCTAAAACCATTTTGTTCTTCTGACTCAGATGTTTGTTGTTCAACTCTTTTCTTTATAACTCTGCCATGTACCCTAGTGACAATGGATATTACAGCACTAACTAAATAGTTTTTACACTCCTTTCAATCTCTTTTAAATGATCAAAAACAGAGTGGCCCTTCTGGCTAGACTGCATCTTCAGTGAGAAATATGGGCTATGATGTGAAGCAATCTAATTTTTTTTTTCTGTGATTTTCTACTTTTTGTTGTGGGGAAACTGATGATTAGTTGATTGGAAGCTTATTTTTTTTTTAGTTTAATCAATAATAAAGCCTCATAGATAGATGAATAGGATAAAGCAAAAGGCCACTAATACACTGATACAATCTTATTAATGAATTTTAAGTAATTCTAGTAGACAATATTTCAGTTATTCTGCCTTTAATTTGAGTTCCTGAGCAAAGTATTCCCTTAAACTACTAATCAAATCCAAATTTGTTCAAGTCTATGCAAATAATTACATTTTATCTAAACCAAAATTTAATTAGGTTTAGGAAATATGACTGAATTCTTAGCTATGAAATTTTCATAACTGTTTGGTGATTTAATGGTCAATATCTTGGTCTTTTATGTACAGTAGCTCTTAAATCGGTTCCAATTTAGTCTGATCTAATCAGATGTAGACAATGTAACTAAACTCTTTAAATATCAAATGTGAAACAAATCAGCTTGTTATTTGAGTTTCCTGTATAATTTCAAATTTTATACTAATTTTACTAGACTTGTTATTTTATTATTATAATTCTGTCATCCTTAGTAAGTGCTAATTAAGTTTTCTAAAACTACACTCATCTTTCTGAATATTTTTCATCTCTTTTTCCTATTCTACTGTTTCAAAGTCATTCTCTTCCTTCAATTCATACAAAAGAATGGCACTAAGAACTAATGATTGTCTTTTCTATACTGTAACATTTATTTGCAGACGTGTTTTGTTTTTGTTTTTTTTTCCATTCATCCAAAATTTATTTTAAATATTTTTAGGCATGCACATTTGACAGAAAAATATTATGCAGGAAAAGCTCTTCGATATTTTCAGCATCTTCTGTTGAAATCTAAATGGGAAGAATTTCTTGCTCAATCAGAATCACAGCAGAGTTTAGAAATGGGTAATACTATTTTATTAATTTCTGAAAGATTTCAGTTCCAAATAATTTCATGAACTATTTGATTCTTTTGTGCAAAACTAAAATAGAAATATAAGGAATAATGCTTTGTATATTTGTATTGTCTAACAAGGGAATGGTTAGGTTTGACAAGTCGAAACATCCCTTGAAATTTTTATCATTTATTCAGGATCTCAAGTAGTTATCGTATACCAAATTTTAGCTGCTGATACGTACTGGAAGGGTAAAAAAAAAATGCTTAAGTTACAAGAAATAGTGATGTGAGGTCATGACTCTTTTAGAGCCATGCCACCCATCTCTCGCTGTCGGCGAACACTCAATGTCAAAGACAAAACTGAAAATTTCACTGCAAGACAAAATACATAATTTATAAATTAATAATAACATACACTCTTTGACATAAAAATTTCCACACCAAGGAAAAAATCATTCCATAAATGCAAAAGTAAGCAAATAGCTACAGTGAGGGTAGCTATGCAAATGATTAACATTTGGTGCAATTTTGCATGGCTGCTTATCCTACTGCGGTGCTGCAATCTCAAGCCATGGGGCTTATAAGGCACACGCAGTGGAATCCACATCTATTGCAAGGTGATCAGGCAAGGTCTACGAGTGATCAACATGCTGCAAATATGCTTTAGACATCAGTACAAACAACTCTTGGAGTTTGAGAGAGGCCGTATCATCCATCGCGCTGTGAGAGGCAGGCTGGGCGGCGCGGTAAATTGCCTTTCATTTAGGTCGTTCTGACTTTACAGTCAGATCATGTTGGAAGCATTGGACACATGAAGGCGGACCTGCTCTGGATGACCTAGACAGACCACCAGGAGATAGGAATGTTTGATCGTCAGAGAGGCACGAACAGAACCAATGGCTTCCTTGTCCACTATCCAGCAACATACGGCAGGGTCATAAGGGAACTCTGTCTCTTCCAGAATCATTTCTAGATGCCCCTTCTGTTCTGTTCCTTTAACACCTTAACATCATTGGTTGCAATGGTGTCAACAGAGAGCAACATGGAATTTCATGGACTGGTGATGTATCATCTTTAGCGACGAATCCTGCTTTTATTTGAGAATGGATTACCGCCTCTGTCATGGTTTGGAGGACCACAGGTGAGCATTACAATCCCAACCTCACTTTACAGTGGCATATAGCCCACACTGCAGGCGTGATTGACTAGGGTACTATTGCATATGATAGTTGTTTATCACTAGTAGTGCTATGAGGGACATTGACAGCCCAGCTGTTCGTTCAACAGATCCTGCGGCCCATGTTGTGCCTTTCCTGGCTGGGCACTCAGGAACAATTTTCCAACAAGATAACACTTGTCCCCACACAGCTAGGGATTCACATGACACACTACATTATGTTGTGACGCTTCCTTGGCCTGCCTGCTTGCCTGATTTGTTGCCAATCGAGCATCTCTAGCCCCAGATGGGATGCCAAGTGTTGCCATACAGCAGTGTTCATGATTTGGAGCGTTATTTTCAAGTACTGTTGGCAAATCTGCTGCAAGACAACATACAGCGTCTGTTTATCTATGCCTGACCGTATGTATCCAGGCACAAGGTAGTCCAACATGGGACTAAAGGTAACCTTATTGTGTATTGCAGCTCCACGGGACCACATCCTGCTGCTGTGATATTTTATAATCACTCCTGTCTTTTGTCTCTACCATCGCACTAATAAAATTTCATTTGGATCAACTTTTCCTTTGTAATGCGCAAATTTTTTTTGTCAATTAGTGTAATTATTTGTTCATAAAATAGAAGCAGTAAGTGAAAAGCGTGACCACATTAGTATTTGAAAAGAAAGTGATTTTTGAAAGGAAAAATAAAGATAAAATGCATACAATTAAAGATTCACTGAGCTATATTTAGATAGCGATCATCAGATGATCAACACTGCATAGTGATCATCCGTTGAATTCACCCAGTATTCAGTTTTATTTTTATTTTTCCTTGCTAATATTCTCACGCACGTTACATTTTGCCATAAAGTGATTTTGCATAAAATAAATAATAAAAAAAAAGTATTACAATTAAAAAATTGAAGAAAAATTTATGTAATGATAACTGTAAACTATTGGCATATTATAACTATAACTACAAATAAAAATAATGACAATAAATTGAATAATAACTTAAAGAAATCAGTAAAAATAAAGGAATAGAAAATGTTTTAAATAAAAATGGAAAATATTTAGTTTGGTAAACCTATAAAAAGGAAAATATTTTCGTAAATTTAGGAAATGTTTCAAAGACTGTAGAACTAACATGTTTCTAAACATTGAAGTTACAGCAAAAGTCTAACTTAATAATAATAATGTAATTATTATTTGGAAAAAAAAAAGAAAAAAAAAAGCAGAGTCTCGTTACATAGTTTACTATTCTTCCTTGTAAACCCTTCATCAATTCACTTTGCCTTCTAATCTCCCAGGGTTATTTCTCCCCAGATGTTCACCATATTTTAAGCCATCAAATATCTTGCCAGAAAAATAAATCTAAAAAGACAAATTTTTAAAACGAAAGTACAAGCTCATTTTAAAAGAAACTAAATTCAAGATTAAATATATTTAAGATTATTGGAGATTTTTGTATTTATTGTCAACACATTATCTAGACCTATAGAGTTGTTGTTTCTACTATTTTTGATTATGTTGTAATTTCATATACAGTTGGGTTTATAAAACCATCAAGTTATACTTGTTCATAGTATCAAAAACATTACTGTAATTACATGTAGTAATGTTTCCTAAATTTACAAAGTAATTTCTATTTTTATTTAAAACATCTTCTGTTCCTTTATTTTTTGCTAATTTTTTAAGTTATTATTTGATTTATTGTCATTATTTTTATTTACAATCATATTTATAATATGCCAATAGTTTATAGTTAGCCGTACATGAATTTTTCTTCAATTTTTTACTTGTAATACTTTTTCTTTATTATTTCTTTTTATGTAAAAATCTCTTTCTTTTAAAATACAAATGTGGCGACACTTTTCAGTTATTGCTTTTTATTTTATAAATAGTAATTATATTATTATTAGTATTAAACAATGGGTAAGACCAAATTGTTTACCTGTGACATCCTGGAACAGCTGTTTCACACTCTTTGGTGATCATCAGCCAGAGCAGGTACCTGAACTGGAAAGGAACCACAAACACTGGCATACAAGTGTTATCGATGTTTATGCATTCATTCTATACATTATGTAAAAGTGGTTAATAGCACTGAGAGTTGACTGAGGCTGCAAGGAGCTGTCGAGAATAGCTAGAGGCAATGTTCATTGTGTTGGCCATTCTGCAGGATCAAAAGCTGATACCAAGTGACAGCAAGTTCGACAGCAGAACACAATTGTTCTCTAGAAATGTTTCATGTATATACTACAATTCTATCCTTCAAATCTGCCAGATAAAGAATGTTGCCTTGATAAACCATGCTTTTGAGGTAACCATAAGGCCAAAAATCACAGAAGTTAAGATCTGATGAATGTGTGGCCATCTTGTTGGAATGTGCGACTGATGATTATATCTTCTGTGAAATGTTGTCCCAGCAACTGTTGAACATGACGTCGTAAGTGGGGAGGTGTTCCATCTTGCATAAATGTTGTCATGTTGAGACATCCTTTTTGCTGGAGGTACTGTATGATGACAAAACTGTGCAACTTGTCCCGATAACGAGTTACAGTTACCTTACAGGTCACAGGTCTGGTTGGATGGATTTCCTTGAAGAAAAACTGGCCGATCACAAATGTGGCCATAAACCCTATCCATACTGTTATCTTCGGTGACTGTAAGGGTATCTGTTGAAACTGCTGAGGATTCTCTACAGCCCAGATGCAGCAATTTTGCGTGTTCTCTATTCCACAAACATGAAAATGAGCTTCATCATTCCACAGGATGTTCCAGGACCAATCCTCATCCACCTGCATGCATGCCAGGAATGTCAAAGCAAATGTTTCTCAGATGTCGCCATCAACAGGTTGCAACTCTTGGAGGTGGCTGAGTTTATAGGGTTAGTTACACAATGCTTTGGGCAAACATCTCCATACTGTTGTGTATAGTACATCTAACTACCTTGCTATGACACAAGCACTACATGTACCTGCAGCATTTTCACGTGATTGCTCAACAACTGCTGTTGCAACATCTTCGACCACTTGAGTTATCCTAGGTTTACGCCTTCTTCCTGCTCGAATTGTGAAGCTACCTGTCTCCTGAAATTGATGAACACATGGTATCAGTGGACCTTTCCTCAATGATTTGCAGCATCTGTATTTGCGAAGCATTGCAGCAGCGTTTTCACCATTCTGGTAGAATAACTAAAAGTAAGGCGTGTTTTCATAATGTGAGAACCATCATGCTCATTGAAGAATGTCTCCGGCCAGCCTTGTACTTTGTTTTATACTTGATTTGATGCCTTACAGCATAGGCACTTTGCAAATTTCAAAACTGATGTTGCTTGCAGTGCTATATTTCCCCAACATTTTATTGCAAAAATCTGAAATGTATACAGTCAAGTCTGGCATTGTTCGCCCACTGGTTCTCTCTCCAGAGGGCTCTGCATAGGGATATTTTAATTTGAATCACCTTATATATACAATATCTTAGCCATAGAGTATTCTATATATTATTAAGAAACAACTTTTACGTATGTGAAAGATAGTTCATAAATGCAATTTTATTAAAATATTTATTCACGAAATATATCTAATAAATTGAAAAGAATAATTAAAACCTTTGGTGTAATGTGATTTTCCAAATAGGTGTCAGATTTATAAATTAAGTTTCAAAGAAAAAAAAAATCCATTGATCCCAATCTTATATTAGGTGAAATATATATTCACTGTGGACATGGGACAGTCATAATTATATTTCTCGTAAGGCACATCCAGAGCTACACACATTTATCTGATTGGTGGAGAGTAAAGCTACTCTCATCACTCCACATCACTTTCACCCACTGGTCATTGGTCCAGTTCTGACATTCTTCTCACAAGTGTAGACACTGCCGAGCATTTGCCTATGAGATGAAAGGATTCCTCTTCCTCCTCCCAAAGAACCCCATCACATGAAGAACACCCTGCTCTCTGAGTTGATGGGACACACTGGGAGGTGGAAGGAGAACCCCCCTCCCCCGGGTCCACTGATACAGTAGCTGTGATGACCTGAAGGGTGGTCCTGTAAGTCTTCGTGATGTTTTGGGCAATGGCCCAGTCCAAAAGACTACGTGGTCTTCCTGATCATGGTGCGACCATTGTACCACCTTGCTTCTCGTATTTCTGTACAGTATCATGTACAGTGGATCGTGGATGCCTGATTAGAACACTGATCTCACAGATGGACTTTCCACTTATATGGCACCGAATGATCATGCCTCGTTGAAATTTACTTAACTGATGTGACTTAGGCATTCTGGCCAGCTATGTTCCGCAAAACTTGCTGCCTTGGAAGTCTGTTACCTTCCTTTTATAGCAGATCCCATGCAGTGCTTTTTTGGAGGCCAGTACATTATATCGAGTGGGTGTCTGGATACTGTTGGCAGGGCAGTGCATATATTTGATTGTCTGAATTAACTTCAGTTCCATTTAGTTTGTATGATTAGCATTCTACATGTAGAATGAAGAAAAATTGTCATTTTTAGTAAAAGTAAAATTTTGAAGCAAATGGAGGAGTTGTACAATTAGTTTTTAGAAGTGAATGAATATTTTCATGTTTTATTTTCATTATTACATATTAAGATGATGTATTTTATAACCATTAGGAGCAGTGCTTTTAGCTTTGTGGTGTCAACCATCATTAAAAATATGTGCAGAAGTAATAAGCCATCATTTAGATGAAATTGCTGAACTTGTTAAAAAGGAAGTTGCAAAACTAAGCAAATTTCATCCCGTTTTAAACTTCAAACCAAATTCTGTAGGTAAGTTTATACTCTTTTAAGTTAGTAAGAAATCATTACTCAAAGCAAACACTACAATTGCATCATCTTGAAGTAAGTAATGTACTGTGTGGAATTGTTGGAAAATTGATTGGGTCATCATGTGTAAATGATCAAAATTTATCACTTCTGTATTGTAGATTCAGTACTATAGGAAAGAGGTGATGTTTGTGATACATATGTTAACTTATTTATTTGGTACTCCTATATTGAAAGGTTGAATCTAAGCTGCAGTTATTCTGAACTGATGCTGGATAGCAGGATGGGTTATTTTGAATTATCTTTTAAGATCTACATCAGTTCCATTCTTTGTCTGACTACTTAGTCCTTCATTCATCATCAACCAAATATGTTGATGATATTTCTAACATCTGCAAGAGATATAAATTCCTTTCAAAGCTAGACTTCATCAAAGATACCTGAGTTATTTGATCCTGACAGCTCAAGTGGTAAAACACTTGACTGTCGGCTGGAGAAACCAGGTTTATTCCTTCTCAGAGATTAAGTATTTTTCCGTTTCTTTCTCTTCCAGAGGGGTTCTAGGTTTCACTCAACCCTCTATTAAGTGGGTATTGGATTTCTTTCCCAGGAATTAAAGGTAGTTGGGCCATCCAACTTTAACTTAATCCTTTGGTCATCGAACACTTGAACTTTACCTCCTACGACCCATTAGGTCTTGTAGGTCTTAAATGTGATCCTTTAACTTTTTTAAGCTGGAACATTTCTGTCATTGAACTGTTAATACATCCACAGCAAGATGATTGTGGATGTATGAACTTCATTAACAGATGAAATCAATTTGACTGAACATTATTATACAATGTTAATTCACATTTTTCAATAATTCTACATCTTGCCCTGCAGCTACATAATTTACTGTAAATGATCTATAACTATCAGATTCCAATAAAACTCCTTCAGTTTCATACAAATTTTATTCATTTACCTATGAATACTGTCATTGCCAAAGAGAAATCCAATATTGTTAAGAAGTTGTTTCAGGATGATGCAACCTTAATATTTGGAAATATAGTTTAACATTTTCTATCAGTGTATTCATTTGTCAGTGAATTGCCTTGGACAGTTCTTAAAATTATCTTTAAGATCTAAAATCTAGCTTTGTTTCTGAAAGCTGGCTAAATTCTAAAGTTGTGGTAAAGATTAAGCAAGCTCCAAAATTCAAATCCTAGTGTTATTTTGCCCAGGTATTCATATTATCAAATAGATGTCAGGCATTCCTAAATATTGTTTTAAGTAAAAGAAATAGTATTCATAATTTTCTTTGAAATTCCTGTTTAATTTTAATGAATCATGGTTGTTGAAGTAGCTATGAAAAATTTTTAAGGTATATGATTTCTGCAGTTTTATATTTATAACAAATGTTGTTTTCTTTAGAGAAATAAACAATTATTGATTTTATAATCAACAACTAATTTGAACAACAAAGTTTTTATTTTATGTTAAAAAAATAACTGTTCCCTTATTATTTCTTATTTTAGATAGTGTTGTAGAGGGCTCCTTGTGGTCAACACAGCAGTGCCGTACTATTTTAGAATGCATGAATTTAGTCCTTTTTGAACATTTAGGATTTGAGGGTAATAGAGGAAATTTTTATGATGGTGAAAATTCATACATAAATGTAGTAAGTACACTACTTGTTTTACTGCATTTCTTATTATAGTGTTGATTTTCTTGCAAGACTTCCATGAGGCTTTCTCTATTTTACAGGTTTTACAAAAGAAAACTGGAATTCCAATTTCACTGTGCATTATATATGCCTGTATTGCAAAACGTTTAGGTGTTCTTTGTGAGCCAGTAAATTTTCCTGTTCATTTTCTTCTAAGATGGAAAGAGCGTCCTGGGTAAGAAAATATTTTCTAAGATATGGTATATTAAAGCATTTTCATTAATAGTTATTTTCTATATTCTTTATGAATATGATCAGGGTGTCTACAGAATCAGGGAAATCAGAGAAACTGGGAATTATCAGGGAATTTTGTTATTCTGGAAAAAATCAGGGAATTTTGCAATTATTACTTAAAATCAGGAAATTTTTTGGTTGAACAGATCCTTTTTTTAATTTTTTTTTTTTGGTTGAAAAGATTGGTTTTTTTTTTTTTTTTTGAACAGATCAGGGAATTATCAGGGAATTTTAAAAGAAATTGTTCATGAAATCAGGGAAAAATCAGGGAATTTTTTTATTCAGATTTTGTAGACACCCTGATGATACATATTGTTATAAATGCAACATTTTAACTAAGCAGAATGTCTTTAGATGTTCAAAGAAGAAATACCTTTGCAGCCTTGCATAGCAAGAACTAGTGAATGAAAGTAACTGTCTTGAAATTTAAACTTTAAACACTTAAGGCAAGAATGAGAATTATATTTGCTGATTAAATGGTACTACAGAAATGGAAAAATAATTAATAGCAGTTATAAATTTGGAATGCAGACGTTATATTGGGAATTGTTGTGAAAAATATAAATACAAATGTGGATAAGAAAATAGTATTTTTGCCCTGTAGTAATTCAGACTATAATGAACAGAGAAAAACAAGATGAAATTAAAATACCACAATTGCCACTATTTGTTTTGTTTTGTTTAAATAAAAAAATAATCAGCTCATATACCACAGCTAGTATTACATGAGTATAAATATGAAATTCCAGTAAGGTGTTTTTTGGAACCAGGTGTTCTTTCATACGCACCATTTTCATTCAAAAGTTACCTGAAACAAAAAGAGAAGAACATGCGATAACCAGAAAAGAAAAAACAAAGAAACATTTAAAGCATAACATAATAATTAATAACATGGGTGTCCAAGTTACCCTGGGATGTCCAGGTAGCCCTAGTTTACGGTAATTTATTTTCTATTATTCCATGGTCTTATAGAACCATTCGCCAGTTAAAGGATAACGTTCTCTATCAGTTCCACAACTGATTATAATTGTAAGACAGTGAATGTTTCCACTTTCTTGTTACAAAGTTTCCTCAGAAAACTGAATCTAAGATATAGCAGCAAGCACTGTTGATGGACCCAAATTCGTGAGCTCATGTGGGATGAAACGTTTCCTCAGTCGATCTTGGCATGGTAGGCATATAAGAAAGTGACAGAAAACTTTCTGGGCAACAACGAATCAGAGAATGATAAGGAAATTGTGGAGGATATATTACAAAACCTTAATACTCATTCTGCACCCTAGGTTTTTAAAATGCATTTTTTTTCTTCCCAGTGGACTATTATAAAGCAGTGAAATTCATGAACACTACTGCTATATTTCTACATTTTTGTTTCATATTTAAGCCTAAATTAAATACAGATAGAAACAGTTTTGCCTCGGCTAAATTATTGAAATGAGTGTTTGAATTCCACATTTTGTTCTTGTTTTTTATTTTCTTGTGTTTATTTTTTTGCCTTTGTATTTTTAGTAGTTCCTTTCTGTATTCTAATTTCTATACTACAGTATACCAAACTTCAGAAGCCTAAACTGAAATGGGCTCCAAGCATGCATCATAAATAATTTTCATAGCATAATACTGCAATATTACCCATCAATCTTACACATTTTATTTCTAAAGATTCAATAAGTTTCCTCCATGCCAACTTATTATTAATCATCATCCAAGATATATAAGGTATTTCTTAATACAAATTGAAACGAATATGCATTTTCATTGTTTTTCCATTTTACAAATTAACTTATTATATAATTTTATATTATTATAAAATTTATTAATATTTTTGATAAATATAGGAACAATACAACTTTTATCATTATTTATAATTAATTTACTTATTTCTGACCAATCTTCAATCATTTTAACTGCATTATTACTAGATTGTATAATTTTTGTAATGCTTTTCCCTTTAACAATAAGTAATATATCATCTTTGTATACAGAAACATCAACATTTACAACAGTTATATTATTTAATAAATCATCAAAAACCAAATTCCAAAAAAAAAAAAAAAGAAAAAAAAAGGACCAAAAACAGACCCCTGAGATCAACCTTTATTAAAGGCTTGCTTAATTGTTCCACTGCACCAATTAAGGAAGGCTCATTTAAAATCTTTTACAATTGCATAAAAATTTCTAGGACATCCTACACTACTCAACTCCAGAAGTATTTTGGGCCACAAGACACAATTAAAAGCTCCACAAATGCCCAAAGATATCAAAACATTTTCTCTTAGCAGTTTTCATATCTTTAACTTTGTCAACATCATCAAAAATTGCATCCATCAAAGACAGTTGTTTGTGAAAACCAAATTGTTGAGGATTAATACAATTATTACAACTCTATTAACCTAATATACAGGGTGTTCATAATTAAAGTTCACATTTTGAAAGGCTGTAACTGGAGAACTAATCAGCAGAAACTACTTCATATTTGACATGAGAACATCTACCACGATAGAATTTTGTTTGGTGCAAAATAAATGTCAGTTCCAAAAGTGGCCGCTAAGACGATACATAACGCTGCAGTATCATACTGAATTCACACAGACATATTTGATATATTCTCTGTTATTAGCAAAGTGCTAAAATCACAAAATAGTATACTCAATCACAGAACATAGTGTTACTCGAAATGTTGTAGATATGGTGTGTAATGTTGGTCTTGAGGTCCAATAAGTTGGCTATTGGATAGACAACGTCTATGAGATGTCCCTATAGCCAAAGGTCACAGCACTTCAGATTCAGTGAGCATGCTGACCACGTTGTATGAAAATGGCAGTTGACGATTCTGTCTTTGGTAAAATGAGTCTGAAACCTCTTGACGGGTGGTTATGTGAAGTTGGGCACCACCCTGCATGAAAACTATTGAATCCAGACACTGATACTGTTGAAGTGTTGGAATTACCTGGTTGACTGAAATAGATACCTATTGCTGGTCATTAACACTGCAGATGAGACCCCAGGACTGAGCTCGTTGAAAGAGAAAGGTCCTATGATGAAAGCCACTGTAAAACCACACTAAACAGTGACATTTGGAGAATGAAATGGAATCTGTCACATGACATGGGGTTTCAGTTGTGTGTATTTGCACCTCCAGGCAGATGGAAGTGCACTTGTCAGTCCACAAAAATGTTCCATGACCAGTCATTATCCAGTTCACTCTGAGCAAGAAACTGCAGAGGGTAAAGTACAAGAAACTGTATTTGACTTGTACCTCAGTCAGGATTAAGCAATTGTTTAACCTTAGAAATCTTGTAAAGGTATCAGCACAGAATTTGTCTTATAGCTTTGTAAACTGTGCCTATGGGCTTGTCTAGTGGTTGTCCAACACTCCATGCCCCGCTGCTTCCCATAACATTTGCCATTCTTTTTTCCTTTAATGGAATGGCCACTTCCCCCACTGTCTGCTGTGCGACTGGCTTCCATCCTCTGCCAGGCTCAACTTTTATGGAACCTGTTCTCTTCAAATTTCCGGGTCATTTTCCATACATCATTTGCAGTCATAGGATCCATTTTTAGACCCTTTAATATCCTAAGCTTTTTGTAATGCAGTTAAGGCACAGCTATTAATTTGGTAAACAGCTTCACGAGAAGCTGATTCTTCGGTAACAGTGAAATTACGCAGCGAAGTGATGCATTCCTCAACTGCCTGCTTTTATAGCAGCTTCTTCGAATCACATGTCATTGTGAGCATTGGTCAATTACATTATCCACTACAATATTGCAATTGATAGTCTAATTTCCCAGGAAAGTGAAGCTCCTCAGATGTAGGATTAAAATTAATCTGACTTAAGCAACTTTAAGTAATGTACTTTCATTTTTCTTTCTGAAAATGAAAAATTTATATTGTTCATATTAAGCAGATATAGTTTGAAGATAACTGCAGGCTTTTTGTTTTGCCATGACTTGAAAAAAATTAAAAATTCATGTATCAAACATTCTGTTAACCTAATAGTTAACCTAACTAACTAATCTAGCAGCTAGCCTATCTGTTAACCTCTTACAGTTAACTTCTTACTATAATTCTAGACATAGTTCCAAATTCATTCTTGCTTCTTATTCTTCAGCGCAGTTGAAGGAGCAAGTAAAATTGTGGAATAGTGATAATGAATAACTTAATACATGTTTGCCTTCTCCACAAAAGAAGTGTATACTTGTAGCAGTTACACAAGGACTAAATAAATTAGAACTACTAAGGTCGAAATAATTCACATGAGCCAAAAATCTTCAGTTAATTATACTTAATATATTCTTGCTATAACATATTTACATTTGAAATCTTGATTGAATAATCTTAACTTATTATCTTGTCATAACAAACAATTATTCCTTGCAAAAATGCTTAATCGCTCCTGACTTGATTATATTAAATGATTACTTAGAATTGATTCATAATTCTTGCTTAATGTTGAAAAGTGATTGTTCTCTTATTATTAAAATTGTCAATAGTTTGGAATGCAAGTCCAGTATACAAAGGATCCATTTCTTTACCTTTATTCCTGTTTATGCATTTCAAATTATTTACAAACAAAGATTCTTCAATCTTTTATTATTATCTTTCTTGTAATCTAGAATTTTAATGTCATAAATAATAAGAGAAAAAATTACATTTCAACATTACATTATGCAAGAATTATGAATAAAAAAAAATTATGAATTTAGAGTAATTTATGTATTTCAATTTTTATTCTTGTGTTTTTTGGTTGAGTTACTTGTGGTTGCGCAGGTGGAATCCTTAACTGTTGCATGCACTCTAGACTTATCATGGAAGGTAAAACTGACTGAGGAAGCCTAATAAGGCAGAAACGGCCATCCTAGTTTCCCACCAGAGATGGCTAAGAGTGCAAATCTTTTAGTCTTGTGCATTTCTGATTTTTTATTTTTTTAGTTAATAATATGCACGTTAAACTTTATTTCTAATTATGAATCAATTTCATATTTTTATTGTTCATATGATTCATTCTAAGTAATCATTTATTTATTTAGTAATAATGTCTAAATTATATGCCTTTTTATTTATTGTCAGCTAGGTTATTTTGTACCCGGTATTGCTCGGGGAGAGGATCGAGTGGGGGGTGGGGAGGCTTGTTCTCCTCTTCTCCACAATCCTATCACATCAAACCTTCCCCATTTGTTCCAGTTCTTGCAGAACAATATTTATGTAGTACCAATTATCGTCACCAGGTGCATATGTGGCACTATTTCAAAGATTTCACCCTTTTTCACCCCTTTGGGGGTGTTTAACCAGATTCCAAGGTAGCCTATATTTTCCACAGGGTAGTAGAGAGTATCTATGCAGATTTTGGTTCGAATAAGTCAAATGGGGTAAAATTGTATAGAAAACATACAAACATACAAACTTTGACTTTTATATATACTAGCAGAATACCCATGCTTCCTTCGTGTTACAAAAAAGAGTGGTTGTGATGTGGATGACGAAGAAATTGTAATTGTGAGATGACTTTGAAACTTCTCCAGTTGGTAAAAAAATCCCATGGTAGTTAAAAATTAATGTTATATTCCTATTTTGTAACTCAATAAGCTCTAGATATGAAATCAATATTGAGTTCGGAGAATATAAGACTCCACCTCTTTCTGCTCTTCTCCACACCCTATAACTTCAAACGTTCCTCAGTTGGTAAAAAACAAATGTGATGATTGCAAAGTAATGTTATATTCTGATTTTGTAACTAGAAAACCTCGTAAAGTTCCCTTCAAGAAAGTTTGCCCCCCCCCCCCCCTTCCCTGTTTATACTCCTTACTCCAGATTCGGGCTGTTATTGCTCTTAAATTAAGAACATTTAATTAAACAAAAAAAAAGGAGAATATTATTTATTTCAAGATAATAAAAAAAAAAAAAAGAAAATTAATTATCATAAACAGGAAAAAAAAAAAATTATTGCCTTTGACCGATCAGATCCCTTTTTAGGACCTTGTAGAAATAAGCAGGCTACAATTCAAACCTGGTCACATCTCCCCTGAGACAGTTGCTCATTGGGCGAATCCATTTTACCAGGTGGTTATAAGAGGAAAATCCACTTTTAAAAAAAGGAAATACAAAAAAAAAAAAAAAAAATATTGCCACCAAGCGGATTTGAACCTAGTAACCATACCTCTACTTGAAAATTATTAAAAAAATTAGATTAGGGGGAGGGGGCGATGTGTCCAGGTTTCAATTATAGCCTGTTATTCCTCAGAGTCCTAAAGAATAATTCTGCAAAGTTTGGTGCAGATCATTGAAAGGGCCTAGGAGTGTATAGCGAAAAAACAAATCAACAAACATCCTCCTTTATATATACTAGCAAAAGACCCGTTCTTCGCTTGGGTTACAGAAAACAAGTGTCCTAATGTGGATGATAAAGAAATTGCAATTGCAAGAACACTTCAAAACTTTCCTGGTTGGTAAAAAAAAAAATAACTCAAAAGGTCTAATCTCATTACAAATGTATATCTATCGCGAAAACCCTGTAGAAGTAACATTCAACCATGTTTGCCCATCTGCTCACCGCTCTCCTGTGTACACCCATAGTTCCAGGTTATTTGAATTTTGTAACTCGATATTCCTAGATATGAAATTAATATCAAGATTGGAGAATATAAGACTTGCCACCAATTTCTCCCCTTTTTTTCTCCCATTTACACCCCTAGTTCCAGGTTATTCTCATAAAACTATCATTTAAAACCTTCCCCAGTTCATAAAAAATTATCTTATCATTACAAATCTATATCTATCCTGAAAACCCCATCACTATTATGCACAACAATATTTGTGTAGTTCCCATTGTCGCCACCAAGTGCATATGTAGCACTATTATGCAGAACAGTAATTTAATTCCAATTATTGAAACCAGTTTCTATTTGGCGCTGTTGTGCAGAACAACATTTTAGTTCCAATTGTTGTACAACAATATTTGTGTAGTTCTCATTGTCACCACTAGGTGCATATGTGACACTATTTCATGGATTTCAACCCCTGGGGGCGGTATGTCCAGGTTCCAATGTAGCCCGTTTTTTCCGCAGGGTCCTGAAGAGTAATTCTGCAAAGTTTGGTCCAGATAGGTCAGAGGGCCTAGGAGTGTATAGCGAACAAATCAATAAACATCCTCCTCTATATATATTATAGATATATAGTTGTATAGATGCATTCTTGTTTAAATTGTTGTTTCATTTGGAAGATAAGCTTGAAAAAGGGATACAGTTGGTATTAAGTAAATCCCGAAATTTCACTGATGTTTACAATATGTGTTTGTTTTGGTTTTTAAATATTTTGTATGTTATGAGTTTAAGGAATTATATAAATCAAATAAATGTTCAAAATGTCCACTTCAATCTCAAAACATCAATCCTTAGAGGCAAACATTAAAGAACAATCTACAGAGTGTATCAGTTGGACCCAGTCAATTTTGCATACAGTAGCAACAATTAAATGACCTTGTCCATTTTGGCGATGATGTGTTGGTTCTTTTCGATAGTGATTGTGGTGTGTGACCCTTTCACAGCATGTTTTGTTGCAACAGAATCAATGTCTTCAAATTTCTTCTTGATTCACATCTCAGAAAAAAACCATATTCCTCATCAAACAAATGTCTTGTTGCAGAGATGTTGCCCTTCGACTCATAAATAAACTTAATGATAGACTCACATTGATTTAATGTCAACCTAAATGCACCACTTTCCCTGCCTGCCATTGTGAATTACTGTCACTAACACTCGTTCAATTTCTTGAGGTGCTCGTATTGACGTTAGTTGAATGCCCACTGTTGTACACAGGTGAAATGTTCCAGTGTCTGCCTTGTATTAGGATATTGTTATTCTTGTGAAAACATATAATCTGCTCTCGAAAATGGTTCCCAGGAAGAATTACCGGATTGACCGGGTCCAACTGATACACTCTTGTATATAGAACACTCGAGTTGTTCATTGAGTAACAATGGGTTTCTGATACACAGAGCTTTTCAATGACTAAGCATTTCTTGTGTATGGCAATAAAAGCCTCATGTTTTCATTTGTATGTATTCGTTTCCTTATAAAAATCACATTGCTTCTTTCTTGTTAGAATGATTGACTGTTGATTTTGGCTTTCTTGTTTGCCATGACCTCTACAATATTATGTTGAAGTTATGATATTCCACACTGAATCATTCTGCATATATATCCACTTAGTATGGGCACCTATACGTGTTGAGAGGACCACCCATAGAGGAAACCTTTCTATAGCTAAGCCTGAAAGCTACCCATTATTTGCCCAAATAATGCTGAACTGCTGATTGTCTTTTATCTTGCTGTCAGTTTCAACACAGTGCTTTGGCATCTAGTAAATGGGAGATCTCAGAGTTAGCTGCTACTTTAGTAGTAGGTTTTGGCTAGGGTCAGCCTGGGAGGGTATGGGGTTCTCTTAATCTTATATTTTCTTTGTCTAGTTTCAATATTCTTCATGTATCCCTGGCATTTCCTAAAAGGTTTTTTTTTTTTTTTTTGCATTTATGATATCTCCTTGTAGGTGCTATGGTAGTTGAGGAGGACAGATTCTAAATATTTTCCTCCTCTTTATAGAAACTTCAGTTTCTTCCAAGTTGGGAATCAATTCCCACCTCAAGACATAACATACTAATTAAACTAGCTTTAATATTCCTATTTTCATTATCTTATGTTCACATAACTATTAGCAAAGCTATCTATCTCATTTTCTTAACTCAAAAGTACTACTATGTGTCACTTTAGCTATTAAATAAACTAAAAAGCTACAATCTGAAATTTTATTAGTGAAATGCTGTGTTCTTGAGCAGCTGAACAACTGCTTAATCCGATGATTTCAACAAACATTGCAATATCTGTATTAAAATATTGCACTTTAAACTATTCAAAAGGTGTAATTGTACAGCCTGACTTAGGTGATCTCAGTGATGTAGAACTCTTCTACACTTCCTACTATTATAAAAGCCAGGCTAGTATGTTTGAACGAATATTACATTGTAATATTTGTTTCAACATATACCTGCATCATCATCCAAATCTTCAACTGCTCAAAACTTCCTACTAGTATAAAAGGCAGGCTAGCATGTTGCCTAAACATAGCAAATCTTTTAAGATGCTTCAGTTGTAAGTGCAATGGTTGTGGATCATCAGCAAATAAGGGCAAGGCCACTTGTCCCAAATGTGCTAAGCTTTCATTTAAAATAGAATTCAAAGTGCGTTATCTGTTTTGGTGACCATCCTGCTTATTCTCGTTCTTGACTTTGCTAGAAGGAAGAAAAAATATCTGGAGTATCAGAATAAATACTCTCTTTCTTATTCCAAGGTTCAGAATGAATTTCAGCTTGACCAGAGAGGAAGATTTTTCTATCAGTTGTAAAGTCAATGCAGGCATATTCTATTTTCTGTCGGAGAGACAGAACCTTTATAGCCATACCCACCTTTATCTGGGCAAAGTCTTCCTCTGCAGTTTTGCTGCTTTTGTCACTTCTTCATCAAGTCTGTCTACTATGCTGTCTTTGCCAGTTTCTTCAGGTCCAAATGGTACCCTATTGTAAAGATGTTTTCATAAGGAGGCTTTAGTGCCTCCTTTCAATCATTTTATGCAATTATAATTCTGTTCTTCTCCTATGCATTCCACTGATGTCATCTTTATCTCAGCAGTCTTATGAAGCTTATGTAGGGAATATGTCACTGAAAATCTTGACGTCATTTTCATCTTTCTATGCGAGGACAAGATTGGAAATATGTGTGATTCCTTCTAGCTTTGGACCATTATTGTCAATTGTACATTGACTTACCTATTTTTAATTTTTAATTTAGCAAATATTCACATCTGTTGGAACTGTACACTGCATCAATCCACCCTCGATGATACTAAGGTCCTTATGCTCAACTACATGCCATTCTATGTGTATCCTTATGGAAACATACTTTTAACCTTCATGGTTAGTCTATACTGAGTAGACAGTATATTGTTAGAGGTATAGTTGTTTGTCTCCTCATCTGACAATGATACACAACACCACTTCAGAAGCTCTTGCTGCTTATCATCTATGGCCTGAATCATCTTCTAATTATTCTTCTTCACTTATAAACTTACAAAACCTCATTGATCAGTTACCATCTCCATTTTCATTTTTTTAAAGTCCGTGATTTCAATGTGCATTCTCTGGTTTG
>JAFIDM010009631.1:47833005-47913560 GCA_023159025.1 Thereuonema tuberculata | reverse complement strand
TTTTTTTTTTTTTTTTTTTGGTTGAACAGATCTCGGGCCCCCCCCCCGAAAATATATTCTATATACGCCACTGATTATGGTAATTAATTGTTATTAACAACCAGTTAATATTATGTAGTATGAGATTGTTAAGGATTTCGCAACTTATTCTGTAAATAGGCTTGAAAAAGAGGAGACTATTTTCTCCTTGAAAATGTGCATTTTAGAATAAATGTAAATGATATTATTTGACATTTATTTTTGTTTGTTGATGAAGATGTTTAATAATAGTAATTATAAAAGAGATGAATTGAAGAAGAGGTATGGAACATTTACATAAAAACCAGTTAACTTAAATAAATCACCATTTTTTTTTTTTTTTTGGCTCTCTCCCTTATTTTATAGAATAATTGAAATAATTAGTTAAACTGATTGTTATATAATATAATAATAATAATTTCAAACCAATAAATGTAGAATATAATAAATAATCAATTTAAAAATAAGTAACTAAATAAAAAGTAAATACCAAATAGTGTTGTGATATGACATGACTGTCACTCAATAACTATACTATGATTATAAAATATATGTTGCTGAAACTATTACAATACAATTCAGAAAGTAATGGAAAGTAACTGTTAAATTAACAGTTACTTTTCAGTAACAGTTAGTTTTTTTAAAAAGTAATGTTCCAAATCCTGATTCTTTTACTAAATGTTATTACCAAATACCCCAACAGATCTGTTGAGGAATTCTTCAATTAAGATTTGAAACTCTTGTATATGGAGAGTGAAGAGGAAAACTGCTTATTTATAAGTTATCTCTGTAAAGGAATTAAAAGGGAACAGATTACTGAAAAATTAATTTTAATTTAACAAATTTAAAATTAAACCTTAGGGGAAGAGTTTGAAGAGATTTTTACCATGGTCACAAATTGCATAATCCTCCTATCAGTTTCTATCATTAGAAAGATGGCTGATATAGTATGTTGTCCTCCTCTCGTTAGTGAAAGCAACAGTTAAACTTTGTCAGATAACATCATGATTATTCTAAGAATTAATGAGCTCACTCCACTGTACTGTTGAGTTAAATTTTCTCAATCTTCAATTCAAAAGGGTTAGTCATTGCTGAGAATCAGATTGTTCCATATTCATCACAATTTCCATGAATAAAATTGATGGAATTTTACTGATAGAATCTAACCAGCACAGTACATATTGAGGGACAGTGTCAAAGTTTGAACAGATATTTCACTGATTTGCTTACATCTGTTTGTGATTACAGTTGCCACTATGACAGCTCAGAGATAGAAATTGGGTCCTTGACTGCAGTATGTTACCTTTTATAGTTGAATGGAATAGTCTGATTTTTGCGATACAATAATGCTACGCCCTAAAAGCTTGAGTAATTAGTATCTGGTGGTGAACATATTCAGCTATGTGAAGTGGCATATACCACTTTTTACCAGTTTCAGCCCCATAGAGCATGTTTCAGATTTTCTAGGAAGGTAGGTAGAATATTTCACATCCATGTCCAGATTCACTGTTGTGAATGTTTTAATTGAATGTGAAAACATCTCACATTAACTGCACTTCTTGATTATCTCATACAATATATTTCAGGTGATTTGTATTTATACCTTATTAGACTACAACCTGTGCCCTGATAGATATGTCAATTTTGATTTATATCATATCATTTAGACAATTTATGAATTCTGATGACAGAAATTTTATTACAATTTTAAAATTACTTCCATATGCCTCTTAGATATTTCTTCTGTTATTTCTTGGAAAATTGGTGGAATAATATTTGTTTTCCACTTTGTTTTGAATTGTAGTGTAGTATTTTGTTTCTGCTAATCATTATCCACAAGCTTGATGTGAGTTTTTAACATTTTGTATGATTTTTCTACTTTTGCTGGTTATTCTGGTGTTACTTCTAATTAAAACAAGTGTTAACTAATTCTTGCTTTTGAAAATATTAAAAACATTAGAATGTGTGTTGAGATACATTTAAATACATTTCTGTGGTTAGCACCTCTTATTGTCTTATTATAAGTTACATGGAACTGATCCATGTAGATTATAAGAAAATGTGAGACTGCCTCATCTGGAGATAAGTAGCTGCTACATCTGTTGCTGTTTAATAGAATGACGCATCGTTCTACATCAAGAATGGGGAAACTCTTTAGCCATTTGCAGCTCTCAAAGTGATTTGTGGCTTGCTGTCAAGTAAATTATATTTTTTTCTTTGCCATTGTTAAATAAGATAAGATTATGATTGTTATGATTGATGTAGTAATTTCCTTATTATTTCCAGTATGGTCCTCCTAATACCTAACTTTATTTTAATGGCCTGCAAGACAAAACAAAACAAAAAAAAAAAAAGAAAAGTAAATAATACTTCATCAATGTTTTACATCAATTGTCTATATCCTGAGATTTTGTCCCTTGTTGACCTCATCTGGAATATCCTAAAACATCAACCCTAAGAACAACCAGATCCACCATAGTGTCGTAAAACACTATTCAAGACATGTATTATCAATGCTATGTTCCCTTGGTGTATAGAGCACCAATAATGTGAATATAAGCCTCCTTGAGAGGGTCAGGAAATCAGATTATATCTGATTGTATCATTGTTATTATATACCATTCTCTATTGCTGTTTCTTTGAACCATTGTATCAGTTGCTGCAGATGTTGTGAATATTAGAAATACCTTTGAACAATGAAAATAATTAGTAATGAAGATGTATTAATAATTTTAAAATTATTTCTTTGCTTAGATATAATTATAATTGTGTTATATATGGATGGGACCTTCAGTGTGCTGCAGATATTGATTGGATAAATCAGATGGGAGTAAATAATCTATCAAAAAAACAGTTTCAGCCATTTTATAATGTGCTGGTTGAGGATGGGTCAAATCGTTACGCTGCTCAAGGTAATGTTTTTTGTTTTTTTGCTAAGTTTTATTATCAATCAAGATTAATTCAACAGAATTATTAAATTAGATATATCACGACTATTACAGCTCAAAATTTTAAAAATAAAAGCTTTGTAATGACCATTGACCACAATATATTGATGTATTAATTAAAAATTGTATTAACTTAACCTAAAAAGTTACACTCTCAGTTCACCATTTCTCAATGGTTGTGTATATTGCGAATTTTCTTATTCAATAGTTGTGTTTAATCTGCTGAAGAATGACAGAAAGCTGAATTTGATTTTTTTAGTCTTTTTCTAAAATTAGAATGTGTAGTACTCGATGAGAAGATGCTTTTCTAATATGTTTTCAAAGTGGACACACCAGGCTAACTCGCGAACATTTACTCTTCAAGAGCAGTATCCCATTTGTGCTATGTGCAAGTTATTTTAATCATTCATCATATTTTAAATCAGTCACAGTCAGTGCTTTTGTCATCTTTTTAAATCCAACATTCCCTTAGTTTTAATTGATGATGATCTTTTCCCATCAGCTGGTCAGGCATAGCCTTTGGTCAAGGTGACTGCTGCCATGGGGCTGATAAGTGTGAATCTGGGTGCAAATCTCAGTGTCGGCATTGATGTGACTTTCTTATTCTGTGCTTTCTCTGTTTCTAGGATATAATGTGAACTGCCTCCTATGGTATACCCAGGGCAGTGATTCTTTTGATAAATAGTTCATAGTTTTGCCCTTTGTTGAGGCCAAAAAAAGACTTTAGTGCCAAGAACTTGGACATTGGAAAAAAAAATACCCATCTCATGTTTAACATTCACTCATCTATGTTCTTTGAAGACATCTTCATTTATTTTCTTTGAAGTTGCCCTTTATATTTATGATAATCTTTTATTCTTTGGCTGAGATAAATATATAATTTTTATCTTGTTATGCATTTATTTTTAATCTTATTCCTTCAACTTTTACAATTTTACCTTTCTTGTCACAACTTAGCTATTGTTGCTTTTGCAATGTGAAACCTAACTAATCATTGTCATGTGAAAACTAGAAAAAAACAACTTTAGGAACAATATAATTAAAGAATGCCAGTTAGGCAATAATGAATCACAAGTTTTAATGTAATTTGATAATCTCCATTTTAAAAACTTACAATTCAAAAAAGTGAACATCTACCTATTTGTTTTTAGATCAGATTCCACAGCTGTTTTGGTGAGACGAGTGTCTTAATTTCAGGGCCTGGCTTGTGGTACACATGAACTTTGTATGGCCATTTCACAGAAATGGTGGAGATAAACTAAAATAAATATTTTCATCAGAGATAATAACTAACTAAAAATAACTAAACAAAACCTTTTAACCAAGTTTTATGAAAATCTTAATCAGTGGATTACAGTTTGAAAAAATCCTGGTTAAATTGGCAGATAACAACCCCACAGTGACTTTTAAATAGTCATCTGTTTGGCGACATTAACTAAAAATAAGGAACTGATTCAGTTGGGATATCGGTCTGAATTTCAATTTCATAGATAATAATAGCAGAATATAACTGCTCATTTAAATAAGGTTGTTAAGCTTTAATATAAAAGAAATGCTCGCTCATATGTAGCCCGGAATATCCAAGAATTCTTCCATGCATGGCAGATACCGCTTCTTCCCTGGCCTGTATCCCCAATTAAACATTTTCTGGGACATGGTAGTTGAGCAACTGGCCTGTTAAGTGCCTCATCCATCCACCACAAATGAACTTTGGACTTTCATAGAAGCAGCGTGGCAGCCCATTCCTCAGGAATTTATCAAAAACCTCTTCCATTCAGTGACACATATAGAATCTGCTACTGTTGCTCGAGATTGCTTAACGATACTGAATTTTGAAGTGACAAAATCTTGTATAAGTTCTACAAATGTAATCGGTTATCTACTGCAACATGAATTATCTGTGAAATAAATTTTATTTGAATAGCGTGATTCTTTCTTGCTGTTGCAATTTTCACAAACAATAGTGTATATTATGTATTATGATTATAATAAAATAAGTGAGTAAATGCAAATAATAATATCTCTATCGTGCATCTACCATGCTAAGTGCCAAAGGTAAACCACCTTGAAATTTGTGGATAGTTTTTGTTAATAATATTTTAATAATAAAGTTTGATATTCAATCATCCGAAGTCAAGCTTAGTTTTAGCTGAAAAGCCCAAAATTTAGGGAAGTTATCTAAATCACAACTTTGAGGTCACATCCCACTTTTAAGCTCCGCCCCTAAAAACCTGTGAACAGATGCCAACTTTGTTGTTACTTATTTGTAGTTACACCAATGCCCTAAAAGCTGAACAAAGTTTGTGGCAAACACTGTAAAAATGTCAGGATAAAAGTTTGAAGATAGGAAAAACATCAAAAAGTTGAAATTTCTATCGGCTGCCATTTTGGAATGGTTGATCCAATTCAGCTGAAATACAATACCAGCTGAGTCCTTAAGGGTATCTAGCACCCATAAAAGTTTTAGCTCAAACGTTAAAATTTATGTCAGTTATCCATGTCACAACTTTGAGGTCATGCCCCACATCTAAGGCCCGCTCCCTAAAAACCCATGAACAGATTTTTAAATTTTTGATGCTTATGTTTAGTTCAGCCTATGACCTAAAAGCTCTGAAAAGTTTGTGGCAAAAACTCTAAAAACAACATGACTATGAGGTTTTGAAAATAGGAAAAATCGTCAAAAAGTGGAAATAAAATATATATATCGTGGGAAGAAGAATTTGAATGGCATATATATTCTTGATATATGACCCCTGATCAGCATTTATCACAAGGTCCCGTGGTCATCTGTTCAGATAGGGGAGAACACAACTGAATGCATTCATGATGAATGCACCATCACCCAACATGTTAGACAGGAGTTCACAGCATTATATGGTATGGGAACAGTCCATCGGGTTGTTACTGGTCAAGGCATTAATTGCAGCTTGAGAATCTTTATAGAATACCACCTTATGGGTATTCAGTATGCTCTTCATTGACCTTAGGATATTTGGTGCTTGGTGAACTGCAGTAATTTCACTGTCATAGTTACTAGCATTAGCATCTAAGTAGAGATGTTATTCAAACAGGTTGCAGTAACAGCAGGCTCCAGTTTTGCTTGATCTAGGTATTGATGAGCAAATATCGAGATATATGTTTATATATGTAGCTAGTCTGCTTCAGGATAGAGATTGTGAATCTTTAAGAGGACAGATTGTTGAAGTCAAAGGGATGTGACATAGTTTTAATGATGTAATCAAAAAGAGTTAGATACTTTGCTGGAAGCATAGGAAAAAAAAACTCTGTAGTGTATTTGTAGTGGTGCTGGGGTTCCGAGTTTCAGATTTTATTTCTGGTGAAGTAGTTCTGCAAAAGTAATAGGTGATGTATATGTCTTTAAACGAGAGCTAGCTGGTCTATTGTTTTGCCAATAATGATGATCTATTCTTTTAGATCTTTCCCAAAATTTAAGCAGTTTCTTTTTTCTAAGTTCCAAAGGTTCAATTCCAGTTTGTATCTGTATAGCCATAATTGGCAATGAAATGACTCCACTTGTTATTTTACTAAGCACATTATTTTGGACCTTGTTGAGCTTCAAGAGCCTATTGTGGCTAGCAATTATTAACACTTCACTAGCATGGTAGGTATTTTTATAGTAGGTCTGATGTACATTTTGTAAGCAGACAAAATGTCCTTGGTAGCTCCCCATTTAGTGGCAGTAAGTCTCTTTAGAAGATTGATGCATTTTTGAGTTCTGTTGGCAGTGAGACTGATATGTTTCGTCCAGGAAAGCTTTGAATCCAAAGTAACTCCGAGATATTTAGCAAGCATTGTTCTTTCGAGGTTCGCATCTCTATATTTAAGGTTGAAACAAGATGGTTTGGTGTACAATGTAAACAGCAGGAACACTGTTTTCTCAGTGCTGAGAATCATCTTGCTTCTGTATGACCAGCTTTCAAAGTATTTCAAAGCTTCATTCATAGCATCTTCTAAACTTCTGATATTGCTGCTTGTCCACATAATTACATCGTCTGCTTAACATAGACAGGAAATACCAGGATTAAGTTTGAATACAGTCTGCAAATCATTTATTATCACAATGAAGAGAAGACAGCTTAATATGGCACCTTAAGGTAGGTCTTGGCATAATTTGCTTTTAAGACGACACCGTATGCAGGAAACTGGTATGGCTTTAGCATTGAGAGATTGCCTATAATGAGGGGTTGACTGCAGTTATAAATGAGTAAAGAGCACCATACTTTAACATATGCAGCTTTGAAATCTATTAAAACAGCTAAACTAGAGCCAGTTTCAGAAAAAGATCGAGAGTGACATCTTTGAACCTAGTTACACAGTGTCCGTCAGCCCAAAGTTCCACCTTTCTGTAAATATTGTTCTGCAAGCAAAAGATTTTGTAAGATGTGAAATTACTTTAAGTTTCTACTGATAAGTAATAAAGAGTTTAAGATTATTTTTTGTGGAATTTTCAAACTAGTAAAAATCAAATAGCAAAAACCACTGAACAATTGTAATTTAAATTTAACTTGTGTAAAATATGTAGGTATTTAAAAAATTAAAGCCAACACACAAATTAGTATAGTCTTAAAAACATTTAACACATTAAAAAGTTTAACAATGACCAGGTTTCAGCTAGGCAAGCTAGCCATTTAGAAGTTACAAGACTTGTAAACATCTAGCTTGCCTAGCTGAAACTTTTGAATGTGTTAAATGTTTTTTTTAGACTATCCTAATTTGTGTGTTGGCCTTAATTTTTTAAATACCAACACAGAACATTTATTTTAGTAAAATTATAATTTCAAACTAATAGGTTATTTAAAGAAGGTTTAATAAATCTTCTTGTTGTAAAAGTACTATGCTATTATGCTAGTAGTTAATAAATAATTCTCTTTTGTGATATGTTTTGAGATATTAGTTTTAATACTTTATTACAGCAAAGTGATGAAATTAGTAGCAAATAATCTTTTTGTGATATTTTACTCTGTGGCTGTAGAAATTATATGGCTACGAATTTTTACAGTATTATTTGGTAAGTTTAATAAATAATAAATTTAAATTTAAAAGAATTGTGTTGTAGATAAGAAAATAATGTAAAGCTTAAGATTTCTTTATTTTCAACAGTACTGAATTGCTTAATTAGTATTTTGTACTTTTCAGAAAATTTAAAAATTGCTGAAGTATTTTCATCAATTGACCATCCTGAAATTGGACGATATTTCTCTGAATATTGTGGCAACTATTATGCTCCAAATGCTGAAAAAGAAATAGAATATCCGGATGATGAATCTGTTAGAAAGCAACTTTTACAAAATTCTATATTTCGTGAATATAGTTAAATGCTATATTTTAGTCATACAAGGCTTTTTTATTATTAATATTATTATTATTAAAGCAAATTGCTTGGAATCATTTGATTTTTAACTTCAGAATCTTTTCATTGTTTTTTGTTATTCATCTTTTGAAGTTATTTAGAAAATGAAGAGAATGAACAAAATTGTATTTTATACTAACAATCCTGCATACATTACTTTCAGGAGAAAATACAAGACAATATTTTTTATTTAACACATTTATTTTGTTACCTTAATATTATCTGAACTAATAATCAAAATGTATGAAGAAAGACTATTTACATTTTATTCAGATATTACTATTTGTCTGATGGAGAACTGAATGATACTTATATTCACTATTTGATACATTTGTAATTTTTATAAATATTCACTAAATTTATAGTAATGATCAGTGACAACAATGAAAATAATTATGTGAAATATATATGTATATCATTAAATTCTGTTTATAAAAAAATGATTTAAGTATTTCAGTATGCACTAAGTGTCTTTGAATAAATCCTAACATAAACATATATTTTATTTGTGAAGTATTTATATCAGTCACAAAATATTAAGTCAAACTATACAATCTCCAATCTCTTAAATGCAATGTTTCATACATCAAGATTTAATAAATAAATGGCAATTCATAATCTGTAGAAATGAAAAATTTGTAAGCTCAAGCAATGAAGTAGCCATGATGTTCTTTAATAAGCTCTTATAGCAAAACATGCCACCATTTTATTCTGTCTTTTACGATTTGAAAGAGCTCCTTTTTCAAACACGTGGAACCATCCGTGAAAGTAAATGACAATTCATCGGCATGTTATTTGTCTATAAACAACAGTTGTGTTGACATTTAGTTCTAATAACTGTATTTAATTAAACTTTAGAACTGTCTTACAGTATGCGCCAAAACAAACGATGCTGAAATATTTGTGTACAAAAAAAGGTTTAAGTGACATACAGAATACAAACAGTAGAGGAAGCTTGTGGTACATGGAAGTCAATTTCCACATTTTCTCAGGCATAGCACGTTTTCGATATGCTGTCCATAGCTTTACAGGCAGTACTCGCAATGCTCACATAGATTCTCAAACATGTCCTTGGAGAGGTTGCTTCATTCCTCTGATGCATTTCACAATCTTTTGACATAAGTCATCAACGGTTGCCAGTGGGTTCTCTCGGAAAATTGCTTCCTTCAGCATACTCCAAATGTAAGCATCCAGTGGTGTAAGATCAGGTGAATGAGACGGATATGGGAAGACTGTTCCACGGGAAATGATGCGATTACCATGAAGCAACATCCCTCGCTGTGTGGCAAGTGGCTCCATCCTGCTGGAACCATTGCATACAAAGTGGCAGGATTACGTGCACTGCAGAATCTGAGGAGATCCCTAGAAATGGTGGAAGAATGTTTTCTCTGTACTGCATCTGATTCAGTCACAGAATTGCCATGATCATCCTCAAGGCCCAAGATGCCATTTGCAGATACAGCAAACCATATTGTTATATGCTCACTATAGAGGGAGTTTCTCCACAATGTTGTTTTGCCTTTCAAATCCCAGAAAGCTGGTTGTCTGTCAATTGATAAATCCATTCAAATAAATATGACTTTCAATAGAAAACCAGACATTTGACAAGAAAGTTTCATCATTCTATGCCATTGCCAACATCGTTGCACAGTAAATGATTCTCAAGTTCCTGTCGGCATTGCTCAGACTTCCTGTCTGTATCTTATAGGCAAACCTACCAATTTCCTTGAACATCTCATAGATGTTTACTAAGATTCATTTTAAGGATGTTTGCCGGAGACTTTGTTTAGGAAACTGTAACACCTGCTCTAGGAGCCTTCCTGGATTCGCATATGTTGTTATTGTAACTGGACGTCCGATGCAGCCTTTGCACTGTCAGAATACTGCCCATCGAATGAAATTTTTTAATTATGGCTAACATAACCAAGTTTATGGGTGTGGTTTTTGATATCATTCTGAAACTGCATTTCCAATGTACGGCAAACTGGGTCCATTTAAACATCCAACTCCTTATGATTGAAAATAATGCTCTACAATAAAAAAATTTTCCTCCATTGTTAGCACCATTTAAGCATCTGTCAGACTTCAACCAACATAAGCATCCTGTTTGCATAATGACATTCGATGTCATCACATGGTGCACATGAGCAACAAAGGCTTGTGACGTTCAGTATTATTGTTTTGGTGCATAGGGAAATCTGCTTAAAATGCATGTATAAATTTTTCTATTTATTAATAATGTTCAGTCTAGATAAATTGGGTTTCTTTTACAATTATACACTGGAGAACTGTTTCACAGTCTAGCATGTGACAAGGTTATATGAATGAAAACTGGTTTTAACGAGGAACAGTATTTGAATTAAAATTAACACTGGTTTACAAATTTTTATCACCTTTCTGCTTATGTTGATTTTTCAGTGGTTTATTACTAACTAGCAGCAAAGCCTGTCGGACGACAGTCATAAAAAAATCTGAGAAATCATTTTATTATCAACTATCAACTATAAAGTAAATATCTCCTTATAAACTACATTTTTTGTAAAAACAGCATCAGATCCTTCTATCAGATGTCCTTGATCTATTCGGTCAAGAATTTTGATTTTGACGTCGCAAGCACGATGTGCTCAAGAAATAGCAACACATAACTGTCCATGACTAAAAACAGGCTCTGGTAAATAAACACCAACCATATAAATTTTACTAAAAGTAAGAATGGAATAATTATTATTTTTGACCCACAAAGCCAAAAGGCATTTAAAACTCACCTTTGTAATCTAAATACTGCGCTAATATGTGAACGAAGCTTCTATGGGAAAAATGGTTTTGAGTTTCAAAATCAACATAAAAACTGAGTAAGTATGCCAAATTTCATTAAAATGGCTGCAGTGGTAACAAAATTATTTACTTTTGAACGTATGTTTTGTTAGAATTTCAGTTGTCTAGGTCAGTTTGGAAGGATAAAATTCATGGAAACAACATGGAATAACAAAATTAACTAATATTTCATCCAATTTGAGTACCCTTGATTCAATGATACCATTGAGAACCCTTGGATCTATCTTAATAGCTTAATTATATCGAGTGACAGACAGACGAACTTAGCAAATTATATAAGTTGATGATATATTTGATTTGAAATGAATACCAACCATATCTAAAATTTGTCCTTGTAAATAAATTTTACTAAAAGTAAGAATGGAATAATTATTATTTTTGACTCATAACGCCGAAAGGCATTTAAAACACACCTTTGTAATTTTTGCCAACGAAGCTTCTATGGCAAAAATTGTTTTGAGTTTCAAAATCAGCGTAAAAAACTGAGTAAGTATGCCAAATTTCATTAAAATGGCTGGTGTGGTAACAAAATTATTTAGTTTTGAACGTATGTTTTGTTAGAATTTCAGTTGTCTAGGTTCAGTTTCCAAGGATAAAATTTCATTGAAACATGGAATGACAAAATGAACTAATATTTCATCCAATTTGAGTACCCTTGATTCAATGATACCATTGAGAACCTTTGGATCTATCTTAATAGCTTAATTATATCGAGTTACAGACAGACAGACGAACTTAGCCAATTATATAAGTTGATTCGGGCCTGCTGATTACGAATATGGCAATCATTTTGTGGTAGTGTCAACGATTCAGAAGAAAAGCAATTTATATTTTATTAAAACAGTAAATGTAGTTCATTTGTAACATATAAGAAAATAATTCCCAACATAGTACATTCTTTAAATTTTAATTAAATTTCTTTACTGATCAGAATACAAGCAATGTGGATACGTTAACAGTGAAATCATATTAGCAATGTACTATCAGTACTTAGAGTTACAGGAAAATACACATTGTACATCAATGAAAAATTAATATACTGTTATGACCAACAAAACAAAGTTTAACTGCACTCTCATTAATTTAGTACTTTCGTTTGCTTAACAAGACAACGGTGGACAAACTAATTATATTGCACTGTAGTTTATCTGTGAACCTCTGCAGTTGTTCACTAGAGGACAAGGGCTACATTGAATCGGATCTGCATGCAAATCTTTACAGGACACTGTGACATCTCTACTTCAGAACACGGAAGTTGTGCAAGTGTCCTAAAGATAATGCATATGAGGATTTTCAATAAAACAAAGTAATAAGATCAAAGAAAACATGCGATGACTCATCTTCCAGACCAATACTATCTTCATGTCCCACTTTTTGTCGTAACATTCTTCCAGATCAATACTATCTTCATAGTGCAGTTTTCGTCGTAATATGAACTCAACATTAGCTGTGGATTGATCACCAATCTTCAAACCATTTTCATTTCACTACATAAACAAAAAACCTTAAGTAATGTGATACAGGCAACTGCACAGTTTTGACTGACTTAGTAACAAATGAACGACAGGATCAAGGTTTGATGGAACAGATACCTCTAGTGAACAACTGCATAGGCTTACAGAAAAACGACTATCAGCAGTGAATTCAGAAGTCAGAAAATGATCAGCCCTCTCAATTTTGTTGTTCAAACTCAAAGGTGTTTCTTGGAAGTCATCATCTTCTTTTAAACTTTTGAATCTTGAGTGAAAGGTCAGAATTGGATGGACTTTCCTAGGAGCTGCTGATGTCTCTGAAAAGTTCCTTGGCCAAAAAGTGGCATTATATTGGCCATCTAAGAAACTAGAATGTCTCAAACATGTTTCAGGACTCCCTTGGGATTATGAATGTTGTCAATGTCAGCTGAGTAGTCAATAACAGATGTGGCAAATTCCCTCCCATTATCATTTTGAAAGATACAGGATGCTCTTATAATGAAGAAATCATCTAGTAGGTTATAGACTATATCTTTTACAATGTTTTAGGAAGACAAAATTTTGTTAAATCCTGATTGCATTTACATAATTGTATATTCTTTATCCAGTTCTATTTGTTTGCCGTCCTCCTGAAGTTCTTAATAGGGCAGTATTACATTGCCAGCTCTTCGTATTGAAGTATTTTTGACAACTGAAGTTAAAAGGTCAGTTATCAGAGCTCAGTGGAATAAAATTCCTAATTATGTAACATGAAAAGGGGAAATAAAAGAATGCACACTGGTTTGCCTTCGTGCCTTGAGCTATCACCATTATGAATGTATTTGTGTAGTTTAAAATTAAATACTGCTCTGATATAATAGTCATTGCAGGAGCATATATTTAGATTTTAATTTTACAAATTGAATAATGATGTGCAGGCATAAACTGACCAATTTAAAGATACAATCTCATTTATTCATTTATTTACAATGCTTATTCTGGCATTGGATGTTTCCCATTTGCACAATCCTAGGTTTGGTGATTTGAAAATGGCCAAAGTTCAAAATCAGTTTTTCACAACTTTGGCAGATTTGAAATACTCAAAATCTAGGATTGAACAACTTCTTTGGTTAATATCAGTTTTCAACCTTTGCACCCAACACATATACAGAACATATATTGCATATGTATAAGCTCTTGTCTTCCTATACATGCATCATTGTGAACCAATCTCCAAGCTAAAATTACATTTGTTTGATCTAACCAATGTTGTTTAATCCACAGAAAGCAGTATCCAAAGCAGCGATTAAGTGACATTCCATTGTGCTTTACCACAATGTTATTATTCTCAAGATGCTTTTAAAGTTTACAGCTGTCGACTGTCTATATTATGCTAGTTATAATTTTGGAAAATATGCAAATGATAAGACTTCCAGTGAAATGGGGTTGCAAGTAAATTTCAAAAAGACTAAACTTATAACCATTACCCAAGATGTCTGGAATTTAATAATGGGAAATAGCATTATAGAGAAAATCAATGAAAATATCATCTTGGATAGCACTCGGGACACACAATAGCTGTGCCTTTGTCTTGCATTGGAACAATCTGACTCTGTGACAGACGTCTCTTCTGATGTTTCTTCTTCTCTCCATCCTTGTCATTCCCTTTCTGCTGAAAGTTCCAGTTGTTCTGCCATTCATCTACTTTACCTTGACAGGTCTTGGTATTGGGGAGTCTTGTCTTTTTTTCACTTCTGTTAGAATTTTAATTCCTAGTGGACAGCAGTCATAAACGTGAGAGTTTCCGATTTCCTAAATTTTATGGATAGTCGAGATCAGGAAACTCATGGTCTGTACGAAGACGATGCCATGTTGAATTGTAAACATGCCATTGATGTCTATGACACAAGTGCCTAAAAGTATCCATTGGGTTCTTTTTATTAAAATGTTTTAAAGAGATCCCATGTAGTTTTGCCATCGGTTCCTAGTTCATCGCAGTCTGACTGCTCAAGAGCAAGAGCTTTTTGGGGTTTTTTTTCCGCTTCTGTTATAATTTTAATTCCTAGTGGACAGCAGTCATGAACGTGAGAGGTTCCGATTTCCTAAATTTTATGGATAGTAGAGATCAGGAAACTCATGGTCTATACAACGTTGATGCCATGATGAATTGTAAACATGCCATTGATACCTAGGACACAAGTGCTCTGGATGACATGGACGATCTTATCAGTTTGAACAGGAAGGAGAGTCGTATCCCTGTACCCGTGAGGAAAAATCGCTCTTGTATTCCGGGAGATCCTCGTTGTCAGAATATGTCCATGGGAGATGTGGCCCAAGACAAGACTCCCCGATACCAAGACACCTGTCAAGGTAAAGTGGATGACTGGCAGAACAACTGGAACCTTCAGCATCATCTTGGATAGATTGAAGTCCATGGAAGAACTAGATTACTGAAATTAAAATAATAAACAAGATTGGTCTGGGCCTTTGAAAAATTGTCTTTTATCCTAAGAAATTTCAGTCCAAAAATAAAAATATTTGATCAATTTATGTTTCCTGTTTTTTTGACTTACCTAAGCATACACATGGGCCTTCACAAAGCATAAGACAGAAAGAAAAAAGGCAGAGCACATTGAAGGAATTCATGATTTAAGTAACATTTTGAGTTATAAAGGAGAATTAATGGATCTCAAATATAATAAAAGGGTCAGAGATGTGGTCAAAATATTGGTAGACATAAATATTTGTGGTCAAACAGCCAGAAAACGGCAACTTGTGAAACACCATTATATGGAGATAGAGACCATGGATGGAAAAAGAGGAAGATGATGATCACAGATAGATGGGTGGACGGAATTATTGATTGTCTCATCTTTGCTTGATGAGAATTGTTCAAAATAAAAGCAGGTGAAAGAAATGGAGGCAGCTTATATTCAAAAGTGGACAAATTCAGGGTGATTATGAAGTGATTGTCTTACTTTCTTTTTGTTAAGTCTTTTACAAAAGATAAATGTATGAGCTTGGTTTTAATATATGACAAATTTTCTTAACAATATGACATAATTTTTCAAGTTGACATCCAGCATATTGAAGATTTCTTGTAATCATTCTATTGTTATCCTTAACTTAAATCCTATAGGATTCTACTTAAACAATCCTTTACAGATTGCAGTTGTTGACTCTTAAAGAATTAGAATGAGACTAACTTTAATTTTTCAGCTGCAAAGGAATTCTATTTTTCTTAAGTTCACAGATTGATTAGATAATTATATGAAAATTTGCTTACTAAACAAGGGAATAAGTTCATCTCTAAATTAAAAAAAAAAAAAAGACAGTTAATTACTTGTGTACAAGAACTGAAATTAAAACCAGTCATCTCTGCACATTGTAGGAAATTCCTGAAATAGTGAGCAAAACAACATTTCAAAATTAAAGCAAAGTTTTAAAACTCTTCTGAATCAACATACAATAAAACTTATTTACCATCCACTTTTTCGACACCTATTCGAGGGTGAACAAGTTAAAACATAAAAATACTAAAAAATAAAAACGTTAAAAATTCCCCTATTAAAGACGTTTCGAAACCTCGCAGGGGCAGGTTTCATCTTCATATAAAATTAATATTTAAAAGTCTTAAGATACCCCCTACCTTCAGCTGTCCATCCCTGACAGGGATTCGTCAAAGACTGCCTAAAAAAGACAAGTTATGTTTTAACTTGTTCACCCTCGAATAGGTGTCGAAAAAGCGGTAAATACATTTTATTCCGACACGTAAAAACTTTTATCACATACAATAAAACTTTTCAATTGTCTTAAGCCCCACAAACACCATCCAACTTTGCACCAACTTAGTCGGCCGATTTTGACGTTGGTAGAGACAGTCTTGAGCCAGTTTTTCAGCGACTGCCACCAACTTTAGTCCGCCGACTCAAATTGGTTCTGCACAGGCAACTCGGAAAGTTGGTTGGAAGTCGGTCGGAATTACCCAATCGTAGGGCAGCATTGGAACACGTCAGTCGTGACGTCACGCCCATGGAAGAAATGGCATCTAAAATGATGTTCGCCAATTCGAGTTGAAGACAAGCACGTACACAATGAATATCAGAGTATTGCGAGTTTCTTTCATTAAAGTTTATAATGAAAAGCAGTAATTGTATGTGGCAGAATTTATCAGAGAGGTTTCAAAACCTTGATTTTTTTGGATTTTCCACAGCTGCTGGGGGAAACGCATTGCATTATGGGATTCCTTCTATCACGGCCAAATTATTTGTGAGTTGGATGGTGTGACGGCTTACAAAAAGTTGGCGGACTCAAAGTCGGCCGACTAAAGTTGGTGCAAAGTTGGATGGTGTTCGCGGGGCTTTACAGATGAGACCAATGCCAATTTGCTTTTTAGTTCAACAGATTCTAAATACTACACGGTATTTTGGATGATGTATTTCTGCTATAGTCGAACCGAACCCCGCTATAGTGAACCGTCTGCGGACCCAACAATAAGTCCACTATATCCAAATTTTTTGAAAAAATATTTTTTGGCATATGACACTAGTATTGTTGGAAATAGTGATTGCGATAGTACCTAATTTCTTATAAATTATTAATTACTTAAATATTAATCAAAAAGAAGAAAATGTATTTACACACCTAAAACTTGATTTTATGTTTACATTCTATAGAAGAAATTAGTTATTTTCGATTGAATACAATTTGACTTTAAGTAGAGTTCATCAATTTTTTTATCAACAATTAGTAAAGAATCCATTGTTTTTGTCCACATTTTCTGAAGAAAAAAAAAGTTCAGGATATTCACAGCCGATTTCACTGCCGAGATAGAAGGTGTCAAAATTTCACATTCTTCTTCAGCATCGTTCTTTTGTTTAACTTCAGATACAATGTCAACATCTGTAGGGGTTCCTGAAGTGCACACTTAAGTCATCGCTAGATTCGAATTGTTCAGTAACTTCTCGTGGAAACATGTTCATACCATGCTTTTCCAGCCTAGAGATAGTGGTAAGTTTTCTTCGTCGTCTTCGTCCTCCACAGTGCCGTCTTTTCCTACCAACAACACATTCTTCGAAAAACCGGAAAGCGTTGTGGATTGTTGCTGATGTCACTTGTCTCCATGACTTTTCCAACAAAATTAATGCTTCAAATAGAGAGATGTTGTATTCCGTGTTGTTCCTTCGTAGTTCTCTAAAATACACATCACTAGCTGCTTCCTATAGCGGGACTTCCGGTTGCGAATAATGCCCTGGTCCATGGGCTGCAGCACAGAAGTCGTATTTGGGGGCCAAAAATTATTTTAATGCACTTAAAGTTTTAAGTTGGAGAACTGAAAAAAAAAAATCTGTGGAAATGAAATTTGAGTCCACTATAACCGAACTGCCATTTTCTCAGCTGTCCACTATAAGCATATAAAATAACATTAGTTAAATGGGAGTCCTGTTAGGACCATTAAAAACGTTCACTATAACCGAGTGTTCACTATATCCCGGGTTCATTACAGCGGGGTTCGACTGTATTTACAATTTAAAATGCAGCATAGTCTAAATAATTTTATTTTCAAGTGATTCCTTACTGAAAATTACATACTGCAATTTTTCTTTTAGCTTTTGATTTAGGAATATTCAGGATCACGTTTTCAGCATTTTGTTAATTCTAAGACATTGATATTTTTACAATAATAAAAAAAAGGTAAAGAATCCCCACAAAGTGATCAAAGTGTCCTAGGAGGTAAGGCTCCTGGCATTTCATTGCAAACAGGCCTAAGGTAGGTTCAGGTGATCAGGTTGACACCTGCCTACATTTAACCCTAGCAAAGCATTATGGTCCCCAGTTTTTATGAAGGGTTGGGTGAACCCTAGGATTGGTCTGGAGGAGAAAGAACCAGACAATGACCATTGCTGGGATTGAAAACAGTTACACCAATACCTTCCCATTTAATGTACTGAGTCCACATTTTACAATAATAATAAATTTAATAATTTATAACTATATTAAACTCAATTTGCTTGTTTTCAATTGTTTTTATTTAACAGTCGTTCCAAAATTAAGTTAATTTCTCTAACTTACTGATGACCAGATATTACATCATCCAAAATTTAAAAATATATATTATTTGAAATTCCCTATTTATTTTTGAAATATTTTTAGAAATGTAATAACAATAATACAACAATGTATGTTTGTATGTATGTATGTTATATAGTATTGAAACTTGATTTCCTGACTTCATTTTTGTTGTTGGTAATCTATTTTCCCTCAAAAATTTTGTCTCCTCTTCAAAATTCGCTGCTTTAGGTAATGGCCCATATTCAAATTTACACCTCAGGACCAAAAACTAGTTTGACTGGCTGCCTTCAATTCCCATTCAACTACCTTCATTGCCCGTTGATACCCAGTACTTAAGGGTTTGAAAGATATTTCACTATGAAAAATACCATGATAGTTTTACCCTCTGATAGCACTAATTGACTGGCATAATACCAAAATCATTATTACAGGAAACAAAACAAACATGCTTACTAGAAAGAGGCATACGTGTGATTTGTTTCTGGGAAAGGGATATGTTTTTTGTTTTTTTTGTTTTTTTCTGAGCCTTTCTCATATATCTACAACTTTTTCATGTAAATAAAAAATTACAAAATTTCTAGAGGGTATGTCACAAGCCTGATAGCTTCCTTCCCCTTAAATTTGCTGCTGTCAAAAGTTAAGTTTTGACTACTCTGTTAAAGTTTATTATTTACAAATACCGAAGGATGTTTTCTCCTTAAAATTTTAAAATAGTTTTATGTCTTTCTAGTATCTATATCTGCCAAAGGCAGAATCAAAATAAATAGATAAAGTGCACACATTGGCACAAATAAAATGCAGATATTCACACTTCAGTTTTATGTTTATTTCAAAACATCAGAATTTTTATTAAAAGATTTAAGCTTTATTTTTAAAAATTTTAAATTATGCCAGATTTACATTCATATTTTGTCAATATGCTATTTGCTACAACATGCACTAAAAAGACATACCGAATGGCTCTTTAAAGTTAGTTTTAGGAAAAGTATAGCCCAAAAATTTCACATCTGATTTATTAAAATGTTGATAATTGATTGTATAAAAGCAGAAAAATGTTCTAACTAAAGCTCCAGATTGAGATGCTTCTAGTTCATATATTAGTACTGTTGGATTGAAATGCGCTGACGCATACTAGTAACCTGCACTTCATCAATATATAAAGTGTGATTTTTTATTTTAATATCTTCCTCCACTTCAAGTTTATTTCTTATCAGGTTCCTTAATGATCTCTCAGACTGAAATAAAAATATAACATTAAAAATATTACAATATTTTCTATTTTAGTATTATATTATTTCCAATTATTATTAACTTCTAACAAAGCACTTATGAAGTAGACAAATGTTAAGTAGAGTATATCATTAAATTGTAAGGCTCTAAATTAATTAGTAAATTTAGATAAATGACTTTGAATAATATACAAATACTGAATGTATACAAAAATGGTCACATTTTCACAGTGAAGCACAATTCCAGATGACTTTGGGGATTGCTCACCTTACAACAAAATGGAGGCTGACACAATGATCAACAGAAGGCTGTGATTTTATCAGTTCGGAGATTACAGTTTGCAGATTGTTTCTAAAATGGTGTTCATAAACGAGCAAAGATGAAAGCATCTGGCAGTGCACAATCAAGAGATTCAGATGGCTTTTGGGAATTGTGAACTATAAAAATACCTCAATCTGTGAAGTATTCTTGAAGGAATATTCTGGATATTTGGTTATGTGACACGTGGGATTGTGGATCTCAAAAGTTAATGGTTCTTCAACTTAATGCATTCTAGAAACCTTATGCTGGTAAAATGTATTTTTGAGAAAGCCAGTTCATTTATTTTGTCTGAAATGAGTATGGGCTGATATCGCAGAAGTTCCATTGCCAATAATTTGTTCTGATTGGTCAGAATATTCAAAATCCAAGGAAATGCATTGCCTTCAACTAATGAACATAAACTTGATACCAGACATTAGTCATAAATGAGTCCTTGTATGATAACTTTAGCATTCATGAAGATATTGTAATTCCATACATTTTATGCTCTGGGCACAGGATATACCTTATTCATCCTTGTAGCAAATGTGCTTCAGTATGTAGATCAGAGAAGTGCTGCAGAAATTCACTTTCAGAGTGGTGAATCTGTTCTGTGGTGACTGCAGGACCAGTTCCAATACCCTACACATATTGTCAGCTGTCAGAACAGATGGTGGTCTAGTGAACTAATCCACCATTTAATGACAAAACTATAAATTCTTCAAAATGTAGAACTGTTCTTCAGTTAAATCATATATATATATTTATATACATATATACACACACACAAACACACACACACGAGGGGTGAGCAGAAACTAAAGTTACAAAGCCTGTATTGAAACGTGTACATTTTATTTCATACAACCAATACAGCCGACTGATAGTATATACATTAGGTTATTTTTCAACTTGTCTCCATATCGTTTTAGGCACTTGTCGCTTCGTGGGATTGAGTTTGAATATTCCCTCCTGGTAAAAATCGTGTCCTTGCGTGTTCAGCCATATTGTCGCGAAGTGTTTCACCTCCTAGTCTGAAGCGAATCGTCGGCCTCCTAGGTGCTCCTTCAAGTGAGGAACATGTGAAAGTCGCTGGGAGCGAGGTCCAGGCTGTAGTGAGAGTGGTCGATGATGACCCAGCGAAACTGCTTCAACAACGTGATGGTCTTCTGGGCTGTACGAGGTCGCACATTGTCGTGAAGGAAGATGATGCCCTCGATGAGAAGTCCTGGTCATTTCCTCCTGATTGCTTCGTGCAATCGTGTCAAGATCTCGCAGTATCGGTCAGTGGTCACTGTGTGCCCTCTTTCCAAAAATTCCACGAGTATGACATCCATGCTGTCCCAAAACACAGTGGCCATCACCTTCCCGGCAGATGGCATCACCTTAAACTTCTACGTCTTTGGAGAGGAGGGGTGTTTCCACTCCATTGATGACTGCTTACTGCTGGGGGTGTAGTGGTGGATCCATGTTCGTCACCCGTGATAGTGTGGTAAAGAAAACTGTTCCCTTCCATAGAGAACCGTTGCAAAAGTTACAGACTTGCCCCCATACGCTTCTCCTTGCATTGGTTGGACAGATTTCGTGGGACCTATTGGGAAAAAACTTTCCGGTACTGCAGAATATCGTGAACAATGTGACGAACGCTTCCGAACGAGATTCCCAATTCTACCTTCATATGCCTTAACGTGATCCTCCTGTTGTCCTGAATCAGCTCCTCCACGCGAGCTGTATTCAAATCTTTTGTTGCCGTGCTGGGTCGGCCACTGTGATCCTCACTATAGCCTGTAACATATAGAAGACAAATGGGGACAACTACCTACAGAGCAGATTTCGGGTCCCCAGCGGACACAACACACAGAAGAAGACGAAAGAAACAACCATGCCACGACCGGGATTCGAACCCAGGTACTGGCGCATTGGACGCCACGGCTGGCCGCCGCCGAGACCGCACGACCTCGCCAGCATGGCTGTGATCCTCACTGGTGACGTTTTCTCTACCAGCCGCAAACTTTCGGAATCACTCTGCGACATGCTGATGAGACATTACAGTCTATACGTAAATCTCTACCAGCTGCTGGTGAATTTCAGCCGCGGTTACATGTTTCGCCCACAGAAATCGAATAACGGCACGGATTTGTTCGTGAGACCAGTTTTCCAAAAAGTCACCATTTGTGTTTACTTACCACTAGTGCTGTAGGTGACGGGTGGCTGAAACTCTGCACAGTTGCCAACTGCATGTATTAGAATTACCGCACACTACTAAATTCTCTATAACGGACAAAACTCAAGGAATATCGGCCTTGTAACCTTAGTTTCTGATCACCCCTCATATATATATTTTCTGTTCATTGGAAACAACATGCTACCGAAAAGTACCAACTCTAAAAAAAAAAAAAACCTCTTAAATATCTAGTTAACCGATTTGACTATTTCATTTCAAACATACAATGAGATAACTATTGTTTGTTCACCTATGATAATTTTCTTACATTGTTTTAATCTAACAGTAGCACACACATGTTGATCAATATGTTTTCAGCTTATGCTTTTAATGATGATAGCTAATGACTGTTTTTGTAGTTTGATCAACATCTTAAATTTTCAATAGATAATTAAAACTTAAATTTATTTTGTCTAGTTTTGGTAGCTTTCACTTCACTTAAACATTTATCATATAGTCGTCCCTCGCCACTTCACGCTTTGACTTTCGCGGCTTCACTCTATCGCGATTTTTTGATCAAGATAGTGAAAATGATATAGCGCATGGTCGGTTGTCTGATTTAATTATAACCCCCAATTAAAATTAAAATTACTGTTCGTATGGACTGTAGGCCTATGTATTCGAGCCTTTAGGCCTATGTATTCGGGTGTGGTGAAACCAAGCCAATCAGAGCGTTGGCTATCCTGTCCTCTTCCTATCCTAGCCACTGATTGGGTCAGCCTCACGCAAGTTCATTTCTCTCATACATGCTTCTACCTTGCACTTCTACGTCGCTACGCATCTGAAGCATCTTTGCTCTTGTAAATGTTTGCGATTTCTGAGAACTTTTATCTAAGCCCCACAATGGCTCCTAAACTAACGGGGTATTATTTCATGTCCAGAGGGCATTAATAATGTTAAAAACCGTATTTAGAGGGTCATGAACAGGTTTTCTATGCTCTAACTACGAAAATATTTGATTTTATAAATAAAGAATCCTACTTCGTGGAAATTCACTTATCGTGGTAGAGTCTGCAACTGATTAATTGCAATAAACGAGGGACGACTGTACATTTCTTTAGTTAAATAAAAATCTCCTTTTCCGAAAGCCAATGCTTATTCTAATACTTTATAGAATCTCTCAGTAACTTGTGTAATATCCATTTCAATGAAATAAAAACACTTATAACATTCAAGTAAAATAGAATACTGAACCCTCACTACACTTATGTATACACTGACATCAACTTGAAAAATGGAGAAGCAGAGCTGCAAGAAGTTAGTAAAAACATTTTAGATAGTGAAATAGAGATTCCAATTATAAACAACTTAGTCAGAAAAATTTGATAATTGAAAACAATGGAAATAGAATTATGAAACAACAAGAAGCACATTAAGCATGTTGACTTTTGACTACCTGCTTATGGTCAAATCCTAATATTTATTAAAAACAAATGGTAAAGCCACTGAAATAAAGTGGGAATAGTGGATTTTTACAGGCTTTTACCAACACTGTTTGGAAAAACCAAGGTTTGACACACAAATCTTAGGTTTTGCTAGACCTTGGGTTTTTATAGTAGTATATATATTTATCTGATTTCATAATTTGTCTTTTTTTATTATTAAAATACCTACACCCTCAAACAATGCATCATGTTTAAGATAATAACAAGTAGATGACATGGAATGAAGTCTGTTGAAAAAATATGAACAGAGTAGATTTCTAGCAAAAACTGATTAGTTCTTATTTAAATTACAGTAAAAATGACTGCATATCATAACTGGATGATATCCATATGGGAAGAGACATTCATGTCTGTGAAACAAACCAATGTGAAATGTCAGTGTCACATTAATGAAATGCAAGTAATTAGATCAGGAATTGAGGTAAGGGGATACTAACGAAATTGTACTGAAACATTAACACAGATTTACAAGACAAACAAGGGACTATAAGCAAGAGACTATATGAAATGTAGAAAACAAAAATAACATTACAGTTAGTCAATTTTTTTGGTTCTTTACAAAAAATTTTAGGTTTTAAATTAAAAAAAAAAAAAGCAAAGAAAAGTGTTATCACTACCTCAATATGAGAATATGGTCTCGTCCATTATATACATTGGTGCTCAAAAATTAAGCAAGAAATGCAAAAATGAACATATCCATTTAGATAACTTAACAATAACACAAAAGTTACTTAACAGGTGGCCATAATTAAACAGGAGGTGTTTGGAGCATGATAGGCAAAAAACTGTTGGGCCAAAAACGGCCAAATTTGGTGTACATACTATTCAGACCATGGGATTACGATTTCACAGAAAAAATTTTTTTAGTTCCGAATGACGCTGTATGGTGAGCTAATCAGACTTAGGAAAGAAAACAAAAGCATACAGTTGACAATAGGTTTTATTGTTAGTCAGTTACACATTCAGATCAATATGTTGTCCTTTCATGTTGTCCAAACTGCATTCTGTGGATTGCAGATTCTACAGCGGACCACAGCAAATCTCAAAAGATTTGTCTCACGTGAAGCAGTATTCGGTCCTTCAATGTTGCTAAACTATCAACGTGTCCTTGTTAAACCAATGCTTGAAAGTAACCCCACAACCAAAAGTCACATGGCATGAGATCAGGTGAATGTACGGGCCACATTGTCAGGAATGCTCGACTAATCATATGGTCATCAGTGAAATGCTGACTTACTGCACTGTCAATCCTATGTGAGGGGGCACTCTATCCTGCACGAACACAGTCATGTCAAGACACCCATGCTGTTGAAGTTCTGGAATAACGAAATTTCACAGCATCTGCTGATATCGCACTGCAGTGACAGAACATGTCATTGGTCCTGTTGGTTGCAGTTCTTCGAGAAAGTACGGACCGATTATGAAGGAGGTGGTAAAGCCATACCACACTGACCTTCAGTGGATGCAACGGCATCTTCTCAATGGCATGAGGGTTCTCAGTAGTCCAAATCCGACAGTGATTGACAGTGCCACTGAGATAAAAATGCGCCTCATCACTCCATAGAATGTTCCAAGGTCATACATCGTCCACTTCCATCCGAGCTAAGAACTGGTGAGAGAAATGCAGGTGTGTTTTTTGCATCCCCTCGAACCAGTTGTTGGACTTGGCTAATCCTGTAAATGTAAAACTTCAGCACTTTGCACAGGCATTTCCATAAAGTTCAATATGGCATATCCAATGAACTTCATCATTTGATACCGGTTTGTGTCCGTGTCCTAGTTGCACTTGTGAACGATCCAGTAAAACATGAGATCGTGTTTCGCAAATTGGTAATATTCAAGGGACCTTTCCGTAGGCCCTTCGTTGTTCAGAATAACCATAGAGCAATGGATGCAGTACTGTTATTTTGGTAATAAAACTTTACGAGCAATGCACGATCACGTAAACCAAAGATACTGTCACAATTTCTACAACCGACTACAAGTACTTTTATTCGACTTCTTCCATCATTTGAAGAAGCAAAAGACTTCCGTCACATTTGCCTTATTCTATTAACATTTAAAATCACATTGAAGAGACAATTTACACTAGACTTTCTCTTAAATTTTTATTTTTGATTGTGTGTAAATTTTGTTGTTAGCCAAAGGTTAATATAAATTTATTAAAACTTTCACCTATATTGTGTGTGTTATTAGACAACAATATCATCCTATCATTTTATTCATCTTGGTTCATTCACACCTACATATTTTCTCAGGGCCTAGCATATTTAGTTGTATTTATTATAATTACAATACACTTATCATTGTGGACATCAATCTTAAATTACATATTTTATCTTTTGCAATTGACTTAGTGATTAATTTTTTTTAATTTCTAGACACTATTTTAGCAATCATCATATTTTATTTAAGTCAGTTTTTGCGTATTATCTTTTATGTGCTCACAAACGAGAAGTATATGTGACACTGGGAAAACAATCTACAGTAGTACTGATCTTTACATTTTCCCAGTGGCACACTAACAGCTGTCAGAAAATTGCATTGGCATCCTGGATCAATATGGTCATCCATTTCTTGTTGCCAAAGTCCTGATTCCAGGTTGATGGATGTTAATCCTTTCCTCCAAAAGTCTATACTCTTTATAGAATTCAGTATATACAGAGGGAAACAATACATTTTGGCCATCAAAATCATCTAACCTCAACCCAATACAGCAAGTTTGGGAAGACATATTGCAGATCTATAAGGGTTAGTCAATTAAAAATAGGCCATGCAGCACTGCACAATGATACATGTTGAGCTTTGATGGTTGCTCCTTTGTTGAGAAATTTAATAACTGTCGAAGAAAAATGCGAACATCACCTTGCCTTTACTTGTCTGCATGGCCTTTGATTTTTGGAGGGGTGAACGGATGCTTCCCTTGAAGGCTTTGATGCTTCATTTCAGGTTCAAATTGATGACAGCAACTTTTATCACCTGTGACAATGCAGGATAGGAAACTGTTGCCCTCCCTTGCAAAATGCTGCAGAAACTCCAACGACATTGCCATCTGGCAGTGCTGTTGATCAGAGATGAAATGATTTGGGATCCACTGGGAACACACTTTGTGATAATACAATGTGATGATACTGTATCCATCCTCAGCATCAATATCATCAACCAGCCATCTTCCATTCTTCTGAATGAGTTCGTCCATGTGTTGAATGATAGCATCTGTCCTGGCAACCCTCGACTGCCCTGATCATTCGTCGTTCTCCAAAGAAGCGCGTCCCTCTTGAAATCTCTTGCTCCATTCTGTAACTCTTGATAACGACTGACAGTGTTCACTATATACTGCGGTCATCTGCCAATGAATTTCAGTTCCACTCAATCCTTCTGCAGTCAAAAAGCTTACAAGCACACACTCCTCTTCTTTACCTGCCTCCATTGAACTTGGACGGTAACTGACTGCACACATCATCCTTCCCATTACATCATCAGATGCTACCTTTTCACATGATCTGACACCAGTACAACATATCTCTTGGCAGGCATCCAACTTTCATATGTTGAAACATTCAGTTCAAATCTGCTATATTATCCACAAGAACATGTAGCCTGTTTTTAATTGACTGACCCTTATACAGGGTGTATCAGTTGGACCCTGTCAATTTTGTAGACAGTAGCAACAATCAAATGACCTATTAAATTTTGACTTTTCACCAATGCTTCAGTGATGATGAGTTGGTTCTCTTTGTTAGTGATTGTATTGTGACACCCTTTCAGAGCATATTTTGTTGCAACAAAACCAGTGTCTTCAAATTTTTTCTTGATTGCAGTCATTGTTTCTTGTTTCGGAGAAAAACCATATTCCTCATCAAATAAACGTCTTGCTGCACAGATGTTGTTCTTTGACTCATAAATAAGCTTAAGGACAGACACATATTGCTTTAACATCAACTGGAATGTACCACTTTCCCTGCCTGCCATTGTTAATTATTGTATAATCACTAACGCTTTTTCAAGATCACAAGAGAATTTGCTTGTACTGACATCAGATGCATGCCCTCTGTTATACATAGGTGAAACATCCAATACCTACCTTACATTAGGATACTGTTATTCTTGTGTAAATGTATAAACTGCTCTCAAAAATGGCTCCCAGGAAGAAGGTACCGGGTTGACCAGGTCCAACTGATACACGCTGCATGTATAGAACACCTTTCCATAACCTCCAGGAATTCAGATCTGCTCTTTTGCAACTTAATGGTTGTTAACTACACAAAACCTTATAGACAATTTTAATGGCAGCATGAATCATTGATATCAAGCCTGTAATTCAGCTGAAGGATAGCAACATCCCATTAAAAAAAAAGTCATTATTGAACTTCAACATGCCAATTGTAGCTATTAATTGTTTACATTACCTATTTCATGACATCATTTATAAAATTTTGTTGACAATCACTATTTCCTTTTGTTATTATAAAAACAACCCTGTACATGTCATTCACGTTCATTAAAAGGTTTTCATTTTTTGTGATTTATCATCCCTTGTTAAATTTTAATTTATTAGGCAAAGTTAAATTGTTGAAAGTAGTAATAAATCGATGAGAAAATGATGGAAAGGTCAATTAATGCAAGTAATTTAAACTCTTTGGATCACAGAGGAACAGAATGCAATTCTTAAGCTGAGTCATGTTTAATTCTATATAACAGCAGTCAAGGGGATGGCTTTTATGATCTAATTCAAATTGTACTATCTGTTAACAGGCATTGTATTCTCATATGGCTAATTAATTCATTTCTTTTGTCTGGAGCTTCTACTCATTATCTTGATAAAAGGCTTGAGATTGAATGATTACAGTATTACCAGAAGTATCTAAAAACTGTCATTGTGAATTTTTTTCTTATTTATTTTTTTAAATACAGTGAAGTCTTACTTATACGAAACTCACTTATACGAAACATTCAGTTATACAAAGAATTTCTCATTCCCCGGCAAAAAACCCATAAGTCCTATATGTAATTCATTTACACAAAATATTAACTTATACAAATAATTTTTGATTCCCCCTCATATTCGTATAAGTGAGACTTCACTGTAATCCCAAAATCTTCTGAACAAAACTTTTGATCTTAGTTGCACAAAGTTGCAACCATGGCTGACACAACATCACATGCAGATCTAGACAGGATTGGCACATACCCTGGGATTCAATCAATTTTGAAGGTAAGCAAAATAAATACTGTGACTGCAAATTCAGCTGTATTAAGCATAATGAACAAGAACTTTTAATAATAATAATAATAATAATAATCATAAATTTTATTACTTCTCTAATTTTATCTTGAAGAGCTAAAATGCATTTTTCTAGTTGCTTAATTTCTCCCACAATACGCAGATGTGCTGGATCGAAACATGATTCTGAAATTGGTCTAGTGGAACGAATATTTAAGCGGGTCTTAGCTAAGTTAAGGCTTGCTTCCATTTCAATCATGGTTTTCTTGAGTTCGTCAATGTTCATTTCCATATTAGACATCTGATGGTCCAACTAAATAAATAAAAAAAAATAATAATAAAGTAGATAAATAAAAGAATGCTTGTATAACAATAGAATGGGATAAATATTAATCGTATTAGAATGCACATTATCCCTTTTCATCACTGGCTCTTTGGTAGTTCTGCTAGCAACCACACATACTGTACCCTACTTTCACATCCTACACATTTCCATGCAATGTGGCATATATCTTATTTAAACTTGGTGGTTTTTAAATATTCTAAACCAATAATGCAGATGCTATTACACAAATTTGAGTCCCGATTTGGACCCTACTGAACAAACTACTGGATGAGCTGATAAATTCATTGAGAACCAAATAGAGACATCTTTTATTGTTTGTTGTCGGAAACAGGGCTGTTGAGTCAGTACATAAAACCTCGACTCGAACTCCAAATCATCAATTTATGATAACTCCGACTACTTTATGTATATATCAACATAGAAAAGAAAATAAATAAATGCATCACATGTTTTTTCACAATCATCATCTTCTATAATACACTGGCATACAGAATGTTTCCCATCTGCTATTATTGTAAAGTGTTCAAAAACATCTGACTTTGTTGACACTTTTTTTGCCATTGTGAAGTTTTTCATGGGGTGCCATTTTCATTAATATCATAAAATATGTTTTGAAATTTCCAAAGAACTTAAAAATTAAAATATATCCTGAAAAAAAAGTAGATTAATCAAATTATTGTCTATGAAATAGGAAACTTTAACATATTATTTATATTAGAAATTAAATTTGTAAGGAGTCGGAGTCGATACATTTTTACCGACTCTGACTTCAAAGCCCTGGTTGGAAAGCCTACCCACAATAGTGGAATGCTATAGGAGCTGAAGGGGAACAGACTGCTTTGGAGGCAAGTAGCAGTGAAGCCAATATGAAACTAACAGTTAGTGGTTGGTTTTTTTTTTTTTTTTTTTTTTTTTGGGGGGGGGGGGTATAATAGTTTATGTCTGTATTCTAACAAACTATTTTCAGTGGCTTGCTAAATCAACATTACATCTACAAAATTAACAAAAAATATGTTTACAAATTTAGAATATTTGTTTTTATAGTAGAGGACAAAATTTAGTATTTCTCTTTCAATATGGAATAATAGAAACTCATTTTTTATCTCCATTGTAGCATATGTTTCTCATAATAAAGAGAAATACATTTGCAACTTTTTGAATATAAAAAAGAATTTTTGCTATTTATTGATCAATAAGAACAACTGATTATGTATATTTCAAACAGTAATAGAAACCTGTAGTTGCATCTATTCAGATTATTCTTTGCTAGCCATTAAAATAAAAGACTTTGTTAAACTGTGCTAATAAACCATTGAAAAGCTTTTAGAATTAAGTACAACAAAACAAGCTAACTATTATGATACAGTGATGGCAGAAAAATAAACAATGATGGTTCCTAGATATCTAAGATATTTCCTTTGAAGGGGGGTTTTACAAATCATTCTGATAAATCGCTGATGCCAGACTCTATCAGGTATCAGAAATTTATCAGAATATCAGATTTACAGAGAACTCAGAATAACCAAGTTCTCTGACATTCTGATAAATCTGACATGTCACTGTAGACTGCTAAAAAAAATTTCATTTGAAATCTGCAGCATGATATTTAACAATGTTGTAAATTCTTACTGCCCTAATAGTTGAAAAGTTATAAATAAAAAGAGGAATAAAGAAGGACTAAGACTGCTGCAATGGTTTGTTAATACACAGCAAAAATATTTAGGGAGAAATGTAAATGGGGAAGCTTCAATTCCCATATAATACAGAAATATTAGGCACTGTTGGTAATCTATTCAAGATAATCAATGTCATGAATAGGAGTTGAACCCAAAAATTAAAATCATACAAAGGGAAGGCATGAACAGCACTGCCGATGACCACTGGTATATAAGAAACTACTCAAATAGTTCAAGTTAAAATCAGTCAAAATAATAGCAGAAGCTTCAATTTGAAACATTACCTATGAACCTAAAAAATATATTGAAGGCATACACTGTTGACAAATTTATAATTAGGAAGATGAGGTAGCCTTGAAGAAAGTTAAACACACTGCGAATACATAAACATTAAACACTGAAGAGGAGTGACATGTAATATTGAGAGATTTATTATTTTGCTGAGGTGAAGGAAAAAAATCCCAAAGCATTTCCAAATAAGCAAGAAATGTTTCTAACATCTGGTTTATTGGATAACAATTAGCAAATAAAGGTAATGATTAAAACTTTTTGTCAAAGATACCTTGCAATAAGCTTCATAGCAGAAAATGTAGAGTCAATGTCAAATGGAAGGAATCCAATTAAAAAGACTTGATTTAAATGCCCAAAGTGGAAGAAATAATGGAAGAAGGGGGATTAGATAATGTTATTTAAGAGTTTGATGGAGTTAATGTGGACTAATTCACTAAAAAATCTAATGTAACTGAAGATGTTTCACAATATGTTGAGGTGGAGCCAAGGTCTTTTGTGACATTCAAACCAATGTCCTTAGCAAGACTGAAGAAACATGCTGGAGAAGGCAATGTATGCAGGGAAACTGTAAGCAGAGATGAGGAGGACAATGTATGGTCATGGCGTAATTAAAAAGAAATAAGTGAAGATGAGGGAAGAAAGAGAAGCAGGGGATCCCTGAGCGGCAAACCACAGAGGAGAGGTAAGAAGAACTGTCTTTTTGAAAATGAGTGAAGTTTGGATTTTCTAGTTTATAAAGAAGGCGGTCTATAGGATAGAATTTGAAACCATTAACTCCCAGAACCTTTGCTGATCTTAAAGACTGTCCTTTTGCATGAATGGACATTAATGCACTCAGAATTGCTCGACTACCTTGTGGCCAGTATGAAAAGGTGGTGCGAGACCTGTATTGCTGTTGGAGGTGATTGTACATTTTATTAAGACAACTTGTCATAAGTTTTCCTAGTTCATTATTTCATCATTTTGCAATTTAACTAGAATTTTTTAAAAGACAAACTGAAACCATTTTATTTCTTTGTGCTTCTGCAATATATAAATGTTCAGCTCATGAAGTTTCATTAGAATTCATTTTGAAGTTTTTTGAAAGATTTGATTTTTAGATGTTTGTAACTTAACTTTTGCCCTTTAGTACAATTTCAAATATGTTTTGTGAGTTCAAAAGCGGTATCTGACTTACTATCCTGGTGCAGTGCACCTGATGCATTTCCCTATTGATTTGCTCTAACAAGTCATACTCCAGTCATTGAAATTTTATTGAACTGTTTGACAATGATCTAGCTTCCACATTCAATTATTAGACAACAGATTTTCTGAAGCAAAACTACAGTTCAGTTCATGAAGAAGAGCATTTGATGACGTAATTTCCTTATGGATTGATGTTTCCAGGACGTAACAGCGCCATCTGTTGCTAACATCCGTAACTGAATCATTACAAAAACATTCTGGTTTTTATATTTTCTACAGTTATGAATACATTTTTATGTTATTGTTGTTATTAATTAAAAAACTTTCCACACTATTTCCCCTTGCTTGGCTATGCAAAGTTTGTCCTTTCTTGGTCACGCTTATGCAATCACAAAACGATGCCATCTTGGAATGACTGCTCGGAGATCAAGTTGATGACATCATGACTGGTGACGTTTATTCCAGACAAAATCGATCGCTACGTAATGACCATATATGGCAAACCCTTCTTTTTTGAAAAATATTGTAAGCCCCGTAAACAAATCAAGAATCTCAACAACACAGATATATGAACAAAATAACAGATAAACTACTAACAAAAATATATTACATGCTAGACTTACATATCCTGTTACAAACTCAAGGACTCATAGCTTCAATATACAAATTATCATAATCTCTAACACAAAAGTTAAAAACAAAATTTCCTCCATCAGATAAATAAAAAAATAGCATTCAAATAATTAATAATGTAAAATAGAATTCTTAAACAAAACTTTGAATTCTTCTCATTTAATGTCACAGATCTATTTTCAGTGGCCATTTTATTAGATACCAACCCATCATGAAAGTAAAATAACTCTACTGACAGTGAGCCACTTGGTCATGGCTTGCTACATAAACAAGGCAGAAATGCAGAAAGAGACTGTCATTATAAAATATAAAATGAGTGACTTTCAATTAATTTTAGCATGGTATTTATACTAGTATCTCAGAAATGGCAGTCATGGAATTTTCAGTTACTTCGAACAAGCAAGTCATTATGCTAGATATCTGTCTCCATAGTTTTTCCACTTTCTTATTATGAAAACACAAGACACTCACTGTTGGACTTATCATCTATCCATAAAATTATATTTCTAAAACATTTTGGACAATCTCTGCTGATTTTCAGAATGTCTATTTTCAAAAACCACTACTTCAGAAGCAACAACCACATTTCCTGTGCCACAATTCCTATACAGTTTTTATACTTCAAATTCACCATTTTGCAAATGAAATTCACCCTTTTGCAACGAAATTCAACCTTTTGCAAATGAAATTCAATCTTTTTACAAATCGTATTAAAACTTAAAGAAAACGAATTACAGTATAAATTTATGTAATTTGTATACGTATAAATACATATTGTATAAAAAGGATAAAAAGATTGAAACAATGGTTGAAATTACTACACAATAATATAAACATATCGTACGTATTGTTTAATTCGTTTTCTTTTAGTTTTAATATGATTTGGAAAAAGGTTGAATTTCATTTGCAAAAGGGTGAATTTGAAGTGTAAAAACTGTGCCACACTGATCAGTGGTAGCAGTTGTGTTATATTTATTTTCAACATCATGCCTATGTATTTGCCCAAGACTATCTTAGCAACCTCCCTCTACTTGCATTTGACAAATGGATTCACATTCATCACAAATGTTCTTTAGGTGTTTCTTTATAGCATTTCATCTCCATGATTGCCACAGAACAATCACCAGTTGTCAAAAACTGTGGCTCCTATCCAGACAGTAATGGAAATTTCTTAGCACCATGTTTCTGTTGGCTGTTCTTTGCTTCACACTCATATAGAAGCATCTCCTCTCCCTTAAAGATACTCTCCTAAGGAGACTTCTGCAATGTTGCTTTGATGATCTCCACGACTGGCAATGTGTTATTGGCAAGTCCCATTTTCTAGGTTCTATTGATTTTTAGCTCAACTCTTGACAATATCACTCAAAATGTCTCTCTTCAAGATTCACCACCTCTAATTGCATAAGTATATAATGAAGCTTCTAAAAGAAGTTTGGGTGCTCATACCACCAACTACATCTTTGCTAGTTCTTCTAAGAGCTTTTCTTCTGAGCCTTGTTTCAGCAATTATTTGAAACAACTAGCCAACCTTAAGTCCTAAATATTCTGACTCCTACATTGTGAAGTCGACATATTATGCTGCACTCTGACAATTCACCTGCTGTTTCCTATATCAGTTAGAGGATGCGCCATGCTCAAGGCCGCGCGCCAAGGTTTGTTGGCGACGGGGTGCCAGGCAAAAGTTGCCGCCCCTAATAAGCTAAATTTAATATTTTTCATAATAAAACAAATAATATATAATGACATATTTTGCATTTATTTCCTTTCCATTAGTATTTCTACACTAAATTATTTGCCGTCCGCCGCCCCCCAAGACGTGCCGCCCGGGTGCCGCGCACCCCCGCTTGGCACGGCCCTGGCCATGCTTTATTCACTTGGTGAGTTTCTCTTTCTTTTGATATCTCGTGAGCAGACATCCCTTTTTTTGTCACCGAGCTGTGAGCCTCTGAAATGTGTCATTGAATTATGAATAACTGCATATTTGTTTTTAATTTTGACATTGCTTATAAAAAAAAATGTTAAAATCTTAGTTGATCACCCAATCTCTTTACACTGAACACAAAATTCTTATCAAACACAATGGATACTTTTATCAACGCATGCTGAAGAAAATACACTCATTGCCAAAAGAATTAGTGCACCCAGAAGCAGCAGTTGAAATGTCATTGGCATAGACAATGACAATTATGATGCAATAACTGATTACAATATCAGAGCAAATGGGCCATTTATTTGGGCAAAACAGTACAGATTAATAGTCCTTTCAGTACTACGTCATACCAGCTGGTCTCATACACGTTCAATAGACGACAAGTATGGAGATCTGCCAGGCCAACGAAAGGTGTCAACAACATGGAGGTAGTCCAGGGAAATCCATGTTGTATGAGGGGCAGGCATTACTTTGTTGGAAAATGGACCATTGTAGCCGCTCCATGAAGGGAAGCACATGAGACCTCAGAATCTCCTGAAGGTACTACTGCACCATCAACGTTCTTCTGATCACCACCAGTTGCGATAGAGAATTGTAGAAGATGGCTCATCATACCACGATGCCACCAGTCTTGGCAGTGTGTCGCTCAACAACAAAGTCCAGATTTGTGTTTCTCCATATTCGAGTATGCTGGTTATTCATGTGCAGACAAAAACCTGGATTCATCACTAAACACAATTTGTTGCCAGTCCTCAGCCGTCCATGCCACCCACTGCAAACGAAGTCACCGATGGTGGGGTGTTAATGGCAGACAGTGTTAAGTGCTGCCAAGAATGCAAGTCTTATGCAGTCGAACAGTCCTAGTCATGGTCAATTCAACGGAATAACCAGCCTGCCTTCCACAGTCTGTTACGACCTCTCTCCAAATTTGTCAGTTGTTCAAAACTATATTGTATGCATCGTTGAGACATGCTGAGGACTCAAAGAGACCTGCAATCCACAAGCACACTGATTATAAAGCACACAGCGGTCATATGACAGCCATTCACATGACCACAGCCATAGCAACTGGCTGTTCACATAACACCTGGTGGCAGTTCTCAGCGGACAATTGCAGTCCAACTGCAATCAGTGGCACAACTATCTGTGATGGGGTCATATATATGGGGTCATATACCGAGTTTCATTGTTCCTGGATCATTCGTTCTAGATGCACTAATTTTTTTGGCAAAGAGTGTAATAAACTCTGCAGTGAAGTAGCAATTAAAATAATATCCATTAAAAAAAAAAAAAAAAAACTTTTCAGAAAACATTACCCAAAAATAGAGTAAAGTACAGCCTATCAATGGATGCTTTAACTGTACAGTTTCTTTGCCCTGAAAGTATTGAAATTACCACTAATAAATTACTATCAAGGATTACGACAATGAACATCTCACAGAATACATGAGAATTCTATTCTTGTCCACTACTTGCTGAGCCATTGGGCTATTGGAAGAAGTTCAAATTTCCCCATTAGATTTAATATTATTAATGTTCGACTATCACAAATCTCATATATATAAGGGTCATTCAAATGACTACTAGCTAAAGGGTTTCTTAGCAAGATATGTTTTGTCTCTTTCAATGATTCTGTCAAGGAAACGACGATCTTCCTTTTGATATCAGAGCAAATGTTCCAGGGAAAGACCCATGAGAATGTTTTTCTGCACAGAATCCAAGATGTGTGGCACCCACTGCACGCAAATCTTCCAGTATTGCAGACAATCCATGATAATGGTGTGCACACTCTCAAAACTTCCTCCTACTTTGTCAGCAAGTACTTTCACCATGACTCTTTTGTCTTTCCGAATTAGACTGTCAACTTTTGCTATGGAAGCATCATTAATCGCATGAACCTATGTTCAGTGTCAAAAATCCTGCAATAAACCCATTCAAAGTTTTACTATGTCCTTTGGTTCATTTTCATTTGAATGATCTTTTTAATGATAAAAAGTATCTAACCATAGAAAAAAAAAGTAAGTTATAAAAACACACAAGCAGCTGTTTTTCAATAATCCAAAATACAATTTTGTTTTGTATTTTTAAAACTCTAGAACTGCTAAAAGGTTCTTCAGAACCCAAAATTCATATTCATTAAAAAATGGAGGATTATTATCTTACAAATATTATGCTTTTTTCAATACTACTTATGCTTGAGAAGTAAAATATATTTCAGTAAAATTATTTATAAATTCTTTTATCTGTAACAATACTCCTAAGTTTTTTCATTGGCTTTTCAAGTGTCCAGAATACATTTTAATTGAAATTTAGTAGGAAAAAATTTACTTGGATTTTTTATAAAAATATTAATATGAATTAAATTTTACTTTGAGCATTTTTTTTCAGGCTGTTATATACACTCCTCTGGAGATACAGTGAAAGAGTGCTGTATCAAGTTTTATTTCATCACTTCAAATGTTACTCAAACTTTGGGTTTTATTGAAGTAGATTCAGCTGATTTGCATATAATAAAGTGAATACAGATATGTTTGATGCTTTTTATCTGAAAAGGATAATGTTACATAACAAGGGCTTAATAACAGAGCATGGTGCTACTTTAAAACTGCATGCTTTTTTTTTTTTTACTTTTCTAGAGGATGTTTTTTAAAAACCAGGACAAAATATAACAAGAAATGTTTGAATTTATTTGAAAGTCTTCCATCATAAATTTCTCTAATAAAAGTCACAAAATTCCAGCAGGAGGTAAAAAATGTTTGAGGAGCTTCAAACACTGCAAAATAAAAACACTTCAATTTTGAGCCATTTTTTTTTTTTACTAGGGGGAAGGTATCAGTCATTCTAATATTGTATACAAATACAGCACCATAGGTAAATATAATCTTAAAAAAATATAGGCTCAGAACGGCGAGCCTAGACAAAAAACAACAAAACAGGAGAAGCAAAATTAAGAAAGAAAATAAGATAAAATGCACTTACGTGGTAAAATTGAAGTAGAAACATGTTACCCAACAGTTTCAGAACACTATGCATGTTCCATCTTTAGCGTATAGCACAAGCATGTAAGACAGCACAAAAACACAGTGATGGTATAGGAAGGACTAGCAGTATTGACAGAATTTGCCTACTGGTTACCAGATTATAGTCTTTAAGCTGGATTATGCCAAGGAGATGGTAGGATATACTATTGAGGTGGGTGAGAGGTTTGGCATCTTGAAATTGGAAGCATGTCTTGTTTCACTGAAAGATTTGGTGTGTATGATCATGGGGGGTCTTTGGCTGTGAAAGCTTTTTATGCTCATTGACAAGTGTGGAGAAGAGTCAGCCTGTTTGTCCCACATTGGGGATCCAATATACCATGTTGGAGGGATTCATATTGTATGAGATGTGTATGTTTGTGGATCTGAAGGCAGATAATGAATTGCTTTACAAAACACTCAAGAGGTGGATAGTAAGGAAAAGGGACGTATTTTATGGAGGATTTGAGTTGAATAAGTTTTGTGGGTCTTGCAGACCTGCCCCTCAGGCTATGTGTTAGAAACAGGCTGGCCACCTCCACATGCATCAATAAACATAAAAATAAAGGCATTCACAGCAAAAGGCCCCACATAATCGTACACAGTATTTCAATAAAACAGGACACTCACACAGAATTTCACAGATGCCAAACCCCTAACCCACAATAGTAGAATAATCTTACTGCATCCTACCACAAAATCCAGCTTAAAGCCTTTAATCCAGTAACCAATGGGTAAAACGCCTCTCATTACTTCCAGTCCTTCCTGTACCATCACCATGTGTTTTTGCCTCGTGCTGTCCTTTGAAGATCGAATAAGCATAGCACTCTAAAACCTTTGGGTAATACTACTATACTTCAATTTTATCTAGTAAAATGCATTTTAATCTATTTTGTTTTTTATTTATTTCATCAATGCTCGGAAAGCAAAATTAGCCAGGCACCATTTTTAAAAATATTAATTTATCAACAAATTGTAAATGTATCATCAGAAAATATATAAAGTAAAACCTCGTTAAATTGTCACCCGGATAAGTCGTCACTCCGTTTAAGTCATCGTTTTCCTTTGGTCCCGACAAGGTCTCATACATAATAATGTAAAATAATCTTCCTTTACCCGTCACCAAATGTAATTCTACTCCAGATAACTCGTCACCCTCCAAAAATGGCCAAAAGCATCTTTCTTCTCCATTTTGCATGCCATCGTGTTGTCTTTTCAGCTCTGCCCCTTCACTTTAAGAAAGCCAAGCCTTTACGGGGAATTTTCGACCATGCCTGTCACTTTATTCCTTTCCTACCCCTTCGTAGGATTTGGGTTCTTGGAATCTCGCTGCTAATCATTCAAAGCACACTTCTCGCTGCGACTCTGTTGAGTGTAGACGTTTTTCTTGACCGCTCCTGAGTGTGACTTCATTTCATAGCGAATAAGCCCCGCTCTAAGGGCTATTTTTTTCTCTTGCAATTTTGTGGTTCGATTATGTTTTTAACATGCATAAACTTATGAAAACTTACCTCGTTATCTTTTAAAGAAAAAAAAAGACAATTGCACTTTTTGAAAAATCGAAAATGTTTCGAAAACAGCTTTTGCCAAAGAACATCATATTACTAGGACTACATTAAACGATACTCTTTCATCGAAACAAGTAATTGAAGAAGCTGACTGCAAAGATAAACGAAAGAGAACGAGGAAATCGAAGTTTGACGAGATCGAGGAGGTTTTAGCTCGATGGCTAAAACATGCCAGATCGCAAAATTTGCCAATTTCTGCCATGATTCTCAAAGAAAAAGCCATGGAAATTGCTAAGGAGTTGAACATTGAAAATTTCAGTGGCAGCAATGGTTGGCTGGAACGTTTCAAAGACAGACATTGCCTTTCTTTTAAAAAGATTAAAATGTGGTAACTATAGAGTGAGGGTTTTTTTTTTTTTATTTTCCACTCATTCATTTGTATGTACTGATTTCTGAAAATCTTGTTTTTCTCACCGAATCCTACAGCAATTCATGAAAATACTGTATTTCCGTTTTTTTTTTGTCAATTCCCACTCCGCCTAAGTCGTCAAAAATGTTTGGTCCCTTGAGTGTCGACTTAACGAGGTTTTACTGTATATTCAGCCATCATTTAACATTTAAAAATCATACATTGCTTCTTTAATATCTGCAAAGCGATGGCTAACATTAATCTCTGCAAGTGCAAAAATTTTTCTTTCTCAGAGAAGAAAAATGTCTGCCATGCTGTAGCAACATTTTCTTTAAAATTATACATTTATATTTTGAAATTTTTACTGTTTTTATTAGAAATAGCCCATAATAATAATAAAAAAATACTTAAGATGTTCAATATTATTAATTTAAAGAGATACTCTTGACTAACAAAAAAATTAACTGACAAAATCTGATGTAATTCAAGCTGTAGTTTGTTATTTTGTAACAACATTTTCACTGTCAATCTTTGCTAATTTATTTATTAGCTTTTATATTTAGCAAATTACATATTCTGTTTACTTTGATTATATATCTCGATTTACCATTAAAAGAAAATGTATATTAAAAGTTTTTTTACTGATACCTGAGCATGTTCATCTTCTAATCTGCCTTTGGTTGCTTGAGTATCCTCTATTCGTTTTTTCAAGGCTAAGTCTGTAGAATTTATTTGTTCACGAAGATCATTAGCAATTTGCGCAAAAATATTATCCAAAAGTGTTCTTAACTGAATACTATGATTTATTTCACTTTCAGTTAGGCTGACTAATGCTTCAGTATTAATTTTCCATTGATGGGGTGTGATGTTTCTAAGAAAGAAATGAATTAAAATTTTAAAAATTACACTAAACTGATTTAAATAAATAAAAACTTGAAGATATTATTGTTAAAAGATATTAACATTATATAAGAAATAAATTTAATGTGCAGGAAAAGTAGTAAGAAATGAAAACCAAAGACTGCACATAAATAAACAAATCACACCTTTCAGTCTGTCAACAGAGGGAATCGAGATGAAACAGTCGTTCCCAATTCCCTCTGTTGACAAACTGAAAGGAGTGATTTGTTTATTTATGTGCAGTCTTTGGTTTTCATTTATTAACATTACATAGTCATTCAATTAACCAATAGTAATTAATTCAATTAAGCTGCTTCCTTATACTGTATGTATCCAAAAGTAAAGGATTTCTGACTAAAGAAAACTATGAAATATTTAATGATATGAATCTCTTCAATTTTAAAGTTTATGAGTAATTTGCAGTTATGCTTCATAAGATATTAATTCCATAAATCACAAAATATTGCAAGATTCACAATATTCTCATCTTTTCTTTGGCTTGTTTAAGTGAAATTGCAATTTAATGTGTATTTGGAGGAGGTCTTTAAACCATCTTAACTTTAGCATTACAGGTTTTCAAAACGTTACAAAATGTATTATTCAAGGTAATTATTGGATAGGTTCTCCTACACATCTAATTTCCCGTACAAAATGGAAAGTTATTCAGATTATACCTCAGTATTTGTCTATGGATCTTCTGATGTTGATCTGCACAATCAACTTTCAGCTCGGCAGTATGTCAACCTCTTCTTAAATCTGAAACCAATGTATCAGGTTACTTTCCTAAAGATTGGGGTAACCTGTTACTTTATGACTTTCTGACATTCTTCCTACTGCTCTGCAATCTTGTCCCCATCTCTGAAATTAATTAAGCTAGATGATTCTGTATGATTGTAAGGTGCATTGTTTCTTCACTATCTTGTTTGTCTGAAAGATTTCCCTTATCAGTCTTTTCTCTATATGTAATTCTTTGGGATCTGAGACCTGAAGTACTTGTTGAGGAGCCTTTAAGATCGGAGGTTGATAAGGCAATTCTTGAACTTAAGAGTAATAGATCTCCTGGAGTTGATGGTATCCCTGCAGAACTGTTGAAACATGGTGGCATTGTGCTAGTGGATATGATCCATGACTTAATTGGTACGATGTGGAGGAATGAAGTAATGCCAGAGGAATGGAAAACTGCGATTATTTGCCCTATTCTTAAGAAAGGGACTGTTAAACTATGCAGTAATTATAGAGGTATATCCCTTCTGTCTACCATGTATAAGGTTTTCGGCAAGGTTTTGGCTGGCAGGCTAAAGATCTACACTGAAGAAATTATTGGTGATTATCAATGTGGGTTTAGACCAAATCGAAGCACCACTGACCAAATTTTTATATTAGAAGTGCCCTTGAAAAATGCTATGAATTTAATATTAGCATCCACCAGTTGTTCATTGACTATAAACAGGCTTACGACAGTGTGTATCGTGAGGCTCTATTTAAAATTATGTTAGAATTTGGTATACCACCTAAACTAACTAGACTTACCAAAATGACACTCATGGACAATGTTAGTAGGGTGAAGGTCTGTGGAAAGTTGTCACAGGAATTTCCAGTGATACGGGGTCTAAGACAGGGAGATGTATGCTCTACTTTACTATTTAATATCGTTCTTGAAAAAGTAGTTAGAAGCATTGAAAGTAATCCTGGTGGAACTATCTACAACCGTACTATGCAGTGTTTGGCATATGCTGATGACCTTAATCTTATCGGTAGAAATGGGAGTGGAATTATTGAATCATTTAAGCAAATTATCAGTACTTCCAAGGAGGTTGGATTATCCATTAATCAAATGAAGACTAAATATATGATTACTGACAGGAGCGATAGGTTTAGTAACGTACAAGATCTGAAAGTGGATGAGTACTCTTTTGAGAAAGTTAACCATTTTACCTATCTTGGATCTTTGATTACGGAAGGTAACGAGATACATCTAGACATAAAAAATAGAATTGCTGCCGGTAACAGAAGTTATTTCGCCCTACTACCCCTTTTGAAGTCATCGGTATTGTCTAGAAGGACCAAATCCAGGATTTATAAAACCATGATCAGACCTGTTGTTTTGTATGGGGCCGAAGCATGGACTTTATCATGTAAGGATATTTCCATTCTTGGTATATGGGAAAGGAAAATTCCGAGGAAGATTTATGGAGCTGTTTGTGACCAAGGTTTGTGGCGTATCTGCACTAATAAAGAACTATTGGAATTATTTCAGGAGCCAAGCTTGGTTTCAATTGTTAAAAGTAAAAGGATCCAATGGGTAGGCCATCTCCAAAGGATGAATTTGAACCGTGGAGTTAAGAAACTTTTCATTGGAAACCCTGGTGGTAGAAGATTAAAAGGAAGACCACGACTTAGATGGCTTGATGATGTGGAACGCGATTTGAAAAAGCTCCAGGTACGAGGATGGAGGAGAAAGGCGCAAGATAGAAAAGAGTGGGCTCATATTGTTAAGGAGGCCAAGGCCCTACATGGGCTGTAGTGCCATGCAGTTAGTTAGTTAGTTTTTTCTCTATTCAGATCAGCTAGCTCAGAATCAAAGCAGTCTTGTTTATTCTCAATTACACTGCCTCTAACTTCAAATGTGGCAGTGAAGTTTCACTATAATTTCCAAGAGGCGAAGCAGAAAGTTGGTGTACATATTTTTGTCACATTAAAAAGTATTTTATTACACCATCAAATACGAAAACTGAATTCCTTTTACTTGATTCTGGCAAAAGATCAAAGTTCAAGCAATAAGATCTTCCCTGGAACAATAGAAAATTAAATTCTTCTCTCAGGTGCTCTTGATATATTGGGTTAGCCAAAAAGTTTGTTCAATTTTTAAGTAAAACTAAAAGACACATTTTTTCATTTTCACCAATAATTTTATTGAACAACATCTTCAACAGTTTGTTCCACTGCCTTCTGCCACCTTTCAGGCAACTTCGTAATTCCATCTTCCCAAACCTTTTTATCTTTTTAAGCAAAAAAATGTTCCAAGTGCCTTTGGTGTCTTCCAGGGAATTGAATTTTTTCTATCAAGAGAATTTTGTAAAAACCGAATAAATCGAAATCTGAATATGCAATGTCTGGTGAATACAGCAAATGAATCAGAACTTCCCAGCCAAGCTGAAACAGTTTTTGCATGGTAATCAAAGAAAAATATGGTCTTGCGTGTTTATTGTCTTCCATCTTAAATATGAAATTGGCGACACAAAATTCACCAATTTTGAACAGTTTTTGTTTTAAATGCACAGCTGTCATAATACAATCTAACAAAATGGTGACAAATGATGTTAAAGACACCTAAGCACTACTAGAGCCAACTTACGTAAAAAAAATTAACGAACTTTTTGGCCAACCCAATAGATATTTCATGGTTACTTCATGTGTAAAGTGCATTGGCCTGTCCGTATGGTTCTATCTGCCATATTTGATGCATTAGTACTGTCTTAATGATGCTAATCTTTGACTACAACATCCTGATGATTTCTATCAATACAGATCCTGCTTCAAGTAACTCTGGTTTCTGTATTGCTTATGTTTGATATAAATAAGGTGACCTATCACCTATCTGAGCAACTTTATCTAATTGGAGCTGTTCAAATCATCAATATGGCTCAATTATACAAATAATCTAGATACTTGTGTAAGGAACCAGTTAGAATAATTCCTTTCCTCAACAAAATTTAACAAAATTTAAACAAAATACTATGCTGTCTCTTATAAACAGAAGTATCACATTTTGTACTTGTAAAGCTATGCATCACTGGAATCTTCTTGGGATTTTTTTATTGCTTCTTTCAGTTTCAACTGCTAGTTGGTATTGAACTTTTCAAGTTAAACTTGATAAAAACATATTAAGTAGACTTATTTATTGTCTAGTTAGTCAGTCATACTGTTGTGGCTTGCTTTGAAAAGCAGGCAGGCAGCGAGCAAGGATTCACTTGCTATTCAACTGAATGTTACAATTAGTAATGCAATCATATTAACTTTTGTACAAAGAATGTTCATCCTGTCTGTTGCTAGAAACTGTTGAGTGAGCTGCCTTGATACTTCCTTATCAAAAAACCATCAAGGAAGCTCAATGATGAGAGATTGAAAGAGACTAGTAATAATTATCCAATTGAAATATTTAAGGGTATAAAAACATCACCCAAGATCAGCAAATCCTAGTTCCTGTACTACAGAAGTGATTACTGAGAATCTACAGCGTAGTTGGGCAGGGATTCAACAAATGTGTAATACTAAGTAAATATGTAAATCTTATTAGTTATGAGTCAATAAAAAAATAATAATTTCAATTAAATGAGTGCTTTTCTACATAAGGATGTTACTGACAAGGAAAAGGTTGTAGATCAGAGACTGATATTTTCTTTTTTTAGAAATTTTTAAAGTTGAATTCCTATGAGATAGGTAAAAAGTATAGCAGCATTTCAAAAATTAACAGTTCCAGAATTATATGATAAACCTTTAACAATGAATTGTGTAGAATTCCATGCAAACTGAGAAGAGACATTTCCAGATAAGCCTAACACCAGGAGTCTCTTTCAGAATGTGGCTTTTTAACAAACACCTTTGATGAAATATAAATGGAATCAGGTGTAACTATGAAGGAGAAGTATTTACCTTGCAGACTCTTTTGTCAGGCATAGCAGGCTTAAATAGATGTTTGGTCTTTTAACAATGATGTTCCTTTAATTTTTATTAAAGTCCATGTAATGAGTCTGACTATTCCTTATTTCATTATTTATTTAGTAAAAAAATGTGGATTTCTGAAGATACATGAGACATATATACAATTCTTGTAATTACACTCATTAACAAAAAAAAACGACGCACCTAGAAGGAGTGTAATTACACTCATTAACAAAAAAAAAAAAAAACGACGCACCTAGAAGGAGTTGTCCGATGGAGACAAAAATTGGTGGAGAGGAAGATTATATACAGAATAGAAAATGATTAAACTATCAGACAAATTGAATGATTTATTTCAGAGTTACAGAGTTACAAAGTAATGAGCTCAATAAGGTGTTGACCCACCTCTACCCTGAATGCAAGCTGCCACACGACATGGCATAGTGATAAAGCTCCCTGATGGTCTCCTGCGGTATTTCTTGCCAAATTTGCTCTAATTGTCGGGCTAGGTCATCCACATTCCCTGGTGGATGCAGTCGCCTTCCCATCATATCTCAGACATGCTCGATTGTAGAGAGATCTGGGGATCTGGCTGGCCAAGGAAGTGTTTCACAAGCTGCAAGACAGGTCATAGCAACACATGCCGTATGTGGTCTGGCATTATCTTCTGAAAAATAAGGCCAGGGTACTGCAAAAGGAAGGGTAGCAAAACAGGTCTCAGAATGTCGTCGACGTACCGCTGTGCTGTAAGTGTGCCGCTAATGATGACCAAAGGGTTCCGGCTAACAAGGGAAATGGCACCCCAGACCATAACTCCTGGTTGAGGGCCTGTGTGGCGTGCAATAGTGAAAGCAGGATCGGCACGCTGCCCTGGGCGTCTCCAGACACGTCTGCGACGATTGTCAGGACACAGTTGAAAGCGGGATTCGTCGCTAAACACTATACGTCCCCAGTCAGCATCATTTCAACCGTATCGAGCCAAGCACCACTGTAATCTGGCCCGACGGTGTGCAGATGTGAGTGGCAGGTGGCGTAGCGGTCAGTATGAGTGTAGATGTCGCTCTCTCAGCCGTCTGTGAATGGTCATGGTGGACACTTATGTGCGGGCCGCACATCTGATGGTTGATAACGATGATTCCGGCGCTGTGACAGCTGATCTGACAATCACTCTATCCTCCCGCTCTGCTGTGGCCCTAGGGCGACCGCTACCTTCATGACGCTGAAATCTGCCATTGTCCACCCATTCCTGCCAGCATCTTCTAATCGCCACATCACTTCGACCCATATGACGACCGATTCTCCGATTTGCCCAACCTGCCTCTTTCAATCCAATGATACGACCTCTTTCAAACTCTGACAGTTGCACGTAATGAGCTCAAATCCTGTGGCAAGGCATTTTTTCAGTCGTTGAAAGGTATCCTAACTAGCAATGCAACAGAAATTTTGACCATCAGATTGAGAATTGCTTCTTATATACACCTGCTGAGTGCGCAGTTCCGATGCGCTGTAGCTCTCGCTATTCATTCATTGGACACCAAAGTTTAATCATTTGCATGGGCGGTCCCAATGTCTTTGCTTACGAAATTTCATTACAATCGGACAACTCCTTCTAGGTGCGTCTTTTTTTTGGTAATGAGTGTACATTGCTACACACGCATAGACATTTTTTAGTATCTATTTATTTTTCTAGATTTTCTGTGTGAATGCTATTACACTTATTGACAAAAAAAATTGAACAACTCACGGGGTTTGAGAGAGGCCGTATCATTGAGCTGCGTGAGGCAGGCTCAGTGGCGGGGGTGAATTGCCCTTCATTTAGGCCATTCTGACTTTATAGACACACGAAGGCTCCTATACACTGCGGACTGGCTCTAGACGACCCAGACAGACTACCAGAATAGAGGATCGTTTGATTGCCAGAGATGCACGAACAGATCCAATGGCTTCCTTGCGCACTATCTAGCGACACGTGGCAGGGTCCCAAGGGAATCCTGTCTCTGCCAGAACCATTTCCAGACTACTAGTAGAGGCAAATCTCCATTTTAGACGCCGCTTCCATTTTGTGCCTTTAACATCCCTCAACATCATCGGCTGTATTTGCAGTGTTGTCAGCAGACAGCGACATGGAATGCCATGGACTGGCGATGTATCGTCTTTCGTGACGAATCCCGCTTTTGTTTGGGAATGAATGACTACCATGTCAGGAGTTGAAGAACCACAGGCGAACACTACAATCTGAACCTCACTTTACAATGGCATACAAACCCCACTGCAAACATGATGGTCTGGGGTGCCATCGCATCTGATAGTCGTTCATCACTAGTACTGCTATGAGGGATATTAACAGCCCATTAGCATGTTCAAGAGATGCTGCAGCCCCATGTGCTGTCTTTCCTGGCTGGGTACCCAGGAGCAATTTTTCCAACAAGATAATACTTGTCTGCACACAGCAGGATTTTAGAGGACTGTCTACATCCTGTCTACTTCTTGGCCTGCCCACTCACCTGAATTGTTAACAATTGAGCATGTCTGGGACCAGATGGGACACCAGCTGATGCCATGTTTGTGATTTGGAGTGTTATTTGCACAAATTGTTGCAAATCTGCCGCAAGACAACATACAGTGTCTGGTGGACTGTATGCCCGATAGTATCACAGCATGTATCCAGGCACGAGGTGGTCCAATGAGGTACTAAAGGTGACCTTCTTGTGTACTGCAGCTCAGTGGGACATTGTCCTGCTGTAGTGATATTGTATTCACTCCTGTCCTTTGTCTGTACCATCACACTTATAAAATTTCATTTGAATCCAACGCTTCCTTCGTGGTCCATAAATTTTTTTGTCAATGAGTGTATATGCATAACTGAAATGGAACTCACAAGGGAAAGGTCAGAGATCACAGAGAGCAATTTTCTTGAAATTTTAAATTTCAGTTTCTGTCAGAGGATAGATGAAAAGTATAACAGCTTTTACTTTGGAAATTCTTGGTTCCAAAATTACATGATAAAACTTCATGATGCGATGGCATAGATAAATAAACAACAAGAATAAGAATAACAACAACAACAACAACAATAATAATAATACTACTACTAATAATAATAATAACACTGATCTAGCACACAAGCTCCAGAAGCAGTGGAGGCAGGATCGAGTACGTGTTGTACCCATCATTCTGTCTGCCACTGGTCTGGTGCGTCACACATTGCACCACAGTCTCAGCACACTAGGACTTCACAAAAACACTTATGCACAACTGCAGAAGGCTGTGGTACTCAACACTACACGCATAGTTAGGAAATTTATGGACACAACCACACATCCCTAATCATTCTCGCACACGTCTTTACACTTGGCAATATGTGCTTTGGTCCTTGACCCGCCATATTGTTTTTGCTGGGGAAACCCAAGGTTTGAAACATACAAACATAATAATAATAATTCTTATTATTTACTTCTATTACTTTTGGATTCTTGATATTAAGCTACAAGTAATATCTTTCAAGTTTTAAAAAAAGTAATAAATAAAAAAACAATAAAAAAGTTTTTCCTTACTTTTTAACATTTACAGCAGAATCTTGAAAGCCTGGTTTATAAACAATTTCAGTTCCATCAGAAGGAGGTAGATATGGTGCAACAGAACTGCCACAGGTACTCTTCAGATAAGAGCTGTAGCTTCTTAAGTTTCTTGAAAAACTATCTAAATCAAGAGCCACACTTTTATCCTTGAAATTATTTTCTATATTGAATTTTGCTTTTTTATTCAACCTAAAAGAATAAATGAACTTCAGTTAATGTTTAGTAAAATTTAAATTTAGAATCTGAAGCAACTTTCTCAGCAACTTTCTCTTATTTAAAATTTATTCTGTTACATTTTGCTGACTATTCGAACTTTACATAAACTTTCGGAAAGAATAACAATGCTAATCATTAAAACATTTTCACAATAAATCCTGCACATTCAACCTAACAGTTATGGCCAAACCTGGAAAATTTACTGCTCAACTTTCTCTAAAAAATGAATGCTACCTATATCTGTACGCATCACTTGTCAAGATGGCCTCTCTTCAATCTCATTTGATAAGGATTTTTTTCCATTAATCCTTGGGCCAATTGGCTTCAGTAACTTCATATTAAAAATATTTCTAAACAAAGTAGTGGTCAGACAATTGTCCACAATATAACATTGATTCATCTGGCTTTGCCTGCTGACTCCCAATGATCAGTCCTCCCCTGTCATTTGGTAAGATGTAAATTCTTAGTATGAGGGATTAGTTTCAAAGCCCTCCATTTCTAATTTTCATTAATATGAGAAATGAATCTTTTTACATATATTATTTTCCAAATTCCCTACAGTGAGGTAAATTATCATATGCCACAATTTCCACTTCCACAAATGAACATTGAAAATGAAGGGTTAGTTTCCAAATCCAACATTTCATCTATTAATTCCTAATTTTCAAAAGCCTGTCATCTTCAGTTGTACCAATTATCTATTGAAGAATTCTGGGTAATTTTCTTCAGCCGTGTTTGTTCTTTGTAAAGCTACAGGTAAAAGATCTTTAAAATTACTTTCATTCATTTAATTGTACTGGTCTATAAAGGGTTGTTAACATTAAAATTCCTCAACATAAACTGCTCTGGAGTACATTCTAACGCTCTAAATGGAAAGAAATTTGGACAACAGGTATTTCAAATGATGCTCGCCATTTATTGAAGAAAAAAGTACAAAAAATAGCCAATAGATGGTGCTGCAGCAATAGCCAATCGTAGCTAACATAAAAACAATAACCATGTGTTACTCTAAAAACATAACTTAATAACGCAGATACTGTACAAAAAAGTAGAACAAGAACATAATGAAAGACAAGAAGCAATTCCATCAAGTGCATCTAGTTTAAAGTTCTGCTCCATGTGCTGAGGGCAGAGCAAACAGTTTTGTCACTGGCCACATGTCGCTCTCTGATTGGAGGTCGCATCATGGTCATGCATAATGTTATTTGCATAATGTTGACTCGCAGCTCTATAAAAGGAAAGAAAGCTCTTCAAAAGCAGTAGATGCTTACTGGCACTTCACGAGCAATGCCAATGTTGCAGGAAAAAGTGCTATTGGTGAAGTTGTTCTATCAGAACAATAACAATGCAGCTACGTCTGTCACAGAATTCCAGTGCCAGAAGCATGTAAGGTGTGGACCAATGTCTGCTCGCGCTGTCCACAAAATGATTGCAAAATTTTCATGCTATTTTTTTTTTTTTCAGTACACGTTGAGTGCATCGTTTGAAGTACCTGTTCTCCAAATATCTTTCCATTTGGAGCCTTAGAACGTGCTCCAGAGCCCTCTATGTAGAAGAATTTTAATGTTAACAACCCTGTATATCTTCCTGTTTTCATCACCTTACATATAGAAATACCTATTCATTAATGCGATATTTCGTAGGCTCTTAATTGATATGAACAATGAGAAAAGATGTTTATTAGCTGTGAATTATTCTTGTATTACAAATGAATTCATTAATGGTAATTTGAAGATGCCGTGCTGGCGTGGTCGTGCGGTCTCGGCGGCGGCCAGCCGTGGCGTCCAGTGCGCCAGTTCCTGGGTTCGAATCCCGGCAAGGGCATGGCTGTTTCAAGTTCCTTTCCTGTGTTGTCCAGCCTCTTCTTCACTTTCTCTCTGGTCGGACGTCATTCCTTAATGGCATCCTGGGGGAAGGCAACGGGAAACCAACCCCAGTATCTGTTCCCTAGTTTATCTGCGGCTTCTCCTAGGGGTTCGCCCTTCGGGGGTCACTAGGTTCCGTAGACCGCGTAACTTCGTATATACGAAGATCGCACATCATGATGATGATGAATTTGAAGATGTATAGCCTGGAAGAAGCAGGACAATAAATATTGTATTAATGCGAAATATTGTATTAATGAGTAGATGCTTCTCTGTATAAGGAGATGAAAAGAGGAATATATTCAGGGTGTTCAAAATTCATGTGTAATATTCAAACCATGTGTAGGGGCATGGCTAAGGATCAATATATTCCTAATGAACCCATGTCCGGAAACGCCCCATTATAGCGCTAGGTGGTCCTAAAATGAGCCTTTCCAAGAGAACATATCCTTTGCCACATCATGTGAAATATTTTGCAGGCGAGCCCACATATTGATTTGGAGGTGCTATTTTTGTTTGTTTCAATTTTATTTGGTGTTATGCAGTATTTGGGTAATTATTTACAATAAAATAAACACTAACAAGATAGAGAAAAAACAAAAATCGGAATAACGGTTGTAAACTGACATATGTAGTATAAACATTTACAACTACAGTAGTTTAATTAATTAATTAATTTAATTACATCGAGATAGAAGGGATAGATGTGTCGATCTATAAAACATAATGTAGACAAAGTTGGAGCTGATGTTACAATTGCACAAATATCTACACAGGTTTTGTATTACTGTATACCTAAACAATGCAATTAAACAAATGTCGTCATTCACCAGAACAATGCAATGAAACAGCTAAAGAACAACAAATCTGAATGTTTGCATTTACAATAAATGTTCAAAGTTGCCGCCTTGAACAATATCGCTGATGCAGAGATGACAGTGGTTCATAAGGGACTGTTGGCATCTGCTGACATATTCTGGCGCAGCTGTAATGTGACCACCAGTAGCTGCTATCCTTGCCATCAGATCCTCCTCAGATTCAACCTCCGTATCATAAATAAGGTGTTTCATATGACCCCAGAAGTAGAAGTCCAGTGGAGCAAAATCGGGGGAGCGAGATGGCCACAACACAGGTCCTCCCCTTCCGGTCCATCTGTCCGGAAATGTGATATCCAGGTGATGGCAAACTGCCTGCAGGTTATGTGCTGGCGTCATGTTGAAACCACATCATGCCTCATATAGCCAGTGCAATATCTTGAGGAGTTGAGGTAGCATGTCATCCAGGAATCGGAGATAAATGCCTCCAGTGAGCCGAGGTGGTAACAAGTAGGGCCCAATCAACTGGTTTCCTAGGATTTCAGCTCACAGATTCACTTGATGTCCTTGATGTTCTTGATGTCCTCGGACATGAAACCTGTGGGGTTCACATGGGCCCACACATGCGAATTTTGTATGCTGAAGATACTGGTCCGTGCAAAGGCAGCCTAGTCCGTAAAACGAACCCATGCAAGGAAGTCGGGCTCTTTAGCAGTTCTGTTAATTACCCATCTTGCGAAATTTGTACGAAATCAATGATCTGCTGGCTGTAGCTTCTGCACCTTTTGCTTGTGGAAAGGATGCATACCAATGTCTCGGGCAACTCTCCATACCAGTGTGTGGTCCATGTCCTGACAGACCTCCCACAGCTCTCATGCTGGTAGAGGGGTTACGTGCCAGCTGTTGCAGCAAGCCTCTTCCCTTTCCACTATCCTCCTCGTATGGGGCCTACCAGCGTTAGGCCTCGGGAATCCTTAGAGAGAAAAGATACAGAAAGTATGCTGATGTGGTTTAAGTGTCTCAAATAATATGACAGTTAATAAAAGCAAATGGAAACAGTAAACTGGTCAATCGAGCATTTCAAATCCATGTACTTACAATCCATCCAGCAATTATTTTGGTTTATTTGTGGCTGAAAGGTGTTATAATGGGTTATTTAAGGGTGCACGAAATACAATATTAATAACTAATACAAACAGACTGAGAACCTATCGGAGGAAAACCAAATACCTATAGAACGCCAGTGTCTCCTAGTCGTGCATGCAGCCTGGAGAACAGTCCACAACGTGGATGATGTCGATCAAGATACCTCTTCCGATAAAGGCGCTCAGCCTCGCAGTCGTTTCCATTTGCCAGTCCGTGGACAAAATGCATGTCGCAGAGCTCACAGTTTGTGAAAGCCAAATCTGCCATAGCAACGCTGGTCGAATTCTTCAAATGTAGAGAACTGCTATTGCCAGAAACGCCTATTTGTACCTTAAGTGAAAATCCCAGAACGTCTTAATAGATTATAATGTATCTAGTGACCGGCAGTTTCTGCGGCAATCGCGGACATTCCAGATCTTTACAATACTGTATTAATGAAACACATAAATAGTCATGAAACTGGGAATTACAAACTCACAGTGATTTATTAAACGTACTGTTTGTCTACAATACCTACATCAAACCAAAACAAATCAAATGAATAATTTACATACAGTATGTATATGAAGACAAGGGGAGATGCCACAGTAGGAAAACACCACCCCACTAGTGAACGGGAATCGAAGCCTCATCCACCTGGTTCATTGGAGTGGTGCTTTACCAACACGCCTATGCCTTCTGTCTACAGTTGGTGGCCATCACATTAGAACCATGCAATATTCCTGCAAATTTTTATATTTAAATTTCGCATATTAATTGGTAACTGTGTTATTATTTCTTATTATATGATGAGTACATCCTATTCTTAGTAAAGTTTTCACATAAAATTGTTAGTAGGCAACACTGGTTGCCCACTGTCAGATGACAAAGTCAAACAACAAGTACAGGGACTTTTGAGTTATTACTGGTATGTGTGTTTTTTAAAGTTTGTGTTGTTTTTTATTATTATTTAATAATAATATTTATTTATTATTTTTTATTATTATTTATTATTGTAAAAAAAATTATCTTAAGAAATGTGTGAAATTTGATTGGTTTTTATTTTATTTTAATTAAATAATAAACTAAGTATGGAAATATAAGCTTTGAAATTCACTTTTGTTATCAGACTTTCGTGAAAAAATATCCAAATTCAATAATTGCAAAAAAACCCACTGGTCCTAATGTGATGGCTACCCACTGTAGATGTAATTAAATTAATTAATTAATTCAACTACTGTAGTTGTAAATGTTATACTACGTACATCAGTTTACAAACGTTATTCCGTTTTTGTTTTTTCTTTATCTTGTTAAGTTTTTATTTTATTGTAAATAATTTCCCAAATACTACATAACACCGAATAAAATAGAAACAAACAAAAATAGCACTCCAGATCAATGTGTGGGCCAACACCTGTTTTGTAGGCGAGCTATTTTTGTTTGTTTCAATTGTTTCAACAACAATAGCTAGCCTGCAAAACAGGTGTTGGCTTGGCTGCAAAACATTTCTTATGGTGTAGCAAAGAATATGATCTCTAGGAAAGGCTCACTTTAGGACCACCTAATGCCTTAATGGGGCGTTTCCGGACATGGGTTCATTAGGAATATATTGATCCTTAGCCATGCCCCTACACGTGGTTTGAATATTACACACGAATTTTGCAACACCCTGTGTATATATATATATATATATAGTCAGACCTCGATATAAGGTCACCTGCATATAAGGTCACCCTGCATATAACATCACTTTCTAAAGTCCCCGCTCATTGAATAGGAATTCTTTGATATGGATTATCGGATATATGGTCAGGTCTTAAATACCGTAATCGCATATAAGGTCACTTTTGTCTGTGATTTCAGTGCCACACTGATTCAATTACAAGAATTTTCATTGGGTACGATCTTTTATCGGCGTCATTTCTCCTACTGATGGAGGGAAGAGCTTTTTCACAAAGCACTTCATCCCCTCAAATTCTAGGAAAAAAGATGAAGAAGACGATATTCCTTTACCTGTGTTAATACAAGATCTCAGAAATCGCGGCTGTGCTATAGAAGGGGAAAGTGAATAAGTGAGAATTGATGATGAAATTGCTACCACTTCTCAAGCTTCGATTTCCGAAATTGTTTCGCAAGTTTTAGATTCCAATGCAGTAGATTAGATTACTTGTGAATGTGGGTGGCTTGACAGCCGAGCACGTCGACCTGAAACATCTTTTGTGCTATCCCACGGAAAGAAGGATAGACGGAGAGAAAGACTGAGAAAGGATTGTGTGAGAAATGCAGGGGAAACGGGAGAACCCCGGGAAAACCTGTCCAGCGCGGATTGCCACCATCAACGAAACCCACATGAGAACCGAACCTGGTACTCAGAGGTGAGAAGCCAGTGTCTTAGTGACATCGCCAACCGCACGGCCTTCCAATGCGTTAGAAAGTGAGGATAACAACAGTGATACTAAAATTGAAACGGTGTCATAAGCAGAAGCACTCAGAGCATTAAATTTTCAAAAACTACAAAACTTAGAAAACATTGTACAAAGATGAAACCAAAATCGTGACAGTCCTGTATTATGGATTATTTTAAGTAAGGTCAGTTGTACATCAGTACTTTACTTGAGCATACTATTTGTATACAACTTTATTCTGAATTAAAATTTTTAAAAAATAATTTCTTTCTGATTCCATTAATTTTAATTGATTCAACTAAATTAAAAAAATTATAACCAACAAACTGATATTTTTGTATGTACAGTATTAAATTTTACAAAGAATTATATAATGCTTATTTATTGACAAATGCGTATGAATCGGTTATATGGTCACCCCGCTTATAAGGTCACTTTCGTGAGGTCCCAAGGGGTGACCTTATATCGAGGTCCGACTGTGTATATATATCTTTTATCAATATAATAAAGATATATTAATTAATTAAAGATATTATTAATTTATCTTATTATAATAAATGTGTATGTGTGTAAGAATTTCTCATGAATTTCAACAAGTATTCATTCAGTTTAGTTTGTTTCTCTACAAAACGGTGAGAGTGTACTTAGTTTGTTGCTCTGTGTTTCTAAATGTTCTCAGAATGAAAACAGTACAAAAAGTGCTTAAGAACAACTACTTTTAGAGACCATTGTAAAGGAGGAGAAAAGAGTTGATATAAAATGGTCAAAATTCATAAAGATAGAATTCATGTTGTTATTAAATTCATCAAGCAATTTAAAACAAGGAAATCTTGCAGGCAAGTAAAAAAAAAAAGTCATCTTCTTCTGTTTTGAATATCAAAGATGCACAAAATATGTAAGTAAAGAAAATGAGAGTAATAGAGTCTTATTTTAGTAACATTTTTCAAATAAGTTTAACTTAGAATTCAGTACATCAAGAAGTGACATTTGTTCATATTGAAACAGTCTGAACAAATGAAATATTCTAAAGAGAAACAGAAATGCAGACAAAACTTCATCTACATAATGAAAACTAAAATCATTTACTGATGCCGAACACTCAGAACTAGGAAACACTAATTTGTAAAATAAATACTTCTGCAACGCCTCTTACTAAATTAAAACATATATTTAAAAAGAATTTTCGGAAGATAATTCCTTTCTTTCTTTTTCAGGTTTTTTGATGATAACAATACATTTTCAGGTGATGTCATTCAATTACACATCTTAGACAAACATTTTTCACCCTTAAATGCTACAAACATTTATTATTTCAATTAACGTTAATCACAATTGTTTGTACTCTTCAATTATTACGCCTTTTTTGTTTTTATTCACAAGCGTTTTTACGGCATTCCTCTGATCTTCCATTAACTTTCTTTCCGAATCTTTCTTAATATTCTCCTAATATTTTCTTAATATTTAGTAAGAGGCATTGCAAAAGTATTTATTTTACAAATATGTTAAGAAGCAGATGGGAATTGAAGAAGAAGTATGGTACTGTAACTTATAGAAACACTAATGATGGCACACAATTGTAGAAATAATCAGGCAATTACCAGACTATTGTATATTACAGCAGAGTTTTAGAACTATAACTTCACAGTTATTTGCAACAGATCAAACAATACATTGGAGGTCCTGGAAATGAAAACATTTTTATATGAACCCACCTTAATGTACCAATGACTCAAATGAAATTTCGTCGACAGTATTTGATTTGCTGAAGAGTGAAAATTATGATGAAATCAGGAGAGTTGGTCCGTTTGTCACTGATTGCAGAGAACAAATTAAGAACATGAAGATTACTGAAATGGTTGTATATAATCTTGGTGTTTATTTTCTGTATAGGTAAAGAAGTGATCAGGTTTTGTTTTTTTTTTCTATAGTTGGTCATTCATCTATTTATCCTGATAGTATTTTCAGTAATTTTGAGCATAAAATTTATGTGAAAAAAAAAAATAATTCAACAGATTATCACAAATTTTTCTGTTAATTTGAAAGTGCCCTTGTATTAGGACAAGTAAATAATTTTCAAGAAAAATGTCTGCAAACCTGATTCAGTAATAGTATCTGGCAAGGTTTCTTTTACAGTACTGACACAGGGAGCTTACAGGGAACTTTCCTAACAATACTTAAGTTAGAAATCCTTATTTACATTAAGCAGCACAATCAATGAGAAGAACTTCAAAACATAAGAATATCTAGGGCAAAATCTTTGGACTTGGACTGGTTTGCTAACGACAATTTAGAACTATTAGAACCTTAGGGTGGCCAAAGCAAATCAGGAAGGATGTGAGGATGAAGAACAGAACTGTTACTGTACTGTTGTAGATGATGCAGATATCTAAAAAAATTCTTCTTTCAATATAGAAAGCCAAGTGCTTAAAGTTACGTATATTTCACATGAGTAGTACAAGTGAATATTGGTTTTTCATTGTTTATCTCACTAGATTCAAAGTTATGTGTTATTACTCTAATGTTTACAAATTAACTTCATTAATACAAGGAAACCATTAAAAATGAAATACATGTACAGGATTTTGAAACACAAACTACATATGTCAATAAATCTGCATCTGCTGATATTTCTTCAATGTTACTTTTTCCTCATCAGAGCTAAATTACCAGCAGAAAAAAACTCATTTGTAATCCTATAACAATTAAGGTCTGATGTTAATTAAAGATAAGGTAAACTAACACTTTTTTCTGTAGAAAATATGAATGCTCCATGGATAGCAACAGAACTTAATAGCAAAATGAACAGGAATAAATAAATCAAACTTGAGACCATATGAAATACTTTTCACTCATTTAATTTTTCACCAGGGTCATCTGGAATACATTTATTATACATTCCTAAAATATTGCATGATGCCATTAAAAAAATTTGCATTCAAAATTTTAATATACTGCTGATATGAGTGTTGTAATCAAGTAAATCACATTAGGACAGAAAAAAAAAATGCAATAGATGTTATCACTGGGAAAAGATCTTATGGTAAAGAAAAAAAGATTCAGATATAATATTCTATGAAATAGTAAGGATTTAATATAAATATGCAAATAAAATAAGGCTGAATTACCGCAACTGCTCTGATAACTGTTCTGCAGCACCATTAAGCAAACATACAGCTCCATTAATTACATCTTTTTCTTTGAAAAGGTTTTCTTGAACTTCATCGTGAACTTTGTCAATTCCATGTCTCTGCTCTCTGGAATAGAGCAAAATGAAATGAAAAATATCAAACCATTATTAGTAGTTCATTATCTTAATATTTAGTTTTAATTTGTACAAAAAAATTGTTTTAGGAACAACATCTGAATATTTAATTAAACAATGTTAAATTTGCATCATTCCAAACATTCTCCTCACACCTAAAAAATTCTTACATTGAGTATATAACTTATTCAGTAATTTTACCTGTCACCTTATTCGAGAGGTCAGGACTTCTTCTAAAATAACTTCTAGTACAGTTCTTATGGGTGAGAGGCATATTGAACTGAAGTTGTACAAGGTATTTTGCTGCAGAAATCTATTTTTATAATTAAACATACTGTCACTCTTACTGGTAAGTCTTTTCTAAAAAGAAAAGCGGAAAAAATTAAAAATATAGCACTCGAGATAACTGTACACTGTAGGAGAAACTGCTGCTCAAGTAAAATATGATTCTTTAAATCTGAGCATTAAGTACATACATATCTTCTCTAGTACCGACACTTCCATTAAATACAACATTGACCATACATACCCGGCTTCCTTTGGAGGAGGAGGCTGTTGGCCGTCCTATAATGGTCACGTCTGAGTGGCCAAGGAGCCGGGCAGATAGGACAGTAGAGCCACTCCGTACTATGTCACATGTATTGGAATCGAGTTAGTCTGCTCTGTGAAGCCTTCTGCTGGAAGCCAAAATTGCCACACTCAAATTTAGAAAAAGCCTCTCGGGCCACGGGGAAAGCAGATGCCAATGAGGTGGTCCTCGTTGAGGGAGAGCCCAGCTTTTGCTTGAGGTGGCCTTGTTGCGGCCTTGGTATCCTCATACTGGAAATCACTCAAGCATCAGTTTCCCCCTGTTACCGAACCATTTTGGCTCAGGTTACCATCAATTCCATTGGCAGAAGAGTGGTCCTTACTCCAATCCACCGTTCGGAGCTGGAGTTGGGTCTCTCAATGTTTGATAAAAGTCATTCTACATCGTAAACCGCAGTAAGTAAGGGGAGGTATTTTCAAGTACTGGTTGGCCTAGGACTTTGTTTAGGTGAATAATTCCATGAAAAAAATAGTAGAAGCAAGGACAGCCAGGTCTAGGGCAACCTTTCAAAATTTTTTAGCACCAGCACTATAACTTAAACAATTTGATCATATATTTCATTTTTCAAATTAGCCATTTAGAATCTTGATATAAGAATATTTGATTTTGATTTAAATGTCGCTGCAAGTCACTGATTAAGCCCATTGTCAAAGGTTTCTTCCCATGTTAAAGAATATAGTTTAGAGTTTAAAGTAATCAGTTAAACATGAATCAATTGGATGCTTTGTTTGAGTTATCACTTTTACCAAATATAGTACAGATTATATAAAACGACATTTGTTGATTTGCATACTGTTCTAAATCAGTAATCAACTGTTTTCAATAGGGATTTTTCACATGATTCAGAACAAAAACCCAAGCTCAACTGAATCAATTGGAGTTATCCTATCTACAGAATAACCCATACAGATACAGAAACATAAAATTTTCTTTTGTAAATTCATGCTCAGCAATCTCTAAAATATTGAAAAAAAATTATAATTTTATTTTCAGGAGTGATTGCAAAATACTTTGTGCTGAAACTAAATATTATATTATATTATATTATATTATATTATATTATATTATATTATATTATATTATATTATAATGTTTAGGCTTGTTTTTCCTCTCTAATATATTTAATTAAAAATTATCTTTGTTAACAACTATGCACGATATATATCTCTCTTACGGGGATGCTCATCCTTATATTGCTCTCTGCGGTTTTGCACCTCCCCTTTGAAAGAGGGGAATTTATAGTGTGTGTTGTTAGAACAAGTTCCAGCGCACCTACAATTTTTTACTCAGTGGGATTTTTTACTCAGTGGAGAAATGGGACCCTGTTCCATTTGCAAGCACAATTGAAAAGTCTCTTCAGAGGGGAGGGGCAAAACCGCAGAGAGCAATAAAAGGGTGCGCGTCCCCTTTTATTTCTCTGTGGTTTCCAACTGAAAATCCGTGAGTGCACCCGAGCCCTTACTGTACACTCATTTTCAAATGCAGGATATCATTTCTCAGCCCTAAATGCAACGCAACACCCAATCAGTTGGATACATGAAATATTGAAAATATAGAACACAGTGTCGACTGGATCATGTTTAATTTCATGAACTGACAAAGATTATTATTTTCCTTTAACTTTATATATCTCCCCCCCCCCCCCGAACCACTGAAATACCCTCCATGGCAAAATTGTCTGAAAGAAACCTTGGTTGTAATTATTTTTATACCCAGAACTCTGTAGAAATGCTGGTGCTTATGCAAATGAGATTGAGTTTTCGTTGATTGCAGCACCAAACATGCTGTTGTTTTCACTAAGTTATTTGCAGTGTTGATAAATGCAAAATTAAAAGTTTAAAATGTGATTTTAGGTTGGTCTTAGTTATTTACTGTGCTTATTTTTTCATTTATTTTGCTGTAAATCCTAGGGGATTTTTTTTTTTTTTTTTTTTTTTTTCATTTTGCAACAGGACGGAGCTTTTCCACATTTTCATATGGATGTTCGCCATCAGCTCAATAACACTTTACATCACCGTTGGATTGGACGTGCATCTAATGAAGACTCTGCACTGATTCCATGGCCTCCCAGGTCATCCGACCTCACTCCATGTGACTTTTCCCTCAGGGGCTATGTTTCAGATAAAGTTTACGTGCCCTCTTTAACCATGCAATTTACCAGAGCTTCGACGAAGAATCGTGGCTGCAGTTGCTACCATTGATGTTGACATGTTGTGTATGTGTGTGTGGCAAGAGCTAGATTACAGAATTGATGTCTGTTGAGTTACCAGAGGAGGACATATTGAGCATCTTTAAACTATATTAAAAACTTGGGTATGTACTCTTTTCACTGTCACGCTCTCATCCCTGTAGGCGAATTTGTCTGCAAGCTACAGATCTCCAAAATCCTGGAGGGAATTCTGAAACACCCTGTATTAAGAAAATATGTATCGAAAATGTGGTTGAAAACTTATTATAAATTCAAAATAAAAACTGACTCAGTGATATATTAGAAGAGTGAAAACAGCACCAGATGAGAAGCATGATATTATACTAAGTGATGTATCCACCTACCTGTAGGCACACAATATAGCGGCTGACCATTTTTTAAAAATTTTTTTTTAGGTTTTAACACAAATATAAGAACAATGTAAATAAAGCGTATTTCATTAAATTAAATAGTGTTTTCTAATAAGTAAGAACTTTTCAACAAAACAAATTTCATTTTAAAATAAGTTTTCGAAACTTACCGAAGTGTTAAACATTTCTCAACAATGTCTAAAGGCTGCTCACATGCCTTAAGTGCTCTGTCTAATCGACCTTTGTATGAAAGTAAATTATTAATTTCTTCTTTAAGGTTCCCTTGACGTTTGTTTACTTCTGATCTCCAGTAATCAACATCTACAATTCTTTGTTCTATTTTTTATTAAAAAAAAAAAAAGGAATAAAATATCACTTAAATCAATAAATTTCTTGACAAAACTATTAACTTTACTAAGATAAAGCCAGAGCTATATTTCAAATAAAATAATTTCTAGAACACATATGATTTCAATATTTTCTCAGCATCTTTTAAAATAATGTTTTTATCTTTACATGATAATATTTGTGAATTATGAAAAAAAACACCTACAAAAACGTGGAAGCATAATATCAACAACATAATTAAAGGAAACTTTTAAGTAAAATAAATAAGCTTATATTTGTGTGTGTAACACTTTGTAATCTAATCTGAAATTAATAAAAAAAACAGTTGTTCTTTTAATGCCACTTATAAAAATGCCATTTTTGGGTAGATGAATATTGATGAAAGGTTCTGACTAAATAAAAAACACTGATTAAATCTATTCTTAAGTAGAAAAATATTATACCATTCTGCTTTTTTTTAAAAATGAGCTTTTACCATTCTTCCTTGATCTCTTAACGATCAGTAATATTGTCAGGCGAGGAGATTCAAGTCAAGAAAATTAAATAGAAGGAAACCATTAGTGACACTAATGAGGACTGACGAGGCTAGAAAAGCTTGATTGAGAGGCAAGGTCGGACACAACATTCACATGGAGGGGAGTCGGACAACCGTTAGAAAAGACAAATAAAAGTAATAACACCAATACACGATTATCACAGATTTTTACACTCCGACCCAATCGCTTTTTCCACCAACTGGGTTCTTAGTATGTTTTGTGTCTTTATCTGTTTGGATCAAAATTATTTTAAAATGACTTGTACCTCTTCGGTCACCACCATGGTATAAAGTAGTGTTTGCAACATTTAAGTCAACATATTTTAATTAAATGCAGTATAACAGTGAACTACTCAGGGATGCCAACAATCAGTAGAGATGTTTTAACTAATTCAGGCTTTAATCTTTTGTACCGTCAACTGGGGTAACTTTGTCCCATTTTTCATGTTTATTTCACAGGAATAGCAAATAATAGTTGTAACCAATTACAATATGATATGGTAAGTGGTTTATATTATTTTAAACGTATTCAACTGTAATATAAACCATTATTAAAGTATACATACCAACTTTAAACAATTTTTTAATTGTTTTAAATTTTTGGGTCAAAGTTACCCCAAGACCAGGGACAAAGTTTGCCTAATGTAATAAATATTCGTTAGTTGGCAAACCACAGAATAAATGAAGATAATGACATTGAAAATAGTTGAAACAATTAATAATAAACTGACAATTTGCTTACCTGCTCTGAATCACGTACTCTACTACATTTACAAGGAAACGTTGGAAGACAACAACAATTTACGTTGTAGTAATACCAACGTGGAGCAGCACTGTAGTGGTGGTAAATTGAGAAACTACAAGTCAAAACTATGAGAAGGTCAAGGCAGTGCTACGACCTATTGGCCCTTGCAATAAATAAGTGATAATCACTCCTTTGTCTAGATACAGCAAATACAATCTTTTTTCGTTTGTTGGGCCAAAGTTACCTGCAAAGGCCAAAGTTACCCCAGTTGACGGTATCAATTTCAGTGAAATGTAGCCAGCTTTGGCATAAATGGTAAACTTTGAAAAATAAATAAATATATAAAGAATAAATAAATAAACAGATGATACCCTTTTTAGTGTACTGCTAATTTTATTTCATTCCTTATGATAAACTGCATTAAATTATTTAGTTGAACTTGGTTCTTGGGAAATCAACACAAAAATTATAACATTATTAAAGGTGCTAACTTCCATGTTGGCTTTCCTGTGTAGCAATTTTGTCACATTAGGTCAAACCTATGTAAATGTAGAAACACACAAATTACTGTATTTTACCTGTGTGACACGGTTTTGCTACATTCAGTCAAATCTCTGTAAATGCTGCAACAACTATTTTTGAGTGGAATAATCGAGAATATTGAGAGGGTACATCCTCTTATTTGATGTTGATGCGATGAAGTCTGAGCAAAAATGTTATTTCCTATGTTTTCGTACGAGACTGTTATGTATAAACGGGACATAGATTTTAAAATCACTTAGTATTGTGTCCTATTATTCTATCGGAATTCAACTAAAAAATACTTTACACCTATTTAATTTTTATTCAAACAAAAGAACACAAAAATTATTTTGCTGATACAGTTCAGCTAAGATCTGTTAAAACCACATAGTATTTAACAATAGTACTGTTTTTAATGCATGGAACATTACGATTTATTGTATTATAAGGCTACTTCTTCTTCTTCAAATGGCATTACAACGCCATATAGGTTCTAGCTTTTTCAACAACTTTTAACCCATTCAGGTCTAACAGAGGATGGCAACGTCTTGCTCTTAACACCCATTGTTCATAAATCATCTTCAACATCATCTATCTCATATACCAAAATTAAATTGTATTTTCAAATTCATATCTTTATGGCCATGCAAGTTTCTTCTTCATGAGGACTATCTGATAATTTCAGTTGTTTAGTTAAACACAACAAAAAAAGTTCTACAGGACAGGGTTGTTACCTTTGCATAATCCCCAACCAGGAGTATTAGATCTCTGTATTTATTCCCCCAGAGATAAGGTTGCCCAGCTATACCCCTGGACACTGGGTAGCTCGGGTACCTTGGGGGTTGCCATTCCCGTATCCACAAATTGGGCCCCTGAGCAAATTACAAGGCTACTACAGAAGAGAAAATTCCAGCTTACCTCTAATGAAGTTGAATACACCTATTTTTGTGGACAGAAGCAAAGTGACATCCAACAGTGTCCATATCCAACGATTTGGCAAACTGCTTTTCAATTCTGATGATAGCAAGATGCAAAAGTTGACTGTCACCCCCATTCGATTGTAAAGATAATTTTTAATCTATTGTAATGACAAAATGATCTTTCACAAGCTGCACTTGAAGCAGGAAATGTCAAACTTATAACGCTTAAGTTGTGAAGCTCACTGAAGACAATTTTGTAGTTTTCAAGTGCCTGCACAAGCTTTGGTATTTTAGTCACCTTAATGTTTTGCTGAGCTTGTTGCTGGTCAAAACCTTGGGTTTCAGCTCTGCATGAATAGTTTCCATAACATAGTTGTAATGTTCTGCTAAAAGTTTCAATTTGTCAACATTTAAGAAATCGCCACCAATATAGGATTTAAGGCACTGACTCCTTACAAAATGCTACTATTGTTTGTGAACAACCAATATGAATCAACTAATCACTGATTAGATGATTCAACACTGGAAAATATATCATTATTTTACAGTCTTCAGTTTTCAGAACTGGGTTGCTGACACTCAATAGCACTAAATTCAGTTACATAGCCTGCAAACTTTTTTGGTAGCTGCCATTTTCTTTTAGATGCAGCCTTATCAAATGTTTTGTAATTTTCGTCAGCAGTCGATCTTATGTTGCTCATAATTTCCTTGAATTTTCTGGCTGATTTCTCAGCTCAATAAATGTATCCTTCAATTAAAGTTGAGCATGACATAAAAATGAGCATTTTTTCAAGAAGAGTAAAAAATCCTGCTATTTTTGTATGTCCTTTGCGCACATCAACGAAGATACGATTCAGTCTATCGTTAAAACAGTGTATGTAAATGGCTTGAGGTATTTAACTCATTGAATTGAATTATCAAAAAAAAAAAAAAATTAGAATGTGAATTACATAATATATCCATAGTAAGAGTCGGAAATAAGAATATAGGTTCTCTAATGAAGAAAACCAAAGTGCAAAAAATAATGAACATGATGAGGATTGTTTATAAATTAAAGTGCAGAACTTGTAAAAAGGTTTATTTTGGAAATACAGGTATGACCCTCAAAGAGAGGGTCAATGACAATGTCAGTGCCTTCAGGAATAATCATCTGAGAATTTCTGATTAGGTGGAACATTGCTTGATTAATAAACATAACCCTGATTCAGAAATCCAAGCATTATTCCAAGAAACTGACACAGTATCCAGATTTATTTTAGAAGCATGTGTGAATTAATAATTTTGAATGTATTAACAAACAAAAAGGTTTTGAAGTGAGTAAATTTATAGTAGAAAATTTCAAGAAAGATTATAGTGATATCACAAAATTCAAATAATAAATGTACAATAATATCAATGTTTTTTCAAAGTAATGCTTCCTGGCTTATTATTGCAACTATACAATCATGAATTGTAACAATAGTGATAAGATATTGATGATATACCTATAAAATAACCTTTCAGTTTTTAAATGTGTTGCCTGAAGAAGAAGGGGAAGAAAATACCTGTGAAATATCGCATGTATGAAGCAGTTATACTGAAGATTAGTCATAATAAATATGGATTTATATTAAGTTATGTGGATTACACATAGTTCTGTTACTATGTTATTAAGTTGAACAATTGATCTATTTAAAAAGTGGGACTTCACGCTGAAACACCTGTATATCTAAGACTTTTGGGCATTAATAGCCAGGTTTACTTAAGCTTAATGTTTAGAAGAAATTCAAATTTTACAATATTTTAAGTAAAATATTATTTAATAAAATATTTCAAAACATCGAATTTCTTACAAACATTAAGCTTAAATAAAACATTTTAAAAATAATTAATTTTGAAAGATTAGTGATTCAATGGCTAATAAAAGATTTCTAATCTAAAGGGGAGAGGGAGTTCATAAATTGGAATTCAATTGGATTTAGAGGTGAAAAAGAAGGCTGATGAAATATGAATTTCTACATTTTGTTTTGAATAAATTATTTAATTTCCTAATATTTATCACTTCTAAATTTTATTAAAGATGTGTAATTTGAATTTTTGATACATTGAGCTGAAGAGTTATTAATTTTAACCAAAATACAACTAAGAATTAATACTACATTAATTTTATTCTTCATAAATGTACATTAATTTCAAAGTCAAGCAAAAAAATAAATAAATTAAATAAATAAAAAATCACCGTGTTAATGTGAGTTTTACATTTAACTTCTTAAAAATAGTAAAAATTAGCATTTAAAAATCCTTGTTTGAAAGATGAGGTAAACCAATTGCGATGTCCTGTTATGTCAAATGGAGTATTGAAAATATGACACACAAGAGTGGGTTCAGAAATTGACCCAAATTGGATGTGTTCTTACTCTAAATCGAACATCAACATGATCAAATTATAACTGGCATTTTAATATACTACTTATTTAGAGTGATTTTATTAGCATATGTGCTTATAAAAGAAATATTTTTATGAATATTTTTAATGCTGGTAACTGGGATTCTTGAAAATTTAAAAGGTATGAACCATGAGATCTTTTAAGACTTAAATGCAGCTTTAATTTATTTACTTTAAAGGAAATTCAGGTGACATTTTCCATCCTTGATCATCCAGTGTCAGTGTCTACTAAAACTGTAACTTTTTATTACTTAATACCTTGCTTTTTAAGGACCAATAAGTTGTTCAAATTGTAAGATATCACTTTAGTCTTGATCCTTTTTTTGTCTGTCTGTGGCCTGCCTTGTAGCTTATTAATTTTTTTATTTTTATTTATTTATTTTTTTTTTTTCATGTTTTATCCTCTCCATATTCAGGAGTACAATCAGTCCAATTTGCAATTTAATATCAATCCCCTGTCATTATAGACAAATGTATTTTTGATATACAAGTAATAAAATAAAAATAATTCAAGAAAACAGTAACTCAAGTTTATCACTTGCAATCAAAAAAAGTGTATGTAGATAGATAGATCATCTATCTTGGGACCTTGGGATAGCTATTTTAGGAATTAAGATCCATCCTCAGCCAAACTATCATTTGATTAGTGAAAAACATTTGATTAGCATTCAAACTGAAACTCTAAATTCCAGTGTACTGGACAAGCTGTAGGCTAGTGAAATAAATATCAAGCTCTGCAGCAAAACTGAAAGGCAATAATTCATTTAAAAATAATTCACTTCATTATTTATCTAAAGCTGTTCCATCGTGGTTTCATTTGGAAGGCAGTGGCCTCTCATGAGGCAGATGCATCGGAACCTGGGTTTGAATCCTGGTCAATTGTTTCAATTTCAATTTCCTTTCCTGTGTTTGTCAGCCTCTTCTTCAATTTCTCTTTGGGTCTGAGGCCTGGCCATAATGGCTTCCTGGGGAAGGCAATGGGAAACCACCCCAATATCTATTCCCTAGAGGGGGGAGGGACAGGTCTCTTGATTGGAGGGTGCCTTTTGACAGTGACCTTTAGTACAAAAAAAAAAAACCACTCAGCTTGAATTTATTGGAGTTCAAAGGCACTTCTGTGAGGCAACAAAATTAAAAACTATCCAAAAGTAGTAATAATAATTCAATAATATATCACTCAAATTCCTCTCTTATGTCAAAATATGAGGCACCTTTTTTTACTCTTCAAGCCACTACTGGGATATTTAGACAGTTATTATAAAATTTTAATCAGTCTTCAGGCAAGTGAAAGAAAAATATCTAATTTCTGTCATAATTTGTTTTGAAATCGGAGAACCAAACATCTGAAGTATTGGTACTCTATGTAGCAGATGACATCCAGTTTACTATGATTCTTGAAGATTCGGTTAATCATTATTCTTAACTCATGAGGATTATATTGAGATTCATTGAGATACCAATCTATTTGATACACCTATCTAGTAGCATTTGTGTTTCCTTTGCCTTCAAAACAGCTTGAATTCATCTCGGTATGGATTCTACAAGATATTAGAAGCAATGTACAGGAATGTTCTACTATGTAGTCATGACTGTGTTGCACAGTTTAAAAATCTAGTAATGGCGTCATTGCTGTATGTTTGATTGATCCACATGGCCCCTGTTGCTGGGTTAATCTCTCACATAGGGCTATTTTGGATTCAAAACGATAATATGGGCCTCAAAAACTCAGGTAGGAATGTTTAGAGACGACACTGTAAGGATAAGGAAATGAGATTCAGAAAATGGAATATTAAGTCGTTAAATGGCAAAGAGGTGGAGATGGTGAAAGAGATGAAAAGATACATCATTGAAATCTTGGGAATTAGTGAGATTAAGAAGTAAGTAAGTAGAGAAAAGATTCTAGAAGAAGGGTGTGTACTACAGTTTTGGGGGGTAGCAGCAGGTTATAGGGCCAAAGACAGTGTAGGAATTATTGTTTCTGATAACTTTGAAAGAAATGTAACAAGCTGGAATCAAGTTAGTTGTCAGATAATCTCTCTTTAAATCAATCTTGAACAAAAGATTTACATGATCCAACTGTACTCTACAATGAAGGATGCCAGTGTGGAAGATAAAGAACAGTTTTACACAGAATTTCAGCGAGAAGTTGATAAAGCGAAGGAGAAGATAGCAATAGTGTTAATGATCTGAACAGTAGGATTGGACAAAATTATCAGAAAGGGCATGATGCTTTAGGAAGATTTGAGGGGAAAAAATATTCAATAATAATGGACAAAGACTGATGGATTTTTGTGTACATAATAGACTTTTAATTGGCAACTCACTTTTTAAATACAAAAACATTCCTCAAATAACTTTTGTGGACAAAGGTAGGAATGTACAGAGTGTGACTGATTATATTCTATTTCCAAAAAAGTTCAGAAAAAGGTTCAGAAAAGTGAAAATGATAAGAGAACTGAGTTAGTTACGGATCATAGATTTTTGGTGGCTGAAACAAGATTTGTGAGAGAAAGAAAGCTTATGAAAGAATTAAAATTGAAGAAATGAAAGTTCCCAAAAAGTAGAGGCAAAATCAAGAACAACCCAATAAGAGGCTAAAGGCAAACCCATTGGATGGCACTGAAGGAATTGAGGAAAAGTTTTTCTGAAGAAAGTTTTACTTGAAACCTGTGAGGGAAGACGATAATAACTGGTAGGAGGAAAAGTTCAAGATGCTGGAATGAGGAAGTGAGAGAAATAGTGTAGAACAGGAAAGCATGGATTGGTAACCACAGAGAATAAAGAGTATGATGCTAAAAGGAATGCGAAACAAAAAACTAAAAGAGCTTCTTGGGAAGTATTTGGAAATGAAGAGATTCTGAAGTATGGTGAGGAATCTTAAAGAAAATTGTGATAAAAGAATGAGAAGCATTAGAAACAAACAGGTTAGTAACTGAAATGCAAAAAACTCTTGAGGTTTCGAGAACTCATTATGAAGGAAAATTCAAGAATACCGAAAACAGAATTGAAGATGTAATTGCTGAGGAAGAGTTTATACATGAATGTGACGTAAAAATGGCAGTCAGGAAAACGAGGTATGGAATCATAACGGAAATTATTAAAACCGTAGGGGAGGAATTGATTAGAGGGTTGACAATTCTGTGTCAGAGTGGTTGGGAAGAGTAAAAAATACCTAAAGATCGAGAGAGAAATATTAATGTGCCACTATACAAGAAAGGTGAGTTTTCAGTCTGTAAAAACTACAGAGCAACAAACAAAACTTCAGGTGTACCAGTGATTGGGCCTACACTGCTATACGGAAATGAAAGCTAGCCATCAAGGATAAAAAGAAGTTAGCTGACTAAATGAAATGTTTGAGACAGATAGTGGGAAAACAAGGAAGAGATAGGAAATGAAAAAGCAAATGAAATTGTAGCAATGAAATGGTTTGGGGATATCGTAAGGCTGAATGAGGATTGTAAACCAAGATATAGTTCACGGATGCTAGAACAGAAGGGAAAAGATCATAAAGCAGATTAAGAGTGACTTATGAAGATTTTTGGTAATGACAGGAAGAAAGAACGGAAGGAGTTTAATGAAAATAAAGAAAACTGCAAAAGAGAGGGAAAATGAAAAAAAATATGTAAGGTTCCCCCCCCCCCCCAATGATGTAATAACATATTGGGTAGTGAAAGAAGAATGTTTTACATATCAGAATGTCATCATCTCTTCAGCTAAGTGCTATTCTATAATGTATTTACATAACTATTTAGTTATCAGGTGATCTACCTCTGGTTTTGGATAAAAATGTTTTCATCAGTTTGTGGGAACTTTGATGCAGATTTTCACTTAGATCATTCATTAAAACTCCATTTGTTTCTCCAAGTTCTATAATTTATGTATGTGGAAGCTATTTCCTTATCTATCTTTAATCTGAAGACACCTGGTGTGGCTGAGTGTTCTGATTTGCATCTTGGTTTAGTATGGGTTCATTCCCAGTACTAGTTACATGCATCTTTCTTTCTTCACTGCCAAGTTAACATGAAGTCAACCTTGCTCTTTTCCTGAAACCTTGTAGTGGTTAAAAAATGTGGGATACAGCCATTTACACCTTGCAACTGGAATGTGGTGTATGAGCAATGGATAAAGAACAACTTAATCTGACATTGTATTTAAAATATGGCAATTTTCTGTATAATTAGTCTGTGAATTCCTTGTCACAGTTCCACCAGTGATCTTTCGACTTCAAAGAAATGTTACTTTTCAACAAATTTCTTTTAGTTCCATAAGAATCACACATTATCATTGCCCATTTTTTTCCAAACAGTACAAGATTTATCAAAAGAATTTTTTTTTCTGGAATAGCCAAGACCTTTTTTATCTGACTGTACAGGTTTTTCAAAAACATATTTAAGGTAATTTGCAGTTTTCACATAAGTTTCTCTTATTAAGTAAAAAGTAAAAAGTAACACATTACAGTTTTCAAAAATATGCCTAGAAACTTTAAAAATAGGCTACATTCAGGATGTCCATAGTATTACTTGTCATTGAAATAGATGTACACTAAACTTAATACACAAATAAAAACCTAAAAGATTATCACTGTTTCCTCAGTGTTTAGAGCTTTTGATTAATTAACAGAATTTTATCTATAGCTTCATCAAGAAAGTTTTAATCTACAATTTTGATGAGAAAATATCCATACACATTGGCATAAAATCGGAAAAAAAAATAGGATTTTCACTATTATTTTTGTTGGAAAGTTTATCACTGCCATTGCAAATTCCCCCCCACCCCCTTTCGGAAAAAAATATGATTTTTTTTTTTTTGGTCGAACAACCATCCTAACCCCTCCCATTCCAAAATCCTAGGTTTGTCTATGTCAATACATTATGCGACACTGAAAGTATCAACAAAACTATCACTGATAATTTAATTAAAGGACTCCGTTTTACAAGCTAGGTTGGTATCAGAGGTAAGACTCAGCAGAAACTCAACCATTGAAATGAATTTGGGTTAGGGTGGTCAGTTCAACACTCTTCTGCCTTTAACCAGGACAAAGAAACCCAGTCACAATTTTACAGAAGGCTAGGTGAACCGATCTGGAGGAGAAACACTTAAGAGAAAAGTCCCTGACTTCTGCCAGAAACTCATTTCCTCCAGCTCATAACCCAGCACATACACTGGACCACCAGGCACACTTACTCAGATTTATACTACTATACTATTGATATGAGTAAGGTAATTTCTGCAGTCTTTTGATTATTTCCCCTTCCTGAAAATGCATATTTTACATAAATTTTCTTGCAATTTAGAGGAAAATTTTAAGAACAAGACTTAATATTGCTCAAAAGATTTACAGGAAAACAGTTAGGAAATGTCTGAAGGGAAACAGTAGCAATATTGAAACTGAAACAAAAATCGCATCATTCTGTTCCAAATCTTCCACAAATAGATCAACCCAATTGGGACATAGACTGAAGTTTATGATGTCTAAAAGCCTACATAGGCTTGACAATAGTGATTAATAGTTATTGTTTGAATAACTGTCATTAAGCACAATAGTCAATTAAATGTTTGTGGTGAAACAGGGAATAGAAAGATGCAATCTATTTTCATAAGATTGCATTTGAAGCAACATGTAGGATTCAGGGAATGAGAGAAGATACAGACTATCTGCAGGTATTCTCTGAAGGATGGGTGTTGTTGTTCAGAAAAAATAAACTGTGTTAGTACATCTATATAAGGTCATACAGAAGGGTCAACAACCTCACAGCTATAATTTTTAACTATTTTCATAATTATAGCAACTATATCAGGATACGTATAACCATCTAGTGCAAATTTGGCAATATGTAGCTTCTGGACCCACATGAGATTCTTTGAAGGCTAAAACTGATACTTTTTTTTACACAAAACACTTAATATAACAGAAATTAATATAAAAGCATAAAGAAATGACACAGAAATGAAAAATATCTGAACTTTCATTGGTGTGTCTCTGGGATGGCTGTTTCATCCTTTTGTGGACTATCAGCCAGACCCAATCACCAGATGAAATGCTCAGATAGTGCAAAAGTGATAAGAGAAACCACTCCCGCACCCGATTGTGGTCTCCCTCCGAAAGAAAACACACTTAAAAAACCAAAACAGGCATACTTTCAAATCCTGGCCTGCGGAACCATCAGGTACAAAGGAATTTGATTATAAAAAAACCCAAAGCTGAACCCAACCTGCTTCATTTTAGACAAAACATTTAATGTGCCAGAAGTTAATGTAAAAGCATAAAGAAATGACACAGAAAACAAAAAATATCTGAGCTTTCATCAGTGAGAGTCTGGGACGGCTGTTTCGTCCTTTTTGTGACATTTTCTGTGTCATTTCTTTATGCTTTTATATTAATTTCTGGCATGTTAAATATTTTGTTTAAATTAAACCAGGTTGAATTCAGCTTTGGGTTTTGTTTTTTTATATATATAAAATCAAAATTCCTTTGCGCCTCACAGTTCCACAGGATTTGAAATTATGCCTGTTTTGATTTCTTTTTTAAATGTGTTTTCTTTTCGAGGGAGACCCCAGTCGGGTGTGGGAGTGGTTTCCCTTTTCACTTTTGGACTATCTGAGCATTTCATCTGGTGAGTGGGTCTGGCTGATGAGTTCACAAAAAGAACGAAACAGCCGTCCCAGACTCTCACCAATGAAAGCTCAGATATTTTTCATTTTCTGTGTCATTTCTTTATGCTTTTATGATACTTTTTTTTTGGTTAACTACTGTGAATCAGTGCATTATATTTATTTTTAGGTATTGGTAGTTTGGATTTTGTTGAAATACTAAAAAAATGACTGTTCTTATCAAAAACATTGCTTACTTCTGACTTAGTGTAATGGGTGTCCAAATCATGAACTTCTACGCTTTTTATATATCTTTCTCAATGATATTTGATGTACAATAGTGTACTTTGATGATCAGTAAAGTGTGCTGAGAGGCACTGACCTTCAGTCAAATCATTAAGTTGTTTGGCACAGATCAATTGATCATTTTTGTGTTAAAAAAGTTAAAGGGTCGCCACAACAGGCCTATGCAGGCCCAAGGGCTCGCGGGAGATAAGGCTTCCGGCGGTTAATGTCCAACGGGACTAGATTAAGGTCGGGAGGTCAGCTGGACGCCCGCCCGCCATTAACTCCTGGGAAAGAAACCGGTACCCATTCTACAGAGGGCTGGGTAGACCCCAGGACCAGTTTGGAGAAGAATGGAGCATGGAAAAATTCCCGCCAAACTCAAACGCACCACCTCCAACCCGCAGCTAAGGACCCTTACCACTCGGCTACTGGGCCCACCATTTTTGTGTTAGTAAAGCATGATTATGAGCTTGATCCTACAATCTCCCAGTTTGTAAAATATACTTGAAAAATCCATTTTTCAGATCAGAATATAGATAAGACTAACATCATCAAGCTGTAAGTCAAAGATGTGTTTTCCTTTGCTCTTATTGTCTTTGGATAGCCCTGTGATAGTTTCCTGGAAACATATTTAAATTTTTGTTACAATAAGTCTCATTATATCAAAATTTATGTCATCTGGAAATCTTTAAGTGACACTGTACTATTCAATTTATCCTTCCACCTACCAATATTACTATCAATATTTTCTCTCTGAGTCTACAAGTTTTCTTTTGCTCTGTTGAATGCCGACAATGAGTGAGATAGATACTGTAAGCACTTAACTTCTTCAGGAAAATTCATCTTTGGCATACATGAGGCATTCATTTACATGTCCTTAATGTTTAAAATGATTTTTATATATTTATGGCATCTTCTTTTCATTTTATTTGATGGCATTTTGTGATTGGTCATAAAACTCCCTAAAGATAGTATATTTAGAACTACCAGATATGTTATAAATTCACAAACTGCCACTAAAGTTAAGCACATCAAAAACATGAATTAAGATTGAAAAGAAAAATGCATCACCACATAATTTCACAACAGAATTTTAAAAAAGAAAACAAAAAATGAAGTCTTGAGAGTATTTCCTTGAAAGACCTAAGCTTATAAAATGAAGAACCAAATAAGGGAATAACTTTTAAAGGCATTTCTTCCCTTCTGTATGATTAACAAAAGCTGCTTAATAATAATTAGAAACATTAACTTGTTGTTAAATACACTGAATTTAATTTTATTCACTGAAAAATACTGAAAGTATACCCTACCTAATTTTTTATTAACATCTTCAAAAGTTTCTTGGCTGACTTTGCTAGCATCCTCTCTCAGTCGGCTGCTTTCAGCTAAAAGTCTTTCAGCTTGAATTCTTGCATTTTCAGCTTTGTTGATGCGAATATGTTTTGCAATGAGCCATTCTGATGGAGTAAATTTCCCTGTATAATAAGCTAATTTAGCCATTAAGAAACTTCTGAAATAAATGATGAAAATACATCCAATAAATGATTAATAAAATAAGGTTGTACAGAAAAGATAAAAAAGGTTTATCACCACTGTTTGTTATACATGCCGATATTACAATATTTTTATCAATTCAAAACATCTTAGCCAAATGAATCACATACAGACAAAAAAACAGAATTCAACTTATAGACTTTGCTTTGTTTGAGAGTCTGATGGATGTTATTTCAGCAAGTTCATTGAAGAAGTAAAATACAGTATATATATTCCCTGCATGCTCATAAATTCTGGTACAAATTTTGTGCGTAAATGTCTTGTATCAAGAGTAAGTGGACAGTCACATGCAAGTCTTATTCCTCATTCGAGTTTTTAAAAATTGGTAAAAACAACTTCTGGAATATCTCATTTTTATTCACAATGAGCAACCTAGAAAGAAAGTGTACAACAATATTACATTATCATTTGAATGGGTTATCCAATCCCAATATATTTTGACGATTCAAGAAGACTTGATAACAAAAAATGTGGTTTATAATATCATAACCGATACCTCCCAACGGGAAGTGTTAAAGACTGTAGCAGAAGTGGTCGCACTAGGGTTAAGAAAACACAAGTATGCTGAAATCACTGAAGACCAGAGTTCGGAGAAATCTACCCCATGTTCAGAAGAAAATGGCACTGCAGATGAACATCTCAAGACAAACCACATTGCAAGCACTCAAACAAGAAATGGGAACGAAGGCTTTAAAACAGGGTATATGTCACATGCAAATGAACATACAGAAGAAAAACAGGCTTCTCGTTGTAAGGTTCTTCTTAAATGGTACGACCCTAAAGATGTGAAAAGTATTCTCTTTTCAGATGAAAAACTTTTCAAGGTGGAAGAGAAGTTCAACAAGCAGAACAGTATTTATGCCAAATCTGTTAAAGATATCCCACGAAGGAAGCTGAAATCTCTGAGAGCACACAATCCGGGTTATGTGATGGTTCAGACAGGGATAAGCTGGTTAGGCAAATCTGAACTCATTTTCATTACCCAAGGTGTCAAAGTTTTGGCAAAAGTTTATCTAAATGAGATTCTGGAATCAATTGTCATGCTGCCCACTCATTCTTTGTTCAATGGCCACCTATGGACATTTCAGCAGGACTGCGCTCCAGCCCTCAAAGAGAATTCCACTCAAGCTTGGTTGACAGACAAGATTCCTGGTTTAATTTCAAGAGCTGAGGCAGTCTGCATCACCAAATCTAAATCCCTTGACTACTCCTTATGGTCAAAGTTGGAGCTGAAGGTTTGCTATAATTCCAACACAAGCATTGTTGCTCTCAAGAGATCTATGTGCCGAGAATGGATACCATGCATAGCACTATCAACTGGAGGCTAAGGTTGCAGACCTGTATTAAAGTGAGAGGTGGGTAACAGTAATTATTTTGAGAAATAAATTTATATTTATTAGTAATTACATATTGATGAAATACCTTAAAAATTTCTGTAGAACATTGGTAAATTTATTAAAGTTATACTCTTTTTTTTGTACCAGAATTTATGGGCATACAGGGTATATTTTTTCCTACAATTATGTTGAGAAGTAGTCAAGGCCTTTTGACATTCATATAAATAATCTTGTCAAAACTGATGAAGAGATTTAAAAAATATATTATATATAGTCAAGAGAAGTATGGATGAGATATAAGTAGAAAATTACAAGAACAAATAGGGAGGACACTATGGGTCAATGAATGGAAGTAAAATGGATTTAGAGGAGTCAGAAGCAGGAGGAAGAAGTGGCAGCAGTCTCTTCATGCTAATGGACCAAACCAGGGAAACACACTAGCATGAAGACGCGCTGCCAGTTTTCCTCCTGCTTTTCACTTCTCTAAATCCACTTCACTTCCATTCATTGTCAGCCTAGCACAATTCTTCTCTTTACTTCCTATACACCGGTGGACCGCGACTGCATTTTAGGGTGACCCCATGTGAGATTTGGAGGTGTCTTTTTTTTTTTTTAGTCATCGATTTGGAAATTCAGATTTTCTACTGCGAATATAATTAAGTCAAACTATCATTCCTGTCTAACACACGACCACTTAGAATCCCTTGCAAGAGTAGTGGTCAGTAATTATATACAGAGATGTAAGTAGTGCAAGTCGTCTTTGACAACTTAATGAACTTTCATGATTTCACTTTAAATTAATATACTATATTGACTTTTTATTGTATTTTGAAATTTTCTGATAATAAATACATTATTTGTAATTATTGTAATTATTATTATCAAGGTTGGAGTTTCTTTTTTTAGTGATTAGGTGACTGCGCCACTTGGAAAAAATTTGAGGTAGCCCGTACCTTACAAAAGTCTGCCCACCCCTGCTATACAGTCTTCTATCATCTCTTCACACAAGAACATTTATGTGACTGTCAAAAGGTCTGAACACTTCCTAGCATAAGGTCGGGCAAAACCCAGTTATGTTACTTCTTCATTGATTTATTGTATAATTAAGAAGAAAAAAAAGAGAAAAGAAAAGGGAATAATAGATGAAAGAAAAGAAAACTAAATAAATGTATCATTTTTCAGACTAGGTCCCTTGTTGATGCACATTATATTGTACAATAATTGTGCAACTGTTAGCTCTATTAACTCAAATGTTCTTACCTTGTATGGCCAAGTTAAAGGATAAAAGAGAAAGTGAAAATAAATAAAACGCACTTACTTGCAAACATGATGAAGAGAGAATAAAAAACATGGTAATAAACCTACAGTTTCAGAATACTCAGCGTATTCCATCATCAGGGACGGCACAAACATATATGACATCACAAAAACATTTAAGACGACATGAGGTAAGAATGCATAGTGAGAGTGAGGGAAGTGAAAGGACTAGGGAAGTTTAGCAATAGTGAGGCATTTTGCCCGCTAGTGAAGAACAAGGAGGATTAAGTGCATGTATTAAAATAATGTGATTCCTATATATTTGTGCCATCCCTAATGATGGAATACGCTGAGTATTCTGAAACTGCAGGTTTATTGCCATCTTTTTTATTCTCTTTTCGTCATATTTGCAATTAAGTGTGTTTTATTTATTTTCACTTTCTATTTAATTTTATTAAATTTATTTATTTTATTTCAATACACGCACATTAAGCCTCCTTGTTAAAGGATGAAAGAACCTATCAAAATAGAAGAGGAATTTTAAATCGTCAGCCATTAATTGTTTTTTTTTTTTAAATTCTTCTGCAGTCATTGATTTACTGAGGGGCAGGATTGGTAGAGAGTGTAAACTCCTCCCTCCCCTTTGCATCTGAAAATGGAAACAAATCTAGGATTTTGGATTTGTTTTTTGGCTGGAAAGTTCATCACTTCGTTTGTAACTCCCCCAATTCCTGAAATGGACACAACTTTTATTTTTTGGTTGAATGGGTCAGACCATCATTGCTATATAACATCATGCTATGACCAATAGGAGCGGAGCAGTAAACATAAACTTCAACCAATCTGGCAAACTGTGGGGTGCGGTGGCGGCAACGGCACGCTGGGTCAAGGGCAGGTTGTCCGCATTACTGATTGGTCGTTTTATGTTTCCACACAATTTTCAGATGGTATTTATAGTTAATGAGATGCACTTACTCATAATGTGTATGAAACAGATATGTATAATCAAAATTTAATGCATGTGAAACTACGGGGCACACCTAGTTAATAATAAAGTATGAATGTCATCTAGGTTGGCCATTGATTTAATTGGGTAATATAAGATTTCTCTGAACTGTTATTTTAAATAATCAAATTAACATGATTGAACACACAAAAAATGTGTGTTTATACATTTTTAGCCATTTTTTTCTTTATCCAAATTTGCACAGAAAATTCATTGAGGCTGGCGAAGGCAGACATGAACTTTCTTTATTTTATTTTTACTATGCATTTCTTGTTTTAGTTTAGATTTGTGGAGGTTCCATATTTCTTCCTAATAACATGATTGAAGTTCACGAAATTTAACAAAAAAATAGATAAATAAAAACATTAAAAAACGAGGAGGAAGCCCGAAAACTGGACAAAAACGATTATACGTCGTACACCGATGAAAATGAAAAAAAAAAGTAGAAATTATGTGTAAATCGTAAATTGACAAAAATTAAGGGTGACCCATCAAAACCTATGAAGACATTGAATGCGTGCATTATCAATTTAAAAAAAAAAAAAATAGAAATAATTTCTACAATAAAACGTCCACGACAGGAATCGAATCTACGACCTTCTGATCCGAAGCAGATGTCTTATCCATTAGGTCACGGGGGCTACATTCAAATTATTGCTAAGTATCTCTTATCACTCCCTCTCAGTATTTGACGCAATGAGAGAAGAGCCAGAGAAATAAAACTCAAGAGTATGCTGATATTATTTCCAAACAAGAAAAAAAAAGAGGTGAAGCTTGGGAATTTTTTCCTGGACAACTACTGACCAGATCGATTTGAAATTTGGATATGCTTTAGTGTCTACTATACAATGAATATTTTTTTTATTTCTGCCTATCCGGAAAAATGCGGAAACAGTCGACTGTATCCGCAACACTGGCGGATCCGGGGGGGGGGGGGG
>JAFIDM010009631.1:47778697-47832905 GCA_023159025.1 Thereuonema tuberculata | reverse complement strand
CCCCCCCCCCCATGGGTCCGGGCTAGATCCGCCACTGATCCGCAAACTGTTGTAGATACTATTATTAAAAATATAGATTGCATAGTAGACACTCTAAACTAAAGCATATCCAAATTTCAAGTCGATCGGGTCTGTAGTTGTCGAGCAAAAAATTCCCAAAGTTGCGGAACAAACAGTCTACTCTGTCCGCATTTTTTCGGATAGGTAAGAGTAAAACCCCATTCCTACAGTGTTTGGCCCTCTGAACACGATGGTGAAGTCTGTTTGCCGATTCGCCCTTCCGTTCGGGAATGGTTAGGGGGAAAACAAACACGGACGGACGTACAGGACAAACGTGATAGCTCCCAAATGGGTAGCTAAAAATATGTTATGAATGACATTATGTTACTCAATCTTGATGAATTTGAACATTTAGCACACAATATCTCAAAACAATTATATAATTACTCATTAGACAATATAACAATATTTTTACTAAATTTTGAGGAACTCCTGCATCACGGGGAAAAAAAAAAGGCATAAAATATAGTGCATTGTAAGGCCATTATAGATCATTATGATTAAATTTCAGTGGTCCAGAAAATTAATAATAAAGTTACTAATTGTTCTCAGCAGGATAAAAATTGTATGATTAATTGTTTTAGACAAAATTTCAAAAGCTACTAATAAGTTTTACCGTATTTCTAATGACATTAATATATAATCAAACTCTTCGATTAATCTTTATTACATACATAGTTACAATTGAAAAAAAAAATAAAAAACAAACAAAAAACAATCCACCCCTCTCGCCAAGTTAAAAGTTTGGCCGCATTATCAACCAGATATTAAAATCCTAATATATTTCATAATTTACTGTATAAAGAAGTTGCATTCGAAAATTAGTTAGCCTAACCGATAGTAGTGAGTTTGAATTATAAAGCCGCAAAACATCTTAAAATATCGGCCGCAGACATTTATATTTGCCACTCTATCCCGAAAATGTTACAACTAAGTTGAAATACCCTAATTTCGATCGATTTACTTGCCTGATTTGTAAATAAAAATTAGAAATAGATCGTAAATCAACTGTGGACCTTCATTTATAAACAAACTCCGAAGCCTTCACCGTAGCAACGGTTGCTATGCACACGACTGTCGCTTATAACAAATTAAATTTAGTTTACGAAGTAAATATGGAAATAGATTGTATAATTGAATCAAAGTAAACACCTTTAAATTTTAAGTTACTTTATAAAAAAAAAATATAAATGAATTTTCTTCCTTTTTTTTTTATACCAAAACTAAATTTAATATATCGTCAGCGATTGGTTACCAATAGCAACAGCATAAACATCCGATTTAACAACTAGTTATATAGCAGCTTCTCACATATTTTTTTTTTAACCCTTGCTTAATAGAATGTAACTGCTCGTAATATGGCTTCTTTGCACTTTTAGTGCAAAAGTCAGTTTATGAATAGGTTACTTTGCAAGTGAAATTAAAAGCAACATTTGTTCGGAGTGACTTTAAAATTATCCGATTTAAATAGTCACAAAACACCTGTTAGTTAGGCATATGGGCCTTTTTATATTTTTTTGGTAATTTCGAGTGTGGAAGTAAGTAAATTTTCAGTTAATTAATTGCATCTATCTTTTAAATATGGCATTTTCTTTATATAATAAACTTAGCAGTAAAGATAATACAAAACAATGAAACTTGTAGTCTCCGATATGTTATTGGTGTTTTCAGAACATGAATGAACAAGACTACATTAAAAAAAAAAATGCGTCCTTCTATAAAGCATGTCTTTAGTATTCTCTTCCGTAGGTTGTGTTTTGTTTTTCCACTCTTTTTCAAGATTTCTCTCAGTACTCTTGCTGCTGCTTTTGCAATATAAACACTATTGTTGTCTTTTTTTTCTCCAAATATATCTTGATTGATCTGATTTTCACCAAAATCATTAATATCTGGATCGTAATCGTGTTAACATCAACGAATAAAATTATAAGAATAAAACGTACACAAAACAACAAAACAAAAACGTATTTTTTAAATGAAAGTGAGATTAATTTTATTGTTGCAACAAAAAAGATCGGAAGGTACTGAAATGATAAGTTACTGTAACCCGGCAAAAGCAGAAATAGAGTTTTAATATTTATAGAAACTCTATAAAACTGCCATTATAATTCAGCAAGTTGGAGGGTAGGGGGCTAAGAAGTATTTTATAACCTTGTTTTGTTGTTCCTTTGAATATGACCACTGGAAATCCATTCATAATTTCTCATTACATCTGTGTTGCTTTGTGAAAATGATATTTAGTAATGTAGCAGCATTGAAATAAATTTTTAATAAGCTAGTTTGCATAATTATTATAATTAAGTTTGTGAAAGCTATTGTTCATGAGCCTATTGTTCCAGTACGTTCATATATTAAACTGTAAACATCAGCTATGATAAGTATTTGCAGGAACAAGTTCAGTTATTAAATATGGCAGGAATTATAGTAAGATAAAGAAGAGAAAGGTATTTTAGTGAATGTGAAGATAATGAAACAACGTTTTGTTTATGAGGGTCAGATGCCTAAAATTTTGTAAACATTTAATGATTGTTAGATAGTTTTCTTCAGTCATTCACTTGCTATTATATCAATTTTTGCTTTATACTTTTTTTAGTAATTTTATTTTTTATCTACTAATTTCTGTGTTTATTTCTAGTATGACTTGTCTGGTTCCTGGTATTTTCTATCAGGAGTTTTATTTCAAGTATAAAAGCCTTTTTCTTATTATGTGCTTAAAAAAATATTGTAATATGCATCTCGTTTGCAATTTTTTTTTAAGATCTTTTTTATTTATTTGGAATTAGTCACTTGCAATTTTATTATTATTATTTTAGATTAAGTAAATTAATCACTGTCTGGCTAATGTTATCCAACCTATTGTAAAGAAAAAAAAAAAAGATTACATGCATGTTTCTTTGTCAAAATATTTAGTAATGCAAATACACTGTACTTTATGTAAAGTGGCCTTTAAAATAGGCCTATATTATATATATTCCAAAAATGTAATCAGATGTAGATTTTAATATTAAACTCTTAAATATAAAATTTGGTATAGATTAATTAATGTTTTTTTGAATTGTCATGCCCACAAGATTCTCAATAACTAACAGACAGAGTTAAAAGCACGACTTAGATATTATTATATCCTGTTTTAAATGTCAATTTAAAAAAACTAAAATGATTACATTTGATACATGTTTTTGCTAGTGAATTATAGTTTGAAAATTTTTAAGCTGCTCACAACAGAACTCATTGTGTTGTGCATGTATCTGTTCTGGTATGTTCATTTCATATTAACTTCTGCCTTTTAGATTCTTACATAAGCAACCTACTCTTGGATTAATTATTTGCAATTCATTATTCACATTGTTAATATCATGTTCTCTGTCTTGTGTCTAAGTATGCTTCATAAGAATGAAACATTATTTTTGCTCTTGCCTCCAAATGAGGCAAGTTCTCCCAAGGAAGCGTTGCGAAGTGTTACTCTGAATTTGATATTGGTTTATCGGTCACTTTACAGAATTTTCAACGGTGAGTCCGAATTTGATATTCATTTTCATCTCTGGTTAATAGTTTTCGAGATATCCGCATGGGGGCGTAAAAACTTTGTAACAAATTGAGATAGAATAAAAATTCCAACGCATTTATATTACTTGCATACATGACTACCATGTGTGTCAATATGATTTGAATCCGTCAACTAATTTCAAAATGGTGGACCCAAAAACCTAAATTTATGGCACTTTCAATGGAAAAGATAATTGTAAGTAATTTTTCATTCAAATATGTACATTGTATACTCATGTAAAAATTAAAGTTGCTATTTGAATTTTATGTTAATTTGTCAGTTAAGTTATTAATAAAATTACAGTTATAGTGATGCTTTCCTAGTGGTTTTATTTCTATATAATTCTGTACGTTTTAATTTTAATTCGTATTTCTGGTTAAGGAGATTTAAATAAGTTTATTGGTTTTATTTGGCTGCGCACATGGTGCCATCTATTATCAAATTGCTATAACTGCCCTGTCTTGCCTGTCTTGTGCTGCCACCTATCAATCGGTTTTTGGGTTATGGTTGGATGAGCCTATTTTCCATTGAAAGTGCCATAAATTTAGGTTTTTGGGTCCACCAATTTGAAATTAGTTGACGGATTCAGTTCATATTGACACACATGGTAGTCATGTATGCAAGTAACATAAATGCATTGGAATTTTTATTCTATCTTAATTTGTTATAAAGTTATAACAAATTAAAGTTTTTATGCCCCCATGCGGATATCTCAAAAACAATTAACCGGAGATGAAAATGAATATCAAATTCGAACTCGGCGTTGAAAATTCTATTAAGTGACCCATACTCTGAATTTGATATTGGTTTAACACTTCGCAACGCTCCCTTGTCAGTTTGATTTTTGATTATAGACACAATAGGCTACTTATTTTGCTTATTCTGATTACCTTAACTTTCAGATTCATGCGCACATTGAATTTACTGACAACTGAAATTGATATAGTGTTGGAGCATAATGTTAATTTGAGCTTATTATTAATTAGTAAGCTTTCAGAAGACCTGCTCAGTACCTTCTACAGTTGTTTTAATTGTTGAATCTTTCTCCTATTGTAGACAAAAACCGTCATATTTAAGTGGTATAGCAATTGATCTCCCTAAATGTACAAGGAAAATGCACAGCTACAAAATGTTATGTAAAAAGAAAAAAAAAAATTAAAAGAAATTCATTTTATCACACAATCGTGGGCCCATATTGGCCAGAATTGACCAAGGTAGCCCCAACATTGTGGGCTAATAGGGCATAATAATTTTACTGTTTATTCACAATGGAATCAATTTTTGCAAATTTAATGCATGTTTACTTTATCATGCCATAAATCTATAGGGGAAACCTTGTAGAAGAAATATGAAGTATGGACTATAACCACATTTCCAGTTTATATACAAAAAAATTGGAATTTCAACCATTAATGAAAATTATTTCACAAAATGCACGAAAAATAAAAACAAAACAAAAATATCTTATTGAATGTTACATGTACTCTTCAAATCTAATAAATATTTAAGATTTTTTGTTTTGTTTTTATTTGAGTAGGTAATGTTAATTAACCATATAAGATTAATATAAGAGTAAATGAGTAATTTACCTACTCAGATAATGTTGTTCAATCCCATACTTCTTCCTTATATCATTTCTTCTTATCATATTAGAAGCTGCAAAACATCTTTCAACCCATAGATTTATATATTTTTATATATTTATGGGTTGAAGATGTTTTGGAACTTAAAATGATGTTAAATATTTCAGTTTGGTACCTTGAATCTTCTTCAGAAGAGACTGAAAGCCACATTAAGTCCATGCCATTATATGACACAGATTTATTAATGTGGTTTTCAGTTTCTCCTGAAAAAGGTTTAAAGCTGAAATATTGAACAACATTAACTTGAATAGGAAAATTTCTCATTCATTCATATATTAAGATACTAGCAAGATAGGTATGGGATAAAAAAAAAAAAAAAAGTTTACCTGATATGGAGAAAGAAGAAATTGTAATTAATTAAAAATACTAAAAGTAAAAATTTTAATAGATATGAAGGAGATCCTAATATTATGTTAATAAAAGATTTTATTAGTATTGATGTAAAAAAAATGGCAGGTTTTGATGTTTTAAAATTATTAACAATATAATTTGATTGATTAATTAGTAATGAATGTTTATTTTGTTATCACAATTGATATTTATTTGAGTTCACATTATTATTATTACAAAGTGTGTGTTCCTAATTATGATAGAATCCTTGATTTTGAGATGATTTATTTATTCTTGTGACATTAGAATTCTTGTTTTCAGTCTACTATTGCATGATAAAGACAGACAGTAGTTAGCCCATTCAGATGCTTTGCTATCCATTCATTTTACAAGTGATTTTGAACTACTACTTTAAGAGTTTTGATTCTCCAATATACCACTATTGCACAATTAGAGCAGTTAGAGTTCATATATGGCTTCCGGTGTATTATATATTTCCTGTAATATTTCTGTTAGTAATAAGTGATTGTATTTTTTTAGTCTTGTATTAGTAATGATTTTTATGTTATGTTTTGTGCTTATGTCCTTAATCTTTTCTGGTAATCATCTCAGTAATAAATACTTTGAAATTTGTGTTGTACTTCATTATTATATCTTCATTTTGTTACCTTGTGTGTGTGTTTAATTATTAAATCTTGATACTGTATTCTTTTACAGTAATATCCAATTGTACTGTAATTGTTTAAGCACAATTCTTTTATCATCATCTTAATAACTCCATTCTGCTTGTTTCATTTGTTATAGCTTTAGATATCCTATTTATGTAATTAATTATTATGCCCCTCTGTAATAATATGGTGGCTGAAATTAAAAAAATTCCCAAAGTAACTAGGATAATGAAGATATAATAACGATTTTACATATTATAAATTTACAATATTATCACTATTTAGTGAGTAATGATAAGATTTTTGGGTTTTGCATATTGATATTAACTATTGTCAAGAGCCTCCATGTATTTTCTAAGAAGTGTAGGCTCTTAATTCTTATATAAGACATATGGACATAAAATTCTATGTATAAAAGCCATTGAGCCTTCATGATTAACCTTAATCAATAGGTTATAACTTTGTTTTATCATATGATTACTTCCAAATGATAATCTTTTGCGAGATGTTGATTCTAATGCTGTGCTTAATGTCTAACCAAAATGTTGCTTTTACATTCTGAGCTTTTAGCTGTTATAAAATTAGCATGATGATTTTTTAATGTGCACTGTCTGTGAAATAGAATGAATAGAATGTTACATGTATGTTAAAGAAACAATGTCCATTAAAGTACTGTTGTATAGAGGAAAAACATTCCACAAGCTACAGAATGTTTAATATCTTACAAATCGTCTGTAGAAGCAATTATTCTAATTTTAGAAACGGACACTATTTTAAATCAAACAATGAAAAACAAGCTTGTTTAGATATTTCTAAAAGAAATCATAATGAAGATATATAAAACAACAAAAAGATCATGCAGATACTGTAATTGCCATTCTATAATTTTCTTTAATGGTTATTGAATATTATTATTTAATTTAAATTATTGTTGTGTTCTCTTAAAAGGTAATTTAGAAATGTGGGGCTTGCTAATAGGACAATGAATAATGTTGAGAAAACTTGCATTTTTCTACAAAAAATGCAACATTTATTGATAAATTTTTGCTTTTAGCTTGATGTTGCATTTTGACAGTCTTCAGTAACCTTCTTTATCAGTTACTGCATTTCCTGAAAAAATGTTTTTGATCTTTTGATTTCATGTTTGAAGTTTAGTATTTTAGGATAAAATATTTATTTCATAGAAATTTACATTTTGCTGTATATGGTCACACATTTTTTGATACAAAATTTTCTTAATAGAATACATGACTTCAAATAAAATAATTTAATTCCAATAGTAAATTTGATATACATTGTTAAAACAATATAGTCCCATATTAAGTGCTCTTTATTAAATAACAATAAAGAAATTTCAAGAAATCTACTAATTTCCAGAATTTCTTGTTTTCTATTTAATAAGTTATTGTTGAAATTTTGAAATATATCTTGTTTTTAATTTTAATCTTGTAGAATATTTACCTAATATTTTTACATTTTCCCCTATCACATATATGGCTTGGATTATTGATGAGATATTCAACCACTGCAGAATTGTTTCCTTTGTTTCCAACCTCCAACAAGTGCCATTTCATTCTTTTAAATCAACTGTTGCATCATGCCAATGTATTTCTTATTGCACGTGGTGCACATAATTTTATACACAACATCCAACTGTTGATTTTTTTTGACAATTAATCTTTTTCATTTGATATCATTTGAGAGATTTTGTTTCCAGGAAATAGAAACCATTTGAAATGTTTGTTTTATCAACATATTTACAAGTTTTTTTGATAGGACTCCAGTGTACTGTAATTTCATCCTATTATATGTTTCAATCTCTTGAGTTTTTCCTTTGTTTATATTTTGATCAAATTTTAGTTTTACCATTTTTTCAGTATAAATTCTAATGAATAATTATTTAATAATAGTAAGTTGATGGTATCTTTAATGCTTTTATTTGATTTGATTTTTTTTTTTTTTTTTTGTATTTATTAATAGTGTTTGTTTATTTCCCTTCGAAATTCTATAGATTGATACTGTAATGATTTATTTTTATATTTATTTATTTATTATAAATATATTGTATTTTTAACTAAACTTTATTCTCTCGGTATTTTTCCGTTGAAACTGACCGTTAGTTTTATGATAGCTCAGGTCAATGACCTCGACCATGCCCCTTCACTTTTAACCCTTTGTCTCTTTTTTTAACTCTTTCCTTTTGTTTTTCAAACTCTACCAATGATGGGAGATTTCTTTGTTTCCAACTATTCCTTTTTGTATAAAAACCCCCATTTTAAATTGAAGAGCAGAGAGATCTTCCAAAAACTCCATTCCGACTGTTTGCCATCCTTGGTATCCACAAACAACATTACAATACAATCTCCAAAAAGAATTGAAATATAACTGAAATTCCTGATGTACAGTATTGGGCAAAACAAACAGTAGTGGACAGAAGCAATAGTGGGAGCAGTATATATAATTAAATATCAGTTACATAGTACAGGACTATCCAATTTGGCATCCAAGGTACAAAATGTTATAAATGTTTGCTGTTATGAGACACACAGTTCATACCATTCCTGCAAATTTTCTACTTTGAAATGACGTGGCCAGGAAGGTTTTCATGAAAAAATTGTGCATGCCACAGCTGTAAGACAGGTAAGCACCTGTTCCAAGAGACAGCTGTGATTCTCATTTTGTTTCTACAGTTCGTGGTCGTCCCATGCACCTTTTTACACTGTGTCACCACACTACCTGTCCATTGGAATTTTTGGATCATGCGAAGGATCACACTGTCACATGGGGCATGTTTCCAGAACGTAAGCTAAAACCTCACCTTCATATATGCAAGGTTGGGTCCATCTTTTCATCTTCGACCTTAGGAATGATTGTAATATTCAACTAAAAGTACCTTTTCTGTGTTCAGAACCATTATTATATTGGCTGATTCAAAATCTAATGCCAGTTCCTATACAGTTTATATTCAAATAGACCGTACCTTTGGACATGCCCTATTATCGCTTGGGGATGTGGAATGTTTCATTACCGTTTGTTTTGCTCAATACTGTACTACAGCCTAAAGAACAATCATGAGTGCTTGAATAAAAGGAAAGCAAAAGTATAAATGAAATAAAATTAAAAAGATAAGGACATCAAATTATTTATTTCATTAATTTTTCCTGCTTGAATTTATTCTTGGAGGTTGCTCCAGTTATCATTGTGTCTGGAGTTGATAGTAGTTGGAGACCTCAATGAGATGGTTGTTGAGATTTAGCAGATGTGAGAATGTCAAAAAAAAAATTGCAAAAGAAATTTATTTCACTGAACAAAACAAGTTAAATCACATAAAACCATTCACTGTAAAATATTATAATATGGAAACAAAAACATTTAATAATCAAATTAACAGTGAACTAAATGAGTTTGTAGTTTTGTTTTCTTATTATGCTCATCAGTGTAGTAGGAATAAATTACGAAACTTTTTAAAATTGCTGTAAAGTGTTGCAGTTAACTTGATCAATCACATATATATGATGGCACTGCTAATAAAATTATAAGAAGCAGCAGCAAAACTTTTAATGTACCAGATGGTTATAATTAAACTTGAAAGTACTCGGAGAATGGAGAGAAGGATCTACTCAACGGATCACAATGAAAATTGTTGGGTACCTTGGGTAACGTGAGGAAGAGAATTTGGAAATAAAAAATTAGTTACTTTTAAATGCTACCAGATGCTAAAAAAAAAGTGTTAGACCTTGCTAATTTTTCGTGACCAATCACACGTGATGTCTTTCTGTAATAGTTAGAAGTTACCATGGGTATCTGTAAGAAGGTCTGACCTTTGCAAGTGAAATTTAACCAAAAGGGTTGTAATGCTGCTGCTGTATTAAGCCAATATCGTCATTTGAAAGAAATAAGGAAAGGAACTTTGTCGCTAAATGGACTGAAGAATATGATTAAGAAATTTGAAGAAACAGGTGAGTAGGGTATAGCTCCAGGTAGAGGCCAGCAGCCTCTTGCAGAAAGCAATGTGGAAGATGTTGCAATTTCCATTGCAGAAATCCAGTCGCATTCGGAGTTCTGTAGTTAGTGCCAGACACGAATCCCAGCAATTGCAAGTTCCATGGTCAATTGTCTGAAACTGTATCGTTATAAAATTCAGAGGGTGTAGGAGCTATAACCACATGATCCTTAACAGCATACCAGACTTAGCTGTTCAACCTCTAGCAAGGTTGCAACTGGATCATATGTGGTTTTTGAAAGTCTTATGGACCGATGAGGTGCATTTTTCCCTATAAGGAGCAGTGAATATACTAACGAATATGGGATCCAGCAAGTTGAATGCTGTGCTTGCTGACCCCTACCACTCTGACTGTGTAACTGTATGGTACAGATTTACTGCAAACTTTATAGTAGGACCATTTTTCTTAGAGATCATGCCTCAAAGCATCATGCTTTGATCAGTGATACATAGATCTTCACTGCTGCAAGATTATTCTGGCTTTGCAAGAAAATAATTGCTTCGACTCCATAACATTCATGCAAGATGGGCTACTGCCTCATATTTTAAATATGGTTATGCAATTGTTGCATACTAAATTTGGTAAGGACAGAATAATTTCTCGAATGTTTGACCACCACAACCCCTGACCTTAACCCATGTGATTTTTGGTTGTGGGGTTATTTGAAATGCCAAGTTTACCAAGACTATGTTGAATCAGTTATTGAACTGAAGGCAAGAATAACACAACATGTTGCAGCCATTCCCAAGATATGCTTCAAGCAACTGTGGACCATGCCATATTATGTTTCCAGCTCATTTTCAGACATTGAGCATCTTCATTTCAATTAAAGATTGTTTGTTAAACTTGGTATTTTCTTTCTTTTTTTTTTTTTTTTTTTCACACCAGTGTCACCTGGTAGCATATACAATAACTATTTTTTTTTTTTTTTTTTATTTGCAAATTCTCTTCCCCAAGTTCTTATTAAGGTACCCACCAATTTTTATTGTGATCAATCAAGTAGATCCTTCTCTACATCGCTCTGAGTACTATCAATTAATTATAACCAACCGGTACAATTAAATTGTTTGGTACAGTATGTAGAATTATGGAATCAGGCTTGGCTTTTAAGTAAGGAATTTTTTTTTTTTTTTTTTTTAGTTGAATTTTCAAAATGGCATTAGATTTTAAGTGAACTCCTATTTACATTTCACCTGTTATTATTCAGCAACCCTTTGTCCTAGAGAGCTCAACTTGTTGTCAATCATATATATTTTTGAAGTAGTCCAACCCATATGTCCTTATTGGTTAGAGAAAAATATATTTAATTTGTAGCTGTACCTAGAATTTTGGAATGGGAGAGCTTATTTAGGTCGTTGTAGTCATTCAAACAAAAAAAAATTGTGACCTTTCTCACATGGGAGGCGGGGAAGTGTTACACATGCCAAAGAACTTTCCAACCAAAAAACCAGCTCCAAAATCCTAGATTTCTTCCATTTTCAGATGCAGCGGGGGTGGTTCTAACCCCTGCCAATTCCCCCCCCCCCCCCCGTCAGTATGTCAGTGATTTGATATGTCACATTGGGCATTTTGGAAAAAAAAATTTTTTTGAATACTTTCCAAAAAATTTTCGTTTTTAAAAATTTCAAAAATTCCATTTTATATTTTTTCGGGAAAAATGTATGTAAAACATGGTTGTTTTCTTAGGATTTTCTCAAAGTTTCAAAATGGGACATGAATGGGTTCATATTTAATTACAACATTCTTCATTTTCAACAATGTGATGTGCAATCGAACTGAAGGTTCACTGGTAAACTGGTTCCCTAGTTATCAACCTTGTTGAGGTTGCAAGTAGTAAAAAGGTAAAAACAGCATGAAGTATATCATAACACACAGACACAAAAACTCCCATCCTCTGTCCTATGGTTTCAGATAAGTCAAACGTGAATCTTCAGACCAATAACATACACAGAGGTACGAGGATCGGTCAGTAAGTAATGCCTCTTATTTTTTTTTTTCTCCTTTTAATTGTCAAGAAATTCAAATGCAATTACATAGCTTGAAAACCATAACATTGACAATTAATTTGTCACTTTTCAATATAATCTCCATCCATTTCCACAGTTTTGGCCCACCTTTTAACAAGGGCATGTATTCCAGTGTGGTAAAAAGGCTTGGTCTTGCTTCCTAAGCCATTGACGCACCGACGTTTTCACGGCCTCCTCATCTTCAAAGTGAATCCCACGATGAGCTTCTTTAAGCGGCCCGAACAGATGGAAGTCTGATGGTGCTAGGTCATGGCTGTATGGAGGATGAGACAAGACTTCCCATCCAATTTTCACAATCTCTTCAGTGGTGTGAGGACTGGTGTGTGGTCTTGCATTGTCGTGCGAAAGAAGAACATCCGCCTTAGCTTTTGTTGGGCGATCGCTGAAGATGTGCTTTAAGCTTTTTAAGGGTTGTGACATATTGGACAGAATTTACTGTGCATCCCTGCTCCAAAAAATCAACCATAATCACACCCTCTGCATCCCAGAACACTGTCGCCATAACTTTCCCTGATGATCGCACAGTTTTTAATTTTTTCTTCCTTGGTGAGTTTGTAAATTCCATTGATTGCCTCTTTGATTCAGGTTCAAACAAATGAACCCATGTTTTGTCTCCGTTCACAATTTTTTACAGAAACTCCTCTCCCTCCAAATGGAAGCGTTGCAGGTGTTCGGAGGTTATTGCTTTTCTTGTCTCTTTATTCTGGTCGGTTAACATTCTTGGTACCCACCATGAACAATCTTTTTTTATACCCCAGTTGTCGAATAATCGTCATCACACTGCCTTTACGGAGGGAGAGAATGCGACACAATTCATCTGTTGTCACCCGGCGGTCACCATGAATGATGTCATCGACTAGCTGAATGTTGTGTGGAGTCACTGCAATCACAGGCCTGCCGCTCTGCTTTTCGTCAGCCAGCAGTGTTTGCCCTTCAGCTTCATTACAGCGACGGACCCATCATCTTAACAGTGCTGACATTCACTGTTGCATCACCGTACAAATTTTTCAGCCTTTCATGAATGCGAATGGGCGTTTCACCTTCTGCATTCAAGAATTCAATCACAGAATGCTGTCTAATACGAACATCAATGTCAGCCATTTTGCAAGCAGATGCAGTGCTGCCACCTGTTGACACAGGAAGTTGCTACTGCAGTGGATTGGAGAAGAAGGTTTGAGGAATTGCGCCAAATTCAAATTTTTCACTTAACTAACTTATTTAAGGAAAAAAAAAAATAGAAGGCATTACTAATTGACTGACCCTCGTACATTAGTTGATTTTCCATTAATGTTAAAACAAATTTAACAAACAAAATAATTATATGCTCGTATATGCCAGCATATTTGCCAAACTCGACAATGTTGACAACGAGAAAGTTCACTTCTTATATCTCAAAGGGTCATCGCTATCCTTCTAGCATTGACATCCTGATCCAGATATTAGGACATTACATTGAGACCAATTTTGGCAAAGTATATCCTACTTCACCAACAGGGCAGGTGTATTACTCATAAGGAGATGACTCACCATTACAAAATATCAATGGCTTTTTGTGGGATGAAAGTACACATGGAGTACTTCAAAAATATATATGGTGGGAGGGGCGGGAGGCAACATTCAACTGATTTAAAGATATTTGACATTGTTTTCATTGATTTTCGAGTATTAGCTTATTAACTTCCTGTTGTTCAATTCCAGTGGAAGTATTTGTATCATGTACTGCGTGAGCAAGCATACTGAAGATCTAGGGTTCAATTCTGCTGATGGGCTAGTCCCCTCTCTGTATTTTTTAGTTGCTATGAATATTAGGCAGAAAAGTAATATACGATTAGAAATAAAAAAATAATATTCTCCTTAGATAAAACTTCTAAAAGCTTCCAAAACATCATACTTATAATAAATAAAAACACAATAAAGGATCCACAAATCTTCATTATTTTCGATATTTCTGTTCTCTAACAGAACTTTCATCAGGAAAATTACATATGAAAGGAAGAAACAAAATGTTTCCTTCCTTGACAACAAATTTGAATAAATAATCATAAACTATCACTTAATAATAACAATGATAACAATATAATAGTGAGAAACCTACATTTTGAAAACATACACATCAATTGTAAAATAATTAAAACAATTGACATGAATTAAGTCCTAATTTTGCTTTTACATTCTTGTTACAATTCATAAATGTTTTAAAGAGTCCAAATGAAATCTTGTCGACTTTCAGAGTTTTCTTTTTTTTGAAACAATTACACCAATTGATAAAACAGGATTCAATTAAGAATCTCTCCTCTTCATCATTAGATTTGTAAATGATGTTTACAATTGTGGATTATGGTTAAATTTTAAAGAATGATCCACCCAATCAGATAAGCCTTTATTCTTTCTTCTGAATGCCCTAACATGTTAGTCTACACGTTCCGTTATTCCTTTAAAGATCTGCCAGTGCTTCCTACGTATATTCCTCTACAATTTCTACATTCTAAAGAATGGATAACACCCATTTCGTGTAAAAAATTATCTTTACCTTTACCCCTATCAATATTCTTTTTGAATAAACCTATGTTTTTATAATAAATCAATTTTATATTGTTTTCTGAACACACATCTTTTACATTTTTGTCAACATAAAAGCCAATAGGAAGTTGTTGGACTTTACAATCTTTCAAAACCTGAACTTCTTATGAAATCTTAACATTCCTTAAGTTTTTCTTATTCTTAAAAAAAAATATCAATAGTTTTATTAACAAACTTTTCAGGATACTCGTTCATAATTTGTTTCTTCTTAAGATTATCAATTTTCCTTTTCCATAATTTATTATCTTCAGTATGTTCAGTGATCTTTTTTTAAATTGTTATTGATTATGGCTTTCTTAGTAGTTAAACTGTGATTAGATTTGAAATTCAACATATGGTTGCTATTGCACTTTTTTTAGTAATGTTCATAGTATAACATATCATTTGTGTTTAATATCATTATATCCAAGAAAGGGAGTTTACCCTCTATTTCTTCTTCATAAATGAACTGCAGATTTCGGTCAACAGAATTTACATAATTAAAGAATTGGGAAAAAAAAACTGTCTCATAGTCCCTTCCAATATAATAAGGACATCATCCGCATAATGCAAATAGGAAAATTTAGCAAAATTCCCATTTAAAATAAAGTTATCCTCAAGCCAGTTAAGGTATATATTATACATAGTGCCTGAAACAGGGCTCCCCATTGGGAAACCTTTCTTTTGAATACAAAATTTATTTGGGTCTTATAATCTTCATAATCCATTATGACTATTTTGTTCCCTTTGTCTGCTTTAGTAATTATACGAGTTTCATCCTTCAAAATCTTACCAACGTTTCTAAAATACCTTCTTGAAATGTTATGTGTTTATTATCATTCTTAACATGGTCCATATTTCGGAACATCTGAAAAAAGTATCTTTCTTGCTTTTTAGGAATTTAGTTTTTCTTTCTACTTCAGCAATAATTTTAGTTTTATTGTAACCATGGTTTAAGTTGAAGTCCAATCCTTTGCTAAGAGAGACAATTTCCCTGACTTTCAGTCTTTTTTTGCTTAAACTAACAATCTAATCAGAATCTTTACAAAACTTATTATAAATCAAATTATCAGTTTCTTTCAAAATCCTGTTGAATTTTGCGTTCTTCTTAGTATTAATCAGCCTCCTTTCCTTATTATATTGTAAGGAATCCAACTTCATTATATCACTATAAACTTCGACAGGAAGAAAATTTTTAATCTTTTATTCAATACCATTTCCTTGTTCTGTAGGTTCATAACTTTAAGACTCGTACATATTTCAGTAGTTCAAAAACAATTTTTAAAAATATTCCCCCCAATTTTTTTCCCCATAGGGCCCTTTTTCCAACATATGGCTGACTCTAAATTTGGTGAATTTCAATATTCATAGAAACTTGAATAAATAAGTTTAAAATACTCCCATTACAGACCTATGTAGGCCCTTTGGGTGACAGGAAGTAAGGCTTCTGGAGTTTCCTGACCAAGTAGATTAAGTTGAAATCAGGTGGTTAACCTTGATGTATGCCCACCTTTAACTTATGGGAAACTAACCCATACCCATTCTTCAAAGGGCTGGGTGGATAGACCCTCGGACTGGTCTGAAGGATAATTCAATGTGGAAAAATTCCTGATATCCACTGGGATCGAGGGTTGAACCAGGCCACTTCAGGCCACTTGATTGTGGGCTTGTATATTTATAAGTACAAAATTTTAAATGATTTTTATCATCAATCTACTAAACCATGAAATTTTCTTTCTATTCCATTGTTTTGATTTCATTTCCCACCATTCAAATTGTTCTATTGGATAACTATCACCTTTAGCTTGCTTAAGTTTGCTTTTAACTATCTTGTCTAAACAAAACAAAAAAGCATTAGGACAAAGAATCAATTTGCTATTCATTATCATAGTTTGTCATTATTTTCTTCATTCCAATTTATTTCCAATGACAACAATCAAGAAAAATGACTAACTTGTAAATAACCTAATTTTGAGATTGGGATATTTGAAATAGGCAACTTCAACTTAACCTGAAATTTTTATGAAAATCAGGCTCTGTAACAGAGTTCTGATACCTCCTTTTTAATATCTTTTTGGTACTCATATTAAATCAGCTACTTGGAAGCATCTGTGGTACCAGATAAATCTCAGAAATGCCTAGATGACTTCAGCCAATCTTCATCTTAGCTTAATGTAACTTGGTTTTTTTAAATGCAGTAGTGATTTTTGTTTAAAAGCTGTTGTTGCCTTGGAAACTAATCTGTTTGCTTTTTCTCTTCGCACTAATTTTGAAGCTTGTCCTGTTCAGGAAAATTCCAACTTTGCATTATTGCCTTTTACGGAGTTTTGGATGTAGACTTAACTAATGGTTTGCTATATCATATTGACAACATTGTTCTTTTCAGAAAAGATTTGCTCCCAGTGGTGCCTTTATAGTTTACTTCTCCCCAAAGCTATATACCTAACCTAAAGAAAAGATCTATATTTTGAGAGATTGATCTATATTTCCTCCTTCCTTCATTTCATAGATAGCTAGCTAAATGAAAGATGATATTAGTCTTCTGGTGCTGCTTTTGCCTAACCACCTCTCTTTGCCAGGATCTGGCTGACCATTTGTCACTTAGATTTCCCAAGGAACCTGAGGTTTCAGAGTGGTGTCTGTGTAATGTATTTCTGATCATCATAGATGAGGACTGTACAGATCCATTTATTTGTAAGAATTAACCAACATTGTAGTACTATGGAATGTCAATGGAAGTGAGATATGTAAAAACTAGACCATTGCAACTATGATGCATCAAATGTAGAAGATTGAATCAAAGAGGCATGTATTCTCTTTTGAAAACTAACATCTTGCTTCTCTTAGAGTTGACAGAATTTTTCCAATGGTTCATCCCATCAAATCTGATTTATTTAAATTAGGCAGTTACTGTAAATAGTTCAATTGTTAATACTTGTTAATAGTCATATAAGCATGAACTACAAAAAAACTTACAAAAATTGGTGAATTTTGTAGGAACATAAACTTACTATGTCATTGTTTCCAATGTAACATGTACATCATTTTGACACTAGTTGATTGATGGTGAATAATTATTGAGCACATTTTAAGTTCTTGTGTAAAATAATTATTGTGTAAGTGTTTAAAATTTTTAAAGCAAAAAAAAAAAAAAACAACTTTTTTATCAATTATTTTTAAGCATATATTTAAAATTTTATTATTTGTATTTTGATTATGGAGAAATTCAGCTTTTAATAAATATTTAATTTTCATATAAATACTTTCAAATTTTTGTCATAGAATAAATCAACAAGATGACTGAAGTTTTGACTCGAGCAGATGCTGAAATGGAGCAAGAAAATCTTGCAGAATTAATAAAGCTTCAACGGCAATATCGAATCATGGAGAATGACAGAAAAGCTTATGAAGCAGAAACGAAAAATATAATAAAAAAACAGAGGTAATACTGCATCATTTAATTTACTTTATCTAAATCTTAAGCTGACTAAGGCTTTAAATTATTATTTTTTTTTAATTTCAGCAATGAGGTTTTTTAAATTTAAATAATTAAGTATTATTTTAATAAGTAATTAATAGAAACTTTTAAAGTCTTGACAACATGCATTCTTTCCACTTTCTCCTGCTGAATGACTGTTAAACAACAGTTGCATATCCTTGATCCAAATATTTATAAATTTAACATTCCTTGATCAAATCCTACCAAAGCATGTCCATTATTGCTTTTGTGTCATAAAACCCAATTAGCTTACTCATTTATATTTTTGGATTTTGTTATTCTGAATCTACTTTTTTTGTTCATCCTGCAAAAAAAACTATTATTAATTTTACTCTTATATATCAAAGATAAATACACTAAATATAAATTATGTTATTTTATAAAGTTTCATCAAACTTATTTAACCAATTGGATTGTATTATGAATAAGGATGAAAATATTCAAAACTGACAAACCTTTTTAATTGAACAAAATAATTAATGGAAAAAAATGTTTGGAATGCATAAAAAAAATAAAGAATTTAGAATTTTGCAGTTATTTTGTAATTAAGAGACTTATAGCAATTATCTACATAATTTGCAATTTATTAATGCATTTCTGCACTGAAATTTTCACAAATTGAAATTATTTTACTGATTATTTAGCGTAATAGGTAGTGGTTCATAAAATCACATTTTTTTTTAGGAACATTTAAGTGAACACGTTCATTTTTTAGATAGGAACTATTTTGGAACTAATTTCCCTTATAAGTTTTGTTCTTTATAGTTCCAAGAATGGCACACTGAATCTTTTACCAATTCTTTGCAGAAAAAAGAAAATGAGAGAATGTTATATCTGAATTCCTATTATAATTATAAAAAATGTGAAACCTTATCTATTTTATACAGTACTAGCCGGGTACCGTCGCTTCGCTCCGGAACCCTTGCATCTATAACATTAAAAAAAAAAAACTTTATTTATTTCGCAAATTAATATTGAGAATTGGAGAATATACGACTTCCCAGCCCGTTGTGCCCTTCTCCACTTAACTCAGGTGTATTGCGGGTTGGCGCCACACACCTGGGGTTGCCGCCGTTCACTTCATCGTCAGTTTGCAAGATTATTCCCTATCCCCTAAGAATTTCGAAAAATCAGGCCTTATTCATTGTCTACATCATAAAGGAAACCTCTGTGCAACATTTCAGCTTTCTATGTCCAAGGGTTTGGGGTATGCGTTGATGAGTCAGTCAGTGAGTGAGTCAGGACTTTTCTTTTTATATATGTAGATTTTCATGAATTTTGTTTTGTTAACATCATTGATTAGTTCTTTATAGATTATATTTGGATCTGTTATTTTCTCATTTTCAACTCTTATCCGATTCGTTCTTTACATATTATTCCTGGTGTTTTGATATTATGTTTATTTATGAAAATATGATCTATATTTGTTTTCGTATTTCCATGAATTGTACAGTTGTTTCTTGTTGTTCCATAAAGATGATTTTTGAAACCATTATTGCACATAAGTTTTACGCATTTCTGTACTGCATTGTTTTTATTCATTTTGAAAATATCTATATTTACGTCGCCAATCAGTATAGTTGGACAGTTGTTACATATCTTTTCATTTCTTATGAATAGATTCTCTATTTTAGTAACATTTTAGTAATTTGTAATTTAACATTTTGCTTACAGAATGACAAACAGAATAACGTTTTTATAATATATAATAATAATAGCCGGGTATCGTCGCTTCGCTCCGGAACCCTTGCATATATAGCATTGAAAAAACAAACTTTATTTATTTAGAAAATTAATGTTGCGATCGTCGGAGAATATATAACTTCCCAGCCTGTTGTGGCTTCTCCGAATAACTCGGATGTATTGCGGGTCGGCGTCACACACCAAAAATTCACATTTTTGCATGTATCTTGCAAACGCTGAAGCGTTTGTGAGTAAGTGATACATCGTTCGATAGAACTTTCAAATATCAACATTTTCTCAATTTAATGTTGTCTTCTATCTTTTATACTTTTCGTTTAAATTGAGAAAAAGTCAAAATTTGACCCTTTAAAAGGTGCCATCTTGGAAACCAAAAACTTTTTTCGAAAGATTTTTGTAGCATTTTGTTTGTCTTAAAAAGATCTACATTTTATCCATTTACATAACCAATCTATCTCTTATAGTTTGGTCACAAAATTGGAAAAACGTAAAGTCTTATGACAGACAAAATAACGCTTTTATAATATATAATACTTTTAGTAATAAATTGTGAGCATCATAAATATTTTGTTTTGGTTCTTGGTCAGTCAATTACTATGAAACATTCACCATAATAGGAATGATAGTCATCATCTTCATTGATAGTTTAGTTTAAGTATTAAGATTTAAAGTATTAATATTTACAAATAATATTGCAATTGAATATTGCAATTAAAAGTTGATCATTTGTTTGTTTACTTTCTTTTGTTGTAATAATTTATAAAAAATAGACGTGTAATTATTTTCATAAAATACAAGTTAATGTGAAAAGTGGCACAATGTAGCTAGGAAAAAAAAAAAAAAAAAAACAATTTATCATTCTTGTTACTTTTTTTTTTTCCTGAAAGTTGTAATATTTTGGTTTTTGGTCATTTACACAAATGTTTTTCCTTTAATGTTCTTTTACCCCTCATTGCATGTAGGATATATTCTAGTATGTGATATTAATTAACATTTCAGTTCCATCTCTTTCTATAGCATATAATGTGAATAAAAAATGATTAAATAATTTTCATCTTATATGGACAAGTGGGTTAATATCAAGTTAACTTTCATAACCTATCATCATTATAGCCTTCTATTGGCTATTTGAATGAAGGAAAGGCATTCACCAAAAGATGGAATTTCTCTAGTTATACTTCAATAGAGCTTCTCTCTCTTTCAAATGGGCTTTAGAGCAAATGTTTCTTTCTCTTCAGCCAGAACTTCATAATCAAATCAGAAATTCCATATAGTTAAGTAATTCAGCAATCAGTAATAGAAATGTAAGTTTAAGACATAAGACTTAGTTTAAATACCTATGATGTACCTATAGCCCTTTGAGCTTGGGGCCTTTAAACTTTTTAGTATAGCAAAAATGACATGAAAGAGTGCATGCTGTGTGCCTTTTTACAATTTTCCATTGAACAGTTTTCACATTTTCTTAAAACTGCTCAAGTCAACAAAGCTGCAGGCTGTCTGCTGATTAATTACCAATTAAATAACAGTTAAGAAATATAATTGAATTTTAGTTTCAAAATTTGCATTGTAATTTGAAATTATGAGAAATGTCTTATGTTTTCGAGTACATTATAACTGTTTTGTTTTTTATTTTAGTAATTAGAAAATGATATAATTATAAATAATAATGCATCACATTCTTATTGAATAAATATTTAAATTTTGAGAACTTTATCATAACTCGGAGAATTTTAATATATTTTATTAAACAAAATCAAAAAAGGAAAAAAAAAGTAAGATATGTTTTAGGTTTCAATTGCAAAAAATTAATAATATCTAGAAGGGATATGAATTATATCTAGGCTGCTATCCTTTTGTGAAGTCTCAGGAGATCTTACAAGATCGTTCACTTTTTCTTAACCTTTGGCCACGTTTTTTTTTAATGCAGAGCTGTCAGTTTAAAATGAAATTCAGGTTTTTTTTTTCCTGATCTTTCTTTAATAGCTTTGAATCCTCCTTTATTATCAGTGTTGGTTTCTATATCAATAAATAGCTTTGTCAGCTAAGTGTTTTATTATAAAGATTCTGCCTACAGATCTTTTTCAATATTTTACCATTTGAATGTTAGACAAAACAGAAAAGTTTTTGCATAGAAACTCTTTTTTACATACAACCTGGAAAAGCAAAAACACTCATTCTAAGTTCATTTCCATCACAGTAATAAGTGCTGCAAAGGCATCATGGTACTACTATGACCAAGATTACACCCGATTCTCCTAATATACTTAAACTTTGCACATATAATTCATTCTGACTTCTGGTCAGCTGATTTGTTACTTAAACTTCCTACATGTTTAACTAAGAGATTCTATCAGTCTTTCTGTACATTTCTTGGTTACTTTCTTGTTTATCTTTTTCATCTACTGTGTCTACAACTTCACATAGATACCAGGTTTTTGCATTTTATATTTTTCATTTTTTATTTTTCCCTTTGGTGGTCTGCAACTCCTGTGAAGATATTACTACAAGTTGGCAATCTTGTTAGCTTAAATTGTTTGGACTCTTTGTTTTGCAGAACCTATTTGTTTCCTGCATATAACCAGCTCCCACGATGTGGCAATCATTTCTGTCTTTCCAGTTCCAATATCCACACTGTTCTTATATATCTTTGGCTTGTTAACATCACCATTTCCAGGCCTCTATTTCTTTTATCTGTGGTCTTATTCAAGGTTATAAGCATCACTATTTAAGTATGCATTTCCTGTTTCTACATCATTTTTAAAGGGGCTAACCTAAAGTGGGTAGGTAATAAAACTATAGACTGGTAAGTACCCATTGAAACACCCATGAAAGAAGTTCAAAGACTGAAGATTGTCAAAAGGAAAGTAACAAATGATAACTGTATTTAATAACTTAGCCACTTGTTGGTCATTTCTTGTTTCTCCTTCAGACAGTTCTTCTGTGACAACTCTTTGCTTGTTGTTTATCCCTTTTTTCCCCTAGCAATTCCTTTTAGGATACATTTTTGGAAAATGTTTGTCCATATTGTTAGCAATGCCTGTAGCGATATGCAGTTCTGTCTACGAAGTCCATATGCCATTTATACCCTAACACTTTATATTTTATATCACTTTATATTTTTTCCACTTGATTATTAATTATTTGATTTCCATTTTATACGATGTATTTTGTCCTGAATGTTACCACTGCTGTTGTATTTGGACCTATATTTTATATTCTTAAACTTAACATTTTGTATTCTCTATTTAGGAAATATATTGGCGATTTTGAAAAAGAAAAGTTGGAATTGGAGATGCGACTCAAATTAGCCAGAAGTGATCAATATATATCAAAAGATTTACAGAATTTCCTCTCTATTCAACAGTTACTTCAGGAAACAGATAAGATGAAAGAGCAAATTAAACAAGAAAAAGAGAAAATTAAGACTATCGAAAATCATGTAATAATATTTATCTCTTTTTTTTTTTTTTTTTTCATCAAATAGATAATTCTCTACTTGGTAATGAAATGCAAATGATAATTAGAATAACCCAGATATAAAATTTTAATTTGCACATTTAAGAATTCCAATTAAGGTCTTTATTTAAATCTTTATTTAAAATTTAAAGTGAGTTTATTTCTTTTTTTTTTTTTTTTTTTTTTTTTTTTTTTAGTTTTTTTTGAGGTTAGTACAACAAATTTAAGCAACAATAGTTTAGCTAAGCAGCATTCCTCTATATGGTGTGAATTGATTCCTAGATGATTGTTTCTTCTTCATGTTTCTAGAATTGACTTTTGTGGTGCCTACTATTTCTTAACCCAGAAGAAATTGAGCAAGTGTATAAGATTTTTGAAGTACTCTCCTTACAGCAAGTTTTTAGTTCTAAATAAATATCTTCTATATCCATCTATTCTAATAGCTTTTATAGAGATCGAATACTAGAAGAATTTGCAAACTATCAAATGCATAACAATGATTAACATCTATGTTAAAATATCCTTGTTTGTTGCATGAACATAAGTTATTAGTATTGCATTTCCTCCTCCATGCTTACTTTTTTACTGTATCAATTTATACATGTACCCCCCAAAAAAAAATATACTAAGTTCACACTTATCTGAATGTTGGATAAAAACTTTAAAAAAGCAAATGACTATGGAGAAACTAAATCACAATTATTATTTTTTTAAGTTGTTGTTGTTTATTTTTTATTAAGACAACTAACTTAAAGCTCTAAAAAGAAAAAACAAAAGAATTTTTATTTTACTAATAACATTTGATTTTTTTTTATTCACATGACTTCTGATGTATAAACCACTGGTGTTAACAATATCAGATAAAGATATGTTGTTTTATTTGCATGTAAATTTGAAAAGTATTACATTTTTAATTCAAGTATTTAGTTCGTAAGTCTCAAGACAGACTTAATATTCTGAGCTTTACTGTAAATTATTTATTATTATTTTTACAATTCAAGTGTTTAATAACATCAACTCCCCCCCCCCCCCCCACACACACACTTCCACATTTGGATCAACATTCTATTAAAAGGACAAGTTAAGATAGTGCAGGCAACCTTTCAAGACTTTTGTTACCATCTTCAAAAGTAAAATTATATATCGACCCAATCCATATTCAATAAAGTTTATCCAGTTGTATTGATACACACAGTTTAGTGAAAATCCAAGCTTGAGTTGGATATTTCTTTTGATAATTACACATCTACAAAATACAAGCAGACACTTTTTTTTTTCTGTGATCAACCCCTTTCTTTTCAGTTAAGTTCTTCCATGGTAGAGATGCACAGTTTTACAAAACCCAAGTTTGATATTTTATTTAAAATTAATGTCTACAGGAAAATCCCATACAGATAGACTTGTATACAATAACTTTTTTATGCAGGCTTAGGGGATTCTAAAAGAATACCATTTTTTTTTTTTTTTTTAATCGGTGCGATTGCAATACATTGAATGCTGAAAGTAAGTTGTACTGAGATTTTGATAAATACACTAATAAAATTAATACTTACAATACCACAACTACTGTAAATTATTAAAATATTTCCTTTCATATTCTGGGGTTTTTTTTTCCTCTTAAAAAGATGGACAAATGAAGATTAAGTTTTGTACCTGATTTATAATGGATACGAGTTCTTAAGGAATTAAAGTTAAAAATATATACAGGGTGTTTTCTTAAAGGTACTGACAAATGTCAATGAGAAGTTCTATAGAAAAAAATCAGTAAAAAATGTCCAATAAACATAGGGTTGGAAATGCATCATTTATGAGTTAATACTCATTATTACATGAGATGTATGATGAATTAATGAGTGCATAATACTGTAAGTAATTGATGCGTGCAGTAATGCCATTGTGTGCATGTGTTGTGTATAACATTCCAAAAATTACAAAGAAAAAAATTCTAATTTATTTGAACATGTGAACGAACATAACTGCATACAAATAGGTAACAACTGATACAGAAATAAATATTCAACGAACCCTCCATCAACATTAGACGTAAAGTAAATGTTCAAAATGTCCACCATCTGCCTCAATACAGACATGCAAACATTGGAATTCTTTAACGTCTATTTTGACAAATTCCTGATGTGTTCTGAATAAGCAGAAAACCATTGTTTATCATCTGTTTCAGTTATGCAATCATAGACACTTCCGATTGATAAACAATATTTTTCATAGGACCCCAAAGATAAAATTTTAGAGAATTTAAATCTGGGTACTTTGCAGGCCAAGTAACAGGGCCACCCCAACCAATCCAACGTTGTGGAAAGTGATAGTCAAGGAAAGCACAAACTTCATGTTTACAGTGGGCCAAAGCTCTAATGTGCATGAATCATAATTGCCTTCTCGTTGTGAGATTAATGCTTCCAACATCTGTTAGGTGTGAAGGAAATCAAGATACACTTCACCATTTAATGGAGAACGAAGAAAGTTTGGACCAATTATCCAATCGCCCAAAATACTGGCCTATATATTTAAGTAAACTGCTATTGGTATTTTCTTTGGACGGTTCTATGTGGGTTTTCCTGTACCTATAAATGCACATTATGAAAATTCATAATACCATTTCTGGAAAATGAAGCTTCATTAGTGAATAAAATTACAGATGCAAAATTAATATATAGTATCCATATGGTGAGTAAGAAACCAACAAAAAAAAAAAAAGAGATTAAAGGAAAATCTGTGGAAACTAACCCTTGGTCGTATTGAAGATATAGAAATATAGTAGCTCCTCATGAAGCACTTTCCAAATCACTGCATGTGGAATCCTTTCTGATCTTGCTGTTGTTCTGTTACTTACTCCTGGTTCAGCAACAGCGGCATTAAGAATTTCATTTTTCTCTTTCTGGTGTTGCAACACTTTTTGGCCTTCCATTGTTTGTTTGTTACTCAAATTTGCCCTTTTCTCTGAGGCATCCATCTATGGCAATAAGTGTTGTGTGGTGAGGTACTGCTCCTACATGAGAAATGTTTTAGGTATAACGTGCTTCATGTTCATTTCCATGAGTTGGTCCATATAGCAAATGCAAGTCTGCTATTTCAGAAAACAAATACAAACTCTTACTGCTAGCAGTTATGCAATGAAGTACATATGAAAAAATGAACAAAAGCAATTTTTTTTTTTTTTGGATTTTTAATAACATATTTCAAGCATTTTCACCATAATCTCTGTCTAAAACTTGAACAATGATGACCCTTAAACACCATTCGCTGCGAGCGTGGATGCTGGCTGTATGTTAAAATAATTACTTAACATAGGTAGTTTAAAATGCAATGAGTAAAAATCAATGATTCAAGCCAAAAACCAACAACAATTCATCACAGTAACACACTTTCTCAAAACAGGACACCACACAAATCCAAACACACAAGCAACTTTGAAAGATGTATTACTGAGGCCCTTACATTAACAATTCTTACAACCAAATAACTACAGGAAACATCATCAAAACATACATATAACAAAATTCAACACAACTTCGTACCTTCCTCCCCCTCCCCATTTTTTCCCCCCAAATAACCTTATGTCAAAAATTTCCTTATGTGCCATCCTCCAAACATATCCTGTTAATTTTAAGTTTTAAATTAATTAGATATTTAATTTTATACATTACATTTTTCCCCCACTCACTTGTAAGGGGTCATTTCAAAAGTAATGCACAGCATTTTTTTTTTAATTTTAATTTTTTATTTGCAGATTTGCTATTGCTACAGTGTGGTGATACATGCTTTAATAACAAAATGTCATTTTTCTACATAATCACCATGGTGTTCAATAGCCTTACGCCATCTTGGAACGAGTGCCTGTATGCCTGACCAGTAAAACTGTCAGCCGGCACACCTGAGCCACTGTTTAGTGGCCATCACAAGGGAGTCCTTGAGTTTACCAAAGCAGGACTGTTTTCTGATCGCTTCATGGTTTTTTGACTGACATGTGGCCAGGCTTTGTCTTGCAACAGCAAAACATCTTGCTTCTGTCAATGTGGTTGAACACGTCTCAGCCGAGCTTGAATTTTTTTCAGGATTGCCACGTTTGCATCAGAATTAATGGTTGTACCTCGTGGCATGATGTCCAAAAGCGGGAGTCCTTCCGGAACCCGAAAAACCATTGCATAACTTTCCCTACTGAAGGTATAGATTTGAATTTTTTTTTTTTGGATGAATTTGCATGATGCCACTCCATTGATTGTCATTTTGTCCTGGGTTCAAAATGGTGCAGCCATGTTTCATCTCCCATCACAATTCTTGAATCAAATTCCTCTCCAGCTTTTTCGTACTGTGTCAAAAGTTTGCTGCATATGGCTTTTCGACTTTCCTTGTGTACATTTGTGAGCATCCTTGGAACCCACCTTGCTGAGACCTTCTTCAACCCCAACTGTTTCATTATTCTGCATACACTTGCTTCCCAATACCAAGTTGGATTGATATTTTTTTTACAGTTAAGCGTCAGTCTGCAGTAGCCATGTTGTTCATGAGCTCCACATTGTCAGCTGTTTGGGCTTTGTACAGTCTGCCGCTGCTTTGCAAATCCTGAATATTGGCAAGGCCATTCTCACTTACTGATCTACCTGCCCAATGACTAACGGTACTGAAATCGACAGCGTCATCTCCATATACCTTTCGCAATCTCTTGTGGATGTATCTGACTGTCTCATTCTCACAAATCAGGAATGCTTTGGACAGACATCAAGAACACAACCATCTTTCAGGATTGTTACAATTGCACCACATGTGGGAACGACTTACATTACATTTGAATAGAGGCGGGAAGGATCTTCTGTGTACTATGAAAATAGCAAATCTGGAAATAAAAAATTAAAAATAAATGTTGTGCTTTACTTTTGAAGTGCCCCTTTCATATTTCCAAATCGTATCCACCGCTAATCTAATCTGTTGAGTCTCCCTTTGAATATCCCTTTCTGTCTGCCACTCTCAAAAACAAATCCACAAGTCTAATCCAAACCCTCACATTTCCAGCATACAGCTCTCCCATTGTTCCCTCACTCACGTGTGTATCATTCCCTTGTTCTGTGTCCTGTCCTGACTTGAAAATGGTCTCCTGTGGGAAACCAAAACGTTCGGTGGTAAATTAATTGTTTTGTTATAAATATCTTCTTATCATTGTCCACTTTGTGCATTCTCTTTTGTTTTTTTAATCATTAATTACATAACCCTTTGGTCATCTTCCACTTCATCAAATAGTCCCTATGTTCATTAGCAATATTTAGAAAATGATGCGATGCATTTCTGACTGTTTTTTGGACACTTTTTACTGATTTCTCTTTGTAGAACATGTCACTAGTGTTTGTCGGTATCTTTATAAAACACCCTGTGTAGATATATATTGTGACGTAATGGTTTCTCCATATAACAGTTCGGAAACCACCGTTTCCCTGAGTTGGGCGCCAGTTAAGTGCGAAGCAAAACGAATTTGTATCCAGGGAAATCCAAATGTCAGGGTTGTCCAGCTTTGCTGAATCACCTCCGGGTATAGGGGTCGCGAGAACCTGCGCTGTATCGGCCAAATAAATGCAAAACAAACTTATCCTTTTTGAAACATCTAAACATTTATTCCATCACACTTCCTGCAGAAGTTAACATAGTTGATACACAATAACCCGAACTTCTTGTTACTCTCATGTTGGAAAATGGTATTTAGCACATTTTAATAAGACAAATTTCTAAGCCTAACAAAACATTTAGTTTGCCGTTAGAGTAAGATTAAACCAAGTTTAACAGACAATACCTTAGTTATATTAACTGTTTGACCTGTTTTGCTACCTAATCATTAGTATAAAGGGTATTGGCAAATTTAAAAACTTAAACTGATTACACCTGTAATAAGACTCCTATTACAAAATACCCCCACAATAATTTTAAATGGAACTTGTGAAGTGACAGGTTTGCGCTCTCAAACAGGTTGAACTCCTAGATGTCCATTTTCCTTGAATGGAGTTAACATTTTCCTGAGAGCTTGTGGAGTTTAAAATGGTCCTCGATGTAATTGTTTATGACAGCGGAATTCCCATTGAGAAGCCACAGCATTGCCATTGTTTTCATAAAACGGCTTCACAAGCAATGTGCTTTCTGGCAGGCTGATTGACAACATAGCTGATACGAATGACTTCCAGCAGTTGTGGCCCATTTAACCATCACATGAATTTGGCTGCAACACATGTGCTTCTGCAAATGAAACTGTGTTTTCATTGTTTATAGCACTACAAGTGGCATAGTAGTGACGTTTGGTACTGTTTTTTTTTTTTTTTTTTTTGGAAATATCGGCCTCATGTCCTGAAATGCCACCCTACCAAATTTCATTGTATTTGGGCTGCTACATATTTATACAACGTTCAATAGGGGTACTTTAATTACCATCACTTGGTATATATTTTTTTATAAAAAAAAAAAAAAAGAAAAATCCATGAAAACTAATTTTGCATAGAAGCTAAAAAAAAGAAAGAAAAAGAGTAGTATAAAATAATTGTTCTCTATTTTATTTAGTATTCGCAAGTTCAGAATCAAGTAGATAGCGAATGGAAGAAATTGGGAGGAAAGAGAACTGGAGAAGGTGTCCAACTTTCTCTACATAAAAAAATAGGAAGATTGGAAAATCGTTTAGAACAAGTAAGTTAGTTTTCATATTAGTCTATTATTAAGGAAATAAAATGAAAAATGATGCATTTGAGCTTATCTGAAATTGATCAATTTTATTTCACTGAAAATCTAGGACAAATGTTTCAAGATGGAGGCATCATTGTTCGACAGCTCAGATGCAATTATTTGACCTTATTTGTTATAAATTAACCGAACAGTATGATAATATAGAATACAAGGGGAAAGTGTACTTAAGGAATAATGAGTTTTGCTATCATTTTTTCAAAAGTTAATTTCATAGAAATCATTTTCTTTCAACTATTATATAGGATAAAAAAAAAAAAGTGAAGAAAACCATTTTTTTTCCAGATTTAGCAACATTATATAAGATCCATGATTTCAAGTTTTTTTTTTTTTTTTTTTTTTTTATTTTTTAGATAACAATATGGTACTTTGTAAATCATAATTTGAAAATGTATAACTACATTATGCAAAGAAATGAAAATCTTATCACTTGCATTCTTTTCTTCACATAAAGAAGTGTATAATTTTGTTTTAATGTACACACAAACAAATGATTATAAAACCTTTTTATCATTCAAATTTGCATTTTTTTTTTTTTTTTTAATGCCAATTTTTGTTGGATGCAATCTAGATGTGCTGCAGGGCTAAATTTTTCAACACAACTGGATGTGGCATTCTGTAAGAAAGTTTGATTAACAGTCTGCCCGTATGCACTTTGTATATTTATTATTTCTTAGGAAGTGGTAATAAAATTTTAGAAAAGAACAATTAAATATGAATAGTTAAATAATTAACAAAAATGATATCTTAAAAGTCAAGGAGGAAAAATAGTAATTTGAAGCATTTGAAAAAAAAAAATAATCCATTTGTGTAATTATACATTGATTCTGATAATTATTAATTTATTATAATTTAGAAAAAATGTAAATTAAAAATACTACTGTAAGATTTTGTGATATTATCCACTGAATAGATAAAACATTAAGAGATATCAAACTAATAGTGTTGGTCTTCCTCTAACATGAATAACAGCCTCTATATAGGGAAGTATTGACTCCACCAGATGTTGGAGGGTTGCCAGAGTTAGTGTCAACCATACCTGCTCTATTATTGTCCACAACTCTGCTCTAGAGGTCAGTGCCAGATTCATGGATATAATGTCTCGCTGAACTGCATCCCAGAAATGTTCGATAGGGTCTAAATCCAGGGATCTTATGGGCCATTGGATAGCCCCAAACTTAGATGAGTGTTCCTGGAGCCATGCTTGGGTGGTAGCAGCCAGATGGGGTGACACATTGTACTGCTGAAATGCATCATTCGCTATGAAGGCCACAAAAGGATGCAGGTGGTCAGCCAGGACATTCTGGTAGTTCAGTGTTTAAGAACCTCTCCATGCATATTAAGGAACTGTAAGTGTCCCATGAGAAAACTTCCCAAACCATCTTAGAGCCACCATCTCCATATTCAAAGATAAGAATAATGGAAAGTTTAAAAATTCATTAACAGTTACAATTTCAAATGTTTCTAAAGCTTTACTTTTATACATATTAAAATATAATAAACTAAAAGTATTTTTATTAATTAAATCATTAAGTTATAATGCTTAAAGAAAATTACATGTTGTAAAGAAAAAAGGGAGGAGGGGAGAAGAACTTGACTACTTTTTCTGAAAATCTAATAAAAAAAAATAAAGATATAGATTTTGAAAATCTTGATTTTTTTATATTAGAATAAAAAAAAAAAATGTGGAAAAATGAAGATAGAAAAAGTAAAAGATTGATTTAGTATTTAAAAAATGAAAAAATAAATAAATAATAATAAAATATTGAATTATTTCTTTGTTTTGGGTTCTCTAATCCCTGCTTAAATTCCTTTGAGCCCAGCAGTGCCCAGGATAAGGAATTTGAGGCTAAGCTGGACATAATGCTTTTACAATGTTGTGTTCGTTTGTTGGGGTGCCACTTCAGGGAACTGAAGTGGTATCCTTAACTTTGTCTCACACTCTTGAGCTATCAAGTGTAAATCTGGCTGATGATTCTTAATTAGGGAGATTATTTAATTTGTGTGCAATTTGGATTTTTTTCTTACAATAAATATATTCACATTAAATTTATTTTTATTGAGACAGTACTTTTTTTATATCTGTATAGATGTACATAATTCATAATTACTTATAAATTTTGAATGTGTGTGGTTTGTGTTTGAATTCTCAGAATGCCACATATTGACATTCTTGTGCATCCTACAAGCACCAGAGATTAAAAAGAATGGTGTCACCAAAAAGTCACCAAGTTATCCGGGTTATCGAGTGCTGAGTTTTCGGGACTTTACTGTAATTCAAATAATTCACTTAGCTAATACAAAGTAAAGGACTCATTAACACATTGAATGAGTTAAGTAATATATTCACAAAATTAGGAAATACTGAAATCTGTAGTAATTATAAAATTTATTAAATAATGTACCCAATACCATTCGTTTCCACACACCATGATTATTTTACGACCTACAAAAGCTGATGGATCATAATATTAATCAAAAACTTAAGCAATAAAAATTCTGTTGGTTTTGATAAGATATAAAAAAATTCATGTTTCACTGATATTTTATCAAAAAGCATAAATATGGCCTCTATCCAAAAATATGGAAAATAACCACAATTTATAAAGTCTGGAATACATTATATACAGATAAAATACACTTACATAATGTTGGATAGTGTATGAATATTTATATAAATCTGAACAGCACTATCATGATCCAGATTCACTGTACAAGCCTGCCCAATATAACCCAATATAACGACAAATATGACTGTATAGAAATAGAAATAAAAATACAAATATTAGGACACAAAACCTATGCAAAATTAACAGTGAGGTTACTGGAATGGAAAGGAAAGGAAAGCTGTGAAAAATAAGGATGAGAGGGAAAAAAAAAAAAAAGGTAAAAGAAGGAAAGGGTGGTAATTAGTTGAACTCACTGGCTTCTCAAGATTGGGTACCAAATGTGATTGAGGAATCTTCTGTCCCTTCTCAGTGTGTTTGGTTCCATTTTTTTCTAAGTTATGTGCCAAGAAGAGTCTTAAGTGGATTGGATAATTTTGGCCTCTATCTGTGATGGATCATGTCTGATCTGTTGTGTGTGAGGATAGTTCTGTGCTCCTCCTTTTTTAACTTGACTTTATCCTGATACTGTTTAGGCAGGTTCTGCAATTTTTCTTGGTCATTCTGATGTAAAAGGAATTGCACAGTGGCTCACATGAGGTTAAACCCCACTTCAAGCTCCACTGTGGATTTTTGCTACCTGGTCTCTGCAAATGTTTAGGATGTTGGGTGGAGTCTTAATGCTCACATGTAAGGCTGTGTACATACATCTTTCTTTATCTATAGATTTGCAGGGCTGGAATGCCCTTCTTCAATCTTTCTTTTTTACTCCCATTTAGAATCTTTATTATGCAAATGTTTCAAATCTTGGGTTTCGCCAGCAAAGACTCCAGGAATCCAGGTTTCCATGTCAACATGAGGCTGGCTGAGTTCCTTACAAGCCCATGAATCATGTAGTTACTGAGTGTGTGTGTCGTGGGTGGTGAGTGTCTGACAAAGTGTCGGGGGGGGGGGGGGATGTCAGTCTTGACAATGGCTAAGTGGAGTGTTCCCTAAGTGTATGTACTTGTTTTTCGTGTAGTGATGAGGTTGATCAGTCCTCGGCCTCCCTTCTTGTAGGGGAGGGTCATCCTTTTCATCGCAGACTTGGGGTGGTGCTTGTTGTGCATTCTAGTGCTTCAAGTTCAGTGTTTGTTCATGTGATTACGCCAAAGGAGTATGTTAGCATAAGGACAGCAAAAATGTTGATGACTTTAATTTTATTTTTGTCGAGTTGTGTTTGAGGATGTTATGAATTCAAGCACTGTATGTGTTCTTAAGTACAGTTTTGATGTTTACATTGACGATGTGTCCACGACACGCTTGCTGGAAGCCCAGGTACTTGTAGGTCTCTCCCTCTTCTGTGGATTGGATAGCCAACCCACAGTGGCTATCCTCCAAATTCAAGGTCTTCCCACATGTTATATGTAGCTTGCAGCATTTGTCAATTCCATTCCAATGTCGAAATGAAAATGATACTTGAAGATATTCTTTGAAGACCTCTGATGAAAATCCTATGGACTATTGCAGTTTTGGATCTCTATAAAAGAGCATTAAGGAAACGAAATTTTGTACCAATGATGGTGTATGGGAAGCATACCAGGATGAATGGGCCAAAATAGATCAAGCCATACTTCAGCAAAGCCTGTAACAAAAGAAAATCAGATGTTAAGCAGTTCTTGTATTACAGGGACATTGCATTGGACATAATAGATGGTGAGGATAAAGGCCTAAGCTAAACATAAACCACTTTAAAAATCACTATTATGGTGGATAAATAATCTTTTGTATTGTAAGGAGTGATTGTAATTATGAATATCCTATTTGCTTATAAAGAATTGCAGTATGAATAAAGTGAGATTGATGCTACAAAATAAAAATTCTTACTGTATTTTCTTATACTTTTAAAATCAGACAATTTTACTATGATGTAAATAATTTATTTCAAACATGTTGATGTTTATGAAAAGATTAATTTCTAAACAAAAGGATTTGTGTGTGAGATCATGATATATAATATTAATATAGGAAATTGTTTAATGTTTATGAATATTATTTTTTTTATTTGCATTACTATATTGAACCAAATATGATTGGCGATGGACAGAGATGCAAAACTGCTATCTTGAAGTTCCAGTAAAAAAAAATAATTTAAAATTGAAACATTTATTGTTTGTGTTCTGAGAGAGAAACTTGAAAGGTTATTTTCTTGTAAATTAATAAATAAAAATATGTGCACTAAAGAAGTCGTAAAGGAAAAAGGGTAAAATATCAGGCTTGATCCTGCTGCTTTTGATATTATTACTATTACTCCTTATTAATTACAGCTTATTTAAAACTATAATTGAGGCCTGTGTTGGCATGTAAGTATACGTGAGTTGGCATGGCTGTTTTTTGCTTCCCCTGTAAAATTTGCTTTTAAGGACTTACTACCTTTCCCATGTCAACACCTCAATTGTTAATGAGGAAAGAAAAGTTAAAAAACAAACAAACAAAAAAAAAAAAAAAATAAAAATTTGATCTATTCTAAAATTGAAAAAAAAAAAAAAAAAAAATACAGAGTAGATGGGTAGAAGGTGATATAGACGTAATGTGATTTCATTTGGTTTGATTTAAATAGAAAAAAAAATAACAACATAGATTTTTTTTTTTTAATGAAAGGATAATAGTTTGTTATAAATGAAATAAACCATAGCAGCAGGTTTGCATTTTAACAGTGAGATTAATGCAATACTGTAAAGGCTGAACTGGAAAAATCCCAGTTTCCTAGGATATAAGACCTACATGTGGTAGATACATGGGTGATTACTTTCTTCATTTATACCAGTGAGTCTGTTAGAATTAGTTCTTGTTATTAACTAAGGCCACTGTAATAGCAATTAGCATTGTACAGAAAGATTCAAAATGTTGTCTTTGTTGTTCTGATTGAACTTAAAAAGGGGGGGGGGGGGGGGGCCCTAAATAGGGAGGGCTCAGAAGCCAATCAGTGTAAGTCAACAAACCAAAAAAATGAAATAGGTTTTTTAAAATTACGTACCAAAAATTAACAATGTTCGTAAATTTGAAGAATGAATTTTTTTATTGAAAGATAACATAACTATAAACTTGGAGGAGTGATTTGGGCACTTTGTCAACCGAAAGTATAAACATTAGAGTATGACTTACGGAAAAAATTTCAATTTGAAACAAAATGACTTAATCTGATTGGCTTCTGAGCAGTCCATATGATACACTTGTACTCAAAAATTAAGCGTAACATCATTTGCGACCCTGACCAGCCATTGAACTGCAACCAAATTGTATTATACATGTAGCATAACAAAAGAAAAAAAAGAAAGAAAAATAAGAAAAACTAAGAGAAAAAATGAAAACCACCAGTGGCTCCACCACTAGAGTAAAGAAAAAAATAACTCCTTGGATAGCACTGCACACCCTGTGTCATACCAAACAAAATAGAAAGTGTTTAGTATTCGTTATGATGGCCTGAATGTATGATGTGTAAGTGACACAAAGTACAGCATGTTGACATCTTTAGCCCAAGAATATCAAACTTGTTGTTGTGGAATGAGTCTCATTCTTGCACCATTGCTCTGTCCTGCACTACTGAAAAGCTCTAGAAAGTGGATGACATCCTGCAACACATCCTGAGTGTGTCCAATGCATGTTAAATTGGGTTTAAATTGGGAGATCAAGCTGGCCACTAAGCATCGGGTAACCTCTGTTTCTAGTCGTTAACTAAGCCAGCTGTATGGGGGCAGGTGTTGTCCTCCATATATAAGATGTCAGGTTCCCATTGCACCCGTGAAAATCTGCAGAAAAATAGTAAAAAAAATCAGCAAACTCAAGATTTTGTAGCAACAAAATGTGTTTTATTGTAAATTTTAAAGTTGGTTATTTTCCATTGCTGTTTTCGATGGACTTAAAATCTAATTGAATTTGAAGGTTTCATTTATTTATAACTAAATATAATTAAGATTTTTTTTTATTATTTTTTTTTTATCAAAATAGAAATTTGTAATGTATTACTCTCCACTTAAAAGAAATATGGGATAAACATTATTTGGGAAATTGCTACCACTTAAAAAAAAGTAGATAAATAAATTTATATGAAATGCTGAAGAAATACTTCTGATCTCTTGCAAACATAAACTTAATAAAAATATTCCTTAATGAAATGCTATTAATAAACAAACAATTTTGATCAAACCTGAATTTTCATTGACAAGCTTTAAAAAATTGCTAAGCATTAAAGTTTATAAAAATCGATTTTTTTTTTTTTTTTTTTATACATTGACAAATTTTTAGAATAAGTGCTTTTGTTAATTTTACAGTTTCTTTGGTATAAACTTTCTACAGTAAAATTCCAAGAAGAATGTCTCATATTGTGACTTTTCCTAGAAAGGGAAAATCTAACAACTTTTAAATATAGGATGTTAGGGAGAATTTGTGTCAATTCTTCAGAAGGAGCAGATGTTCATATCTTCCAAAGATTGATTGCAATGTATGAAAGATGCTATCTGTATTGTAACTGTGTTTCTGAATTATAAACTTGATCTTTTTTTTTTTTTACTAATTAAAATATTAACTAACACTTTTCTTCCTTTATATAAATTTCTAGACTACAAAGTTATTAAATGATTTAATGGCTGACAACCAGCGACAAAGAGCTGAAATAGATCACTTACTAATAGTAAGGAAATATTTTAATGATCTATACAATAAACTTTTACATCATTTATCTGTAACCAAAGATGAAATGAACGAATCTATCCTACAAGCATCACAAGCTTTTGATCAAAGGTAAAAGAATATGTTTCTCTTTTAAATGTAGACTTAATTTTTCTGTCTTTTATTTTCTGTTAATAAATACTAAATTTGTAAACTGCCATTAAAGTTGCAAGTTTTTAATTATAGGATACATTTAACTCCCATTGACTTATCTAACGGAATGAAACTGGAATTTTATTACATTTTTAATTGACAATTTATTTATAATCATTCTGCATTCTAACAAGTAATGCAAACAGTTCATGATTAAATAGCCTTATCAAGACTACATTTATCTTTCTATCAGTACAAAAAAAATGTAAGGGGGAAAAAAAACCAACCTATTAAAGCCACATATTAAAATATTGGGTTCTAATTGATATTGACAGCCAAGATTTTGGGAATAACATTTTGAAAAAAAATGTGGGGGATAGGTAAAGATGTTTTAATTATCTCTATACTCCACTAGTCTACTATGATATTAAAAATTTATAGCAAATGAATAGATACCATTCAAAATATGTAGGAAATTGTCCCTTTGGGGACAAAATCAGGTAAATAACAAAAAAATCTTGTTTTTGAAGAATCTTGTATATTTTAGCTATTTAACTTGAGAGGCTGCAATCCATTGCCTCACAAGAAGGCCTCATATGCTAATTAGGATTAATTACTATTAGTAATATTATTTCTGCTACCTGATTTGCTGGTTGTAGGTTATATGCCAATTTCAATTTTATGCAACCTAACTATCTTTTCCAGCTAATGATTCTGCTTGCTGCCTTTTTAAAAATATGACATCATCTCATACAGAGTTCAAATAATTCATAGTTTCGATTCACATTGTTTCAAACAACATGCATCTTTGCCAAGCACTGTTCAAGAGAGGAAGAATGGATTGGGAAGGATGAGATTACTGAAAATATCATAAACACCCTGAATGAACTAGAAAAGAAGATTAAAGTTGATGAATTAAATCTCCTCTGGCATTCAACAACATTCAGATAAAAAAACAGATGGCAGTGAAATTGACAATGAACAGTGCTATGAGGGCCATGCTGGCGTGGCCGTGCGGTTTAGCCGGCGGGCTGCCGTTGTGGCCGATGCGCCAGTACCCGGGTTCGAATCCCGGTGGTGGCGTGGCTGTTTCTTTCTTCTTCTGTGTTTCGTCCGTTTCCCACCTGGGACTTACTATCTCAGGGTTATCCTGGACGGGGTATAATTCTCGTCCCCCCTTTCTTGAATTTCACTAGCCTCGCCCTGACGTTGTCAGGTTGAGCTAGTTACGCGGTCCCTAGTTGGCCAAATTCGATAAAAGGAAGTGCTATGAGGATTAAATAACCGGTTTTAGAAGCTGTTTTGAACTTGTTAGATTCCATTAGGCAGATTTACCTATTGCTTACTGTTTCAGATGTTGAAAGCAGGCAGAAGAGAAAGGTGTATAAGTACTCACACAAACAACAAAACAGTGAAAGAAAATTGATGATAAAACCATATATGGCTAAAAAACTTTATTTAATTCAAAGTTTAATAACTTCAACAATCCAAATCTTATGCAATTGAGATTTGGCAAACATTAAGAAATGGATATAATCTATAACTGCTGCAAGGTTCAAATACATAGGTTCTATAGTTGCAGCTACTTACTTTGTTCAATGTGACCATCTCTCTTTTGGCAAATTGCCTTAATTTGTTTCTTCTGTGAGGAGATGCGCATCAGAACCTCATCTAAGATGATATCCTTCCATGCTATATCAATTTTCTCTCTACTCTTTTTTCTTTGAATTTGTATTTCTGGCCACTGTAAACCTTCTTTATGAGGGAACCCATACTGAATTGTCCATTGGATTATTAGGTGATTGAGGAAGCCATTCATCCTCTTTGATGAAGTTGGAGTTTTTTGCTCTAGGTGATTCTGTGGTGCGCTGCTTGTATGGAATGGTGCCCTGTCTTGTTGAAAAATATAGTCCTCATCAGTGTACAGCTGAGATAATTGAGAAGTAACTCATTATCTAACAGGTTGATGTAGCTCCCAGAGTTAACTTAAAGAAAAATGGCATTGATTAATGTATTGTATATGTATTACAAATATGTTAACATTATATATGACAAACATATTACATATTTTTAGACAGATGTTACAGCAAAAAAATTAAAAACAAAACTATAGAATTTATGTATTTTAAACTTGCAGCAATCATAGATTATATCTGTTTGTTAATGTATGCAAAATTTCAATCATAAGATTTGAAATGTTGAAGTTATTAACCTTTAAATTAAGTAAAGTTTTTTTTTTTCCTCTGGCCACCTGATTATATATAATTTGCCAACTTAGCATTGTATTTTCATTCCGTACTCATCTCTTAAATTCATTTATAAAAATACAATTTTATTTTAAAAAACCCTGTCATTGCTCTTCCATAACATACTTTTGAGTATTATTAATTTCAACATTTTAAAATTGATAATTCTATAGTAAACATTTTAGTTGATCCTCATCTGCAAGTCAGAAAAACAAATTCAACTGTTTGATAGAAGAAAGCTTCTTGATTGAAATAGAAATATTTTAACTCGATAGCAGAAATGATATCAGCATGAAAGAAACTAGCTTATTTTTAGGGAAGGATGAAGACCAAAATAATTGTATTCATTTTTTAAGGTGCACATAAACAGTTACCAATTAATAAAAAAATGGATTCAGCCATTTTAGAATGATGGGCGTTAGAATGATGAAATGTGAAAGTTGTGTAGGTAGACTTTGTATGCTCAATCAATAAAATGATGGCATTTAAGAAGGTTAATATACACTACAAAAGAAGGATTAGAAGGAACAAATTTCCACTTATGGACACTGATCCTGTTTTTGTTAACTTTTACTAGGATCCTTGAGACAATTAAGCGTTTTAGATCTCCTCAGTCACTTTTATCCATTGCATTTTTCTGAATAGTAGGGCAGATGAAATTAAAAAAAGTAAAAGTAATAAAAGATAGTTATAGAAATAGTTATAATAGTTTTATAATAGTTATAGAGATGGTTATAGAATAGTTATAAAAATATAAAAAAAAAGCTCTTTTTACTTCTTTTTTAAACTTAATTCATTTTTAGTAATTATTTCCTTAATATGAAGTTAAGAAGGAAATTATTTATTGGATTTTATCTGTGGTATTCTTCTTAATTTACAATGAAGGGTTGTAGGGTCATGAAGTAACTTACAACGAGAGGTAGTTGATGTTCAGAGCAGAGACAAATGAGTCCACTTAGAGTGATCAAAGAACTCTCTTGTGGAGCCTACATTTTGTCATATTGCACAGAAAGGATCAGAAAATTTTGTCTAGTAGCTGCTTCTAAAAATCTGGAATAAGGCTGATGAAAATGATGATTTAGAATTGGTTGGAATAATCCAAAGACCATGACTTGATCCTGCTTGCGGAAAATGAGCTCAGTTCTCCTCCAAATGGGTCCTAGGGCCTACCCAGCCCTCTGTAGAATGGGTACCAGGTTTCTTTCCCAGGAGTTAAAGGAGGGCGGGCATTGGGCTGACCACCCGACCTCAACTCCGTCCCATTGGTCATGAAGCGCTGGGAGCCCTTACCTCCCTCGACCCCAAGGGCCTGCATAGGTCTATAGTGTGTTTATTTAATAGGTCTATTTAATTTTAATCAAGAAGAAGATCATTGGTATTAACTTAAAAATTGGTCATTAGTGAAAAAGAAAAGCACTAGAACATTGCATCTGTGTGTAAAACTATAGTCATAAAAATCAAACTCTGGGTATTTGTGAAAGAAACAAAATAATAGACCTAGTAGGTTATAGCAATTTTTGGAGATGGGTGAAAATCAATTGATGCAAGTGTGGCATTCATCTATAAGAAAAGTCATTTGCAGCTTGTAAAAATTATAGAATCCTATTTAACAAAGAAAAATTTTGAGAATGTTGCTGCTAATGCCATTGTGATACTCTTAAGGCAGATCTGCTTGGTTTCACAGAGATGATTTTACTACTGAGATATTTAACAGGAGCAGGGTTCAGGCAAAATAAATTCCATTGTTTCACCTTCTATTTGTTACATACATTGCATATGTTCTTTTGTGATAAATTCTATAATAATGGAAATATTTTTGATAATCAAAATGGAGGAACATTAGCTTTAGCAAGTGATGTGAAACAAACTTAGTGTCGCTTATCATGTTTGTGATAAATGACACTGTAAGCTTGAATGCAAGGAAAGATGCAAATGAATAAGAGAAATAATGAAGCATATGACAGTGCAACATTAACATATGTTGAAGATTCTGATTTCCTTTTCTATTTATCTCCTGGCAATTGAATGAACTTGTAACAAGGCAACATGAAGAATTTTATTTTGGCATTGTTTTTTTATTAGTAGAAGATCTTAAGATGAAATGTGTAACTAATTTTCACTGTTTATATCCCATCCTATAGAATAATGTTAGTTTATTTCTCCACCTTCTTCCAAATATGACCCTGGTCCATGATGTTGTTTAATTTATTTAATACATTGCACTGGTTACAAAAGTGAATGTTTAACTGATCTAAGTAAAATGGGAAAAAATTAATTAGTTTTCCTAATAATTAAATTTATGCAGTTTTAGATTTTATCTTAGATTTGCCTTACAATTCATGTTATAATAGAAATTTTCCAAAATCAGTCAATAAGAATGTACCGCGCCAATTTTTTTTTTTTTTTATCTATAGGTAAAAGAAATAAGTCACTAATGATACCATGACATTCAAGCTGCAAAACTACAATCTATAAAATATGACCTTAACCATCTGTAAGGTCTCAATTATTTTAATGAAAATATCTGTAGCTAGAGAAAATAGATCAGCAATTTGCATTGTAATGTAATTACATTATGAAATATGCATAGTATTTGAAACCATTAATGCTCGCATCTTTTGTCTAATATCAAGGAATTGTATTTCACACACTCTTCTTTCCTTTATATTTTAATTCAGTTTCATTTTCAGATTCAAATTATAGACATATCATTTATATTCCAAAATATTATTAATAATATAGATATGTAAAAAAAAACAGACATTAATTTGATATATTTATAGCTAGAAAATCTTATACAATGTGTATAATGCAATAATGATTGCATCCTTCAAATGTTGCTCATTCAATGAAAGTAGTAAACACTAATGTGCTGTCTGGTGGCAGTCTCTCTTATTTCATTAATTTTTACAAAAAGACCTATATTCTACATATAGATATTTAAGTGCTAACATTTATTTTTCAGCAATAATTATTCTGACATAGACGAATGATATGGTCTTAATTTTATTTGATTGAACTAAAAATGTTTCTCAACTATGTAATTCCACCTTAACCTGGACTTTATAGTTTCTTAAATTTAAAGTATCTTTTATTTGTTTTAGTAATGTCACAAGGCAACTTTTGTTCTGTCTTGTGGAAGCACACAACTGCTACAATTGATTCCAGTTGTTAAATTTCTGCAATACATATAGTTAACATTGTTGAGCTTGAAGTTGAAGTAATAGTAGATTCCAGATGACTTTCTTAGACTCCACTGCAAAAAAAGATGATTTATCTTGACTGTAATTATTATTTATATCATCAGTTGAAATCCTACAATTTTGCCAATGTCACTGCCAAAACTTTCAACAATTATTCTTTCATATTAGATGATCTTTCCTCTAATAGTCCCTCCAATTCTTCCAAACATAGCCTCAAAATTTTTGAGAAAAAAAAAAATAATGATAATACAAAAACATTATACGTACTTTTGGAACTTCTAACATGAAAATATAAGGTATAAATTTAAACAACATATTTGTTTCAAAATTGGGAAAAATAAAAAAAAAAAATGCTAAATTTTGTGCGTTCAACCAGTCTTTTTATCTATTTACTCATTCAAAATAACTTTTGGCACTGATTTATAATTAAAAAAAAAAAAAAAAAGTTTCTCCCATCTCCATGCCAAATGTGGGAGTCTAAAGATGATTAAAATAAGAGTGGACTAGGACACCAGGAAGTATAAACAGCCCATGATTAACAACCATTCTCCAATGTTCTTAATGTTCTATCAGTCTTGCTCCTTTCAGCTCCAAATGATAATTAATCTACTGTAAAAGATTTTCTGGTATTCATTTAATGTTCTGGGAACCCTGATCTGATAAACATTTTGAAACTTTTTATGATAAAGTAGTGAACAATTTTGGGAGCACTTCACAGTTGGGCTAGGGAGAGGCCTAAGCCTATGTGTTCCTGTAAATCCACCCCTTGCCAGTAATGAGAAATATTTGTTTTAAGAAGCAAAACAAACATTTATTAGGAAAATAAATCTTATTATTTCTTCAGTCATCTCCTTAATTATTTAAAATGCACTTGGGAATAAATATCGTCACTTACGGAATAAATATCAGTGAGGTCATATTTATTATAATAAACTATCTAGTTCAGCTATTTCACACAATTGAATTTCAACAAATTTTTGATACAGTAATCAGTAAATTGAGTTCTACACAAAAATATGGTACCTTCCTTAATTAAGAAAATTAAAACAAAAACCAAAGTTAAGACAAATTCATGTGTCTGGCATATGTACATCACAAATGAATTTATTAAATGAATTAAAAAACAAAAAGTACATACAGTTGTTAATATATATACTTTAAGGAGTCAAAACTTAATGAATTAGATTGACCAATCAGACACCAGACAGTACCGTAGCCAGAATTCTCCAAGAATTTTTCAGAGGTAGCAATGTTTAATGGAGACAAGTGATAAACTAATTAGTAAGTTTCAACTACATTAATTAGAAGTTATTTCAGCTTATGTTTAAGATTCAACAAAGTTGTTTTACTAATTAAAATTAATGTTTTTATAGAGAAGAATATCATTCCAAAATAAATTCTCTCAAAGATCGCCGAGAAAAAGAAGATATAATTTATCAGCAAGAATTGAAAGATCTCCAGAGAGCCTTGGAACATGATCAGAACTTAAGGAATTTTATGCTTTGTAAAACTCAAGAGAGACAACCAATTATAGATGCACCAAAGCCCAGGAAGAAAGATGGTAATGATGATTAATCCTATCATATCAGAGTTTTAGAAATGTATTGGTAGTTGTTAAGTTTTCAAACTTAATAAAAAAAAAAAATTGTCAATGTCTGCATATAAAAAAAAAAAAAAAAAAATAGAATTAAGAATTGAATATACCTTGGTGGGACTAGTTAGTACTGTGGAAGTCAAATATATAATTTCTTTAAGAAATAAATAACCCTTTAATATTGTGATTAAGATATTTAAGTTTAGATTCCATGTAAATATAGATTGAGAAGGCTTAATGTGCATTGATGAAATAGAAAGTGAAAATACAATGTACTTACTTAACAAATAAAAATTGAGTAATGGAGAATGGAGTTGGATAATTCCCCATTACTTCATTTTTATTTTTATCAAGTAAGTGCAGTTTATTTTTACAGTAAAAACTAGTTTATCCAAATTGCATTTATCCAAAATGATTTTTAGAATATTTTAAAAATACACAAACATTTTTCCGTTGCTATAATCAATATTTAATAGCGTACACAAGTGATTATGTAACTAACTCTATTAATAACATTATTCAGTACAGATATCAATATTGTAAAGTGTTTAAAAATTGTTATAACTTGACAACAGTACTGTAACTACACTCTAACTGTGGTAATAGTTTTAGTGCCCACTGTAGGTTAACTGTAATTTTTTTTTATGTACGGTACATGTTTAATATAACATATTCTGGATTATCTGAAATGGGTGCAGGCCCATCAAATTCTGATAAACGAGTTTTTAGTGTACTTTCTTTTCTACATGTAAATATAGATTCTTAGACCATTAAGCAAACCTGCTGGAACTTGCTTATTGGTGAATCTGAGATTTTTAAACACTCAATTACTGTGATGTTGCTATCTAAGGCCGTGTATTATACTGAGATAAAAGCATAAAATAAAGATTCTTTATTTTGAACTTTGAATTATTCTTATCATATGGATATTAATTACTGATAGAAGCAGAAGTCTATACTTCAGTACTTTCATGTAAATATTCATTTGTTTATCATGAATCTTATTTTTTTTTATTTCTAAAAGCCTAGAATTTAACAGATGTTAATAGAAATGTGGAACTGGTCTCGGGGATGCATAATTGTTTGCATCAGTATTTTGTGATTTTTGTGGTTTTAATACCAACATTTTTGAATAAGTTGTTTATGTATATTTTAGGAAGTTTCTTCATTTTAATAAACTGCAGGGCAGGATTTATCACACATACCAATAAATATTTTTAATGCACTTCAGTATGTCCTGTGAGATGGGTCTTGTGGGCAAACTCTTAGAAAAAACATTTGTAGAAATTGATGCCCTTCCTGTTGCATACACAGTTTCATATTATCTTGCTTGTTGTATTGCACATGTTGTAAAGTCTGAAGTGTGATGTCTCTTTTTAAGTTTCATAGATTTTTTCTTTAAAATTATCAGTAGTACATTGGTACTGTACATGACTGATTTCAGATGACTCCAGAAACAAAATCCAGAGATCTTAGTGGTCATTCAGTTAGTCCTTGCAGTTATTGTTTTTTCTTCATTGTCCAAAAGAATGTTATTCAAAAAGTTTTCCACTTTCCAAGCAAAATGGATCTATCCTGCTGAAAGAAAGCGTTTGTTCATATAGCAAATGTTTTTGATTATTTCTTTCTTTTTTATCACAAGATAAAAATAATCAGAACACCTGTAGTACTTATTAAGAATATATCCCATGTGATAAATAGTCTTACTGTGTTTAAAAAAAAAATTGCTGATGGAAAAAATAGTTCACCTGTTAATACAATGTTTTTCTCAGTATAGGTCCTGGTGGCCGGAAAGACAAGGCAGAAGATATTCAGTTTTATAAAAAAGCTTTTGATCGCATCTCAGAACTTACAGGAGAAAAAAATGTAGCAGATTTAGTGGAACGTATTCAGAAGACTGAAGAAGAAAACTTTGCTATTTTTAATTACTTGAATGAGCTGAACAGAGAAGTGAGTTGTTGTTTTTTATTCATAATACAGTTATGCAGTGACTATTGGTTTTGTGTTAATAATAATGTTCATGGCAACTAAATGGGAATGATTAAAATATGACAGAAACCTGTTATAAACTTAAATGGACAGCAGATTCAATTTTATAATAATGGAAAAGTTTGTGATGATTATAAAATCACAATTTAACATTTGTTCATAATAATAATAATAATAATTTATTGGAGGAAATGAACTTTCATATATACAAAAACCTTAATGTTTTTGCTGTTCAAGTTATTGCTTCAGTATCATTCTAAATTAAAACTGTTTAAAATAGTCATTTGCAAATTTTGATGAACATTTCTAAACTGAATGAGATGGCAAGATTAATTGTTATTTTTTAATAATTGAATAGAATCTAGAACATCATAGTGACATTTAACTGATGGCAGAAGTTAAATTACAAACATATAAAATGACATTTCTAATAAAATGTAAACTGAAGTTTAGTGAAACTTCAAGCTTTATGCAAACATATACACAAGTTAAAAGACTTCAGTTTGTCTTTTAAAAAATTCAGGGATTCAATTTCAAAATGATAAACTAGGAAAATTCATGACAAGTAATTTAATTAGCTATACGATCACCTTGACTGTTAAGACTGTCTAGCAGTTTTGAAGGTATTAATGATTAATGTCCATTCAAACAAAAGGACAATCTTAAGCTTAGGACCAATATCTTAATAAACAAAGAATTGATTGAATGGATTGGCTAATCAATTTTTCTGACCTAAATCCAATTGAGCATGCATGGAATATTTTTGTAGATGTTTTGTTGGTCTCATTCTTCTAGAAGCCTTGTTGAGCTAAAAACTGCTCTTTTGAGTAAATGAACATTAATACAATCAGAACTGTTTGGGAACCTTGTGGCCAGAATGAAAAATGCCAAGACCTGCATTGCTGTCGAAGATGATTATGAAGCTTATTAAGATTACTTATCATGAAAAATCCTAGTTCATTATTTTGATCATTTTGCAACTTAATTCATTACGTTTTTAAAAGGCAAACTGAATTTTTTTTCAGTTATGTGTTTGTTTTGGTGGCATATTAATCTTAAAGCTCATGAAGTTTTTGAAAATTCATTTTGCAGTTCTTTTAGAAATCTTATTTTTTGTGTTTGTAACTTTTGCCCTTGAGTGTATAATGCTTAACAGCAGAATTGCTTAATACTCTTATATAAATTAAAATATATTGAAACTTCTCATTAACAAAATTGAAGAGACCTATATATTTTCGTATTCATTATTCAGAAATATCAATGCTATTGTGATGTTTATCACCATTTCTAATGACTTCAGTGAGTGTTATTCCTATCTCTGGACTATCTAACTTGATGAAACGGGATATCCTGAAACACATCTGTCTTAAAAGATCTGAATTCGAATGCTTCTAGAACATTAAGCAATTATAAAAAATCCTTATTTACTGCAACATATTGTTGTAAAGGAATAACAGAGAAGAAGTGTGTAGTAAATTAAGGGTATTGATAGAAATTCCGATAAAATACTTCCCATCCTTAAAATTTTCTTTTCCTTAAAATAATTTTTTTTAGTTATTTTAGATGAAAATAACTTCAGTTAAATTGCAGTAGTAAGTTTAGCTCCATTTAAAATGAATTAAAAGGAGTTACTTAAGGTAAATGAATATTTAAAATGTTATATGTTCCAAAATAATTTTTATTCAACATTAATTCACTTTCTAAATTAAGACAACAAAGTCATTTGCTTTTTCTTTTTTTTTTTTTCTTTTATTCTTTCGAGCTTCTTTTATTATAGCAATTTAATAGTTCCCTGAACAGGTTCCAATATTTTTAAAACTTTATAGCATCACTAGACTAACGCTGGAAAATAATTTTGTTGATAATTAATGATAATTAATGCAGTAGCCAATGAAATCTGTTTTACAGCTACAATCTCAAATGCCTTACCAAAATTAATACTCAAAATGCAGTAAACACTATCAGCATGAGATTAATCATGAGACAAATAGGTTAAATTTATAAAGCCCTCTCTTGATTAAACAACGATTGTTAATCAGTGTTAAAACAATTCCACAAAAATCACTCAATAATTCTTGCATTGATACTGAGCATATTTAACCACCACCACCTTCCAAAAAATATATATAATTGTCATTCACACCTCAAAATCAACACAGACTAACCTTACCATCCCTAGAATTCAATATCCCCCAAATAGACCATAACATCACAGCACTGCCAAGCAACAAAGCACTAATTATTAAATCTTAGCTTGTATGTCTGCCTTAATAGATTATTTGATCATCACTGTTTCCAATGTTATGTATCTGCTTAGATTCATCAAACAAAAGTAACTTTGAATTAGCTCTGAAATTGAAAATTTTACAAGTAAATGAAAAACAGAAAGTTCTACAAGAAAAAATTTATTCTAAAAATTATATATATAGATTTTCTTCATCACCTCGCTCACGCTGCTGCCCACCTTTCCCTTATAAAGAGCAATTACACGAATATCGTGATTATCCATCTTGGGGTTTCAGGAACTTCATAGTGCCTTCAAGGGCCACTGAGATGCTTGGGTAAGGTCGGAGGCTTATCTACCATGATAAGCTTACGTTCTGGTCATGTGAAACGTTTGCAGTCCTTCCCATCAGACAATGTGAGGAATGGAATTTTCCTTTCTCCCATTTCATCTGCAACTATCTGATATTATTCAGTTGTGGAGCTGCTGTCATTTTCACATAATCATTAATATCATGATCAGGAGTACCATGCAGATCAGGAGTTGGTTTCTCTTTGGATGCCAATTGTTTTAAATAACATACTTTAAAATAGTATGAAATACAGAAATGGTTTTAGGCTATGAAACATCCTACGGAAGCACGTGTTTGCAAGGCATCATCTATATATAGAATAAATTTGACCTTCACCTCATACTAGCAAAAAAAGAAAAACAAAACTGACATCTTTGTGCATGAGGCCCTAGACAACAGTCTAAAACTACCTCTGATGTCGTACATTTAAATTAGTAGTATTCAATAAGCAGTTATAGTTATTCTTACAAAAGATTTGCTTGGAGTCTCATTAAATTTATATTTGTTAAATATTCATTTGTCCTTATATTTATTTCACAAGAAATTTTAAAAATTAAAAAAAATTAATAAGATTACGAACAAAATCACCTTGTGTGCATCTGGTGGCCATACATTGCTTGGGTTTGGCAACCTCCAAACTATGTATTTTTACCTACACTGTCAACTGTTTATATTGTCCTCATAAAAAAAATAAAAAAAATAAATAAATACAAAGACTTTTCAATATGCCTACGTACAGTAAAAATTATATTCAGTACTATCAGTTGACCGATTTCTTTTAGATAATTTAGCCTAATAGAAAACTTTGCATTATTTTTTGGTGATGTAGATTTATATAAAACTTTACATTAAAAACAAAGATTCTTTATTTGCAGATAGAAACTTTACTAGAAAAAAGTCATGTTTTGAAAATGGAGATAAATGAACTTAAAAATAATGAACAGAAAAGGGAAGATGAGCGACAGAAAGAGATTGCTAGACTTGAAGTAAGTAGTATGGTGATATTTCTGGTTTGGGGAAGATTTTTCCGAATGATTAATTATCAGTATATTAAGCTGACAATAAGCTAATACATTTCTATTATTCATTACAAATGGGAAAATTAATTAATTATCAATACATAATATCTAACGACCATTTTACAAGATGAAAAATATTTCTCAGTTTTGATAATTGTCCAAACACTCTTTCACACGACGCGACCATGACAGCGCTGCCAGGCCGTTCTATAGATTTCAGTGGAGCCTTTCACACAAGGCTGCTTGGTTGCTTCTGGCAGCGCTGCCAGGATTCTGGTCATGGCATGACGCGATTTTCAAGCCGCCAGATTGGCGGCGTGATCACCGTCATTCTATAGATTTCAGAGGAGCCTTTCACACGAGATGCGATTTTCATTGTGTTGAAGTGTTGAAAAACACGATTAAAACGAAACTACTCTAGAGAATGGAGACTTTGACACTGAAAAATTCATATTATAAGTTTGTGAATATTTATGAACAAAGAACATTTTTTTTATAAACGGATTTTAATAGAATTAATAAAAATTTTATTTCTATTAAATAACATACAACATCTTCAAAAATATATTTTTGAAGAAGATATTGTATATTATTTATTGAAATGCAAATAAGTAGGAAGGAGATTAGAAGAAAATATGAACTTAAAAAATTTATTTCTATAAAAAAAATGCTTCAAAACAAATTTACTTTTGAAAACGAACAGCATCCAATGAATCTGCATGATATTTAGAAAGTCTTAAATGAAAACATTTTTTATTATGATTATTTGATAGCCCGTAAAAAAAATTAATCTCAAATAATTTTTAAAAACACAATTTTTATTTTTTTTTAAATTAGGCCTAACTATTGAACTAATAATAAATATCTTAAAAACAAATCATTATTTTATGAATTTTTTAAGCATTTAAGGTGTTCGACAAGTTTTTTTTTAAGTTGGAAATATCGAGTACTACCTCGACAACCCCAAAAAAATTGCCAGTTTTTGAATTTTATTTTAATTAATTACAGAATATTTTGAAAATTAAAAGCAAGAAAATGGAAATCCCAGATACTTCACAAGTTCATATGTAAATTTTCAGAAGTTTGGGTGCATTGATAAAAGAAATAAAAGGTTTGCAGTAGCCTGAATTGCTTGAATCCCTTTAATGAGCTTCTTCAATTGTTGGAGTGTTTGGCGGTACTGCCATGATCGCTTCGAATGTAAAGCTAGTGATCTTGGCAGCGCTGCCAAAAATTCCTGGCTGTGTTGCCATGGTCGCGTCTTGTGAAAGAGCGCTAATACTCCAGGATAATTCTGTATTTGTTTTTTATTGGTTAAAAAATTTGAATTTGAAAATAGAAAATGTAACAAAAGTAATTATAACATACAGTTGATTTAAAAACTTATAATTTAAAAGGTTATGCTTCTGTGATTGATTAGATAACAGTGTATTTCCATGCAAAAATAAATCTACCTCAGTGATAGCATAGCACTGAAAATCTGAATTTATGATCTCCTTGTCATATTCTTCATAAAAATATTTCCCTATAGAATGCTTCTTTGTTGCTTTTTATTTTATATATACCAAACAAGCAAAACTGAAGCTGGCCCTTCGAGTTTCGCAAAGCAAAGATTTCTATCAATCTTTCGCAATTTAGAATAGTGTAGAATATAAGAATAAAATTAACTTATATTACTAAGCTATATAAAGCTGAACAGTGATGTGGAATTTGAAAAAAGCCAATATAAAAGCCATATCACTGTTTCTGTGGCGATACAGCCAATTTATCCTCAAATCATCAGTGGCATAAGTGGAAATTAAAATAACTAAAATTTAGCCAGCTTTGAGTTTTGCCTGCTCGGTATATAAGCCTAATTTTGAATTTAATGTATCATTGCTTCTTATTAAGGTATTTATTTTTCATTTGTAATTTATAACCTTTAACTCAATATTGTAGATTTTGCTCTTTTAATTTTTTTAATTTCTAATTTATATATTTAATCTACAAACAAATGAATAATAAAGAATAAATACTTAAAAAACTAACAATAATAATATTACTAATTGATTATTTTAAAATATAATAACTGAATAAAAAAGAGCAAAGTCTTAGAATATTGCATTTTTGTTTTCTAAATTGTCTCTAAAGTTTAGGTATTTTAATTTCCACTGACTGGTCGTATCTTCACAGAAACAGTGATATGGTTTTTGTATTGGCTTTTTTCAAATTCCACATCACTGTCCGGCTATATATATATATATATATATATATATATATGCCGAGTGATCCAAATTAAAGAGGTGTTTAGACCTCTCTATAGGAAAAACTACTGGGCAAATTGCAACCAAATTTTGTACAATACTGTCCTAAGTATGTGGTTTTGATTTCTGAAGGAAAAAAAAATAGTTCAAATTTCGGCCACTAAGGGTGAATGTGGTGTTGCTGTCCTCATAATTCGCATATTGCCTAACTTCTCTAACAAATATCGTCAAATAAAGAATTAACATGCAATAACTTTATTGCTATCACATGTGGAATCACACTAATTCACAGATACACTTCGAATGTCAGTCTTTTGGTAATGGACATAACCAAAGTTGAACAGCACTCTTACGGGAAGATAGCCGTTCTCTGCGGCTGCAACACACGTGAGTGTTATGCCGAGCTTAGTGAAGCATTGGGCGATCGTGCACTACCCTGTTGTACTGTAGCAAGGTGGGTAGAGGCCTTCAAACGGGGAAGATCCTCAACTGTTGATCTTTCTCGCAGTGGACGTTCTGTGTCAGCTCACAAAGATGTATCGGCGACTGTGATCGAACAGTGCCTATGGAAGACACATGCTGGACTGTGATGGAATTAGCTTGGCATACAGGTATTCCTGCATCATCAGTGCGCCACATTCTATGGCAGGACTTACATGTGTGCAGGACTTACAATTATTTTCAAATTAATGTTTTAAATAATATTGATAATATATGTATATATAATTGGTTTAATATTAAAAAAGATAATTTGAATTTACAACATACTAAAGCATATTCTAAATTTCCTCAATTTAATTTTAATAATAAAATTGATTTTAATAAATTTCTTCAGATTTTGCAAAATAATTTTGATAATTCTAATATGGATAGAATTTCTTTTGTTAAAAATTTTTTATTTCTTTTAAATAAATCTAAATTAAAATATTTATTAAAACATTTTGACTTCAACATAATTAAAAATACTCATCTTCTACATTTAATTTTAGATATTATTAAGTTTCGATTAAAATCATCAAAAATAGATTATAATACAAATAATAAGAAAATTAAAGAATTAATTTTATTTCATTATACTTCCACTATTTTTGATAAAATCAATATCAGCAATATACTTAATTCATATGTTAGATCCAAATTTCCTCTAGATATTTACTTAATGCCCATTTATAAATATGAAATACCAATTCGAAAATACATTTGTAATTATAAAACTAATTCAAGTTCTAATCTAAATTCTAACTGTCAATGCAAATTATATAATAATAAATTTAAATGGAATTTTCATATTGTAACAGGAGATATAAATTTTATTAAAGATATTGCTTTGAAAGACTTTTTAAATTTAGGTATTAACTACAGATTAAATACAAATAAAACATATAAACAATTAATTAATATATTCATTACAGATATAAATAATTTTATATTAGAAACCTGTTTTAAATATAACTTATGTTATGAAAATTTCATTGAATGGAAACTTAATTTAATATCTAAAATTAATAATATTAAACATACATCATATGATAGAGTTAATAGTTCTACAAATCATAAATTTAATTTACTTAAAATTAAAAAAAACTATTGCCATTTATCACAAAAATTACATTTTCACTACTATAGATAAAGCACACAATAATTTAGCTATCATTTGAAAACAATTTTATTTTAACAAAATTAAAGAATTATTACATGATCAATCTGTTTTT
>JAFIDM010009631.1:47754324-47769158 GCA_023159025.1 Thereuonema tuberculata | reverse complement strand
AGTTGTTAATTAAAGAGACTTTTTTAATAAATTTCTTTACATTAATACTGTTTTTTGAAACTCTTCAATCCTCTAAATTGAAATAAACATTGTGTTCTATCTTGCTTCCTTAAGATGTACTGAATTATTTTTTTGGAATGAAGTAGTAGGTGTTGTGTATGTGTGAATTGGTCCTAAGCCAATGGGCACCATATAACACCAATGCAAAAAAAAAATGTCCAAATAAGTAAACAAACTTTTGTCTTGAATTTTTTTTTTTATCCTAAGTCATAGACAGGGTATCCCAGAAGATAAAGTCAATATTCTAGGAGGTGGGTCATTCCACATCAGATCACCCGATGAGTTCACCACACCATCACAGATTTTTATGAAAATTTATTTGCATATATAGAGTCATAAGATAAGACATTCTGCAAAATATGCGATTTTTAGGTCAAATATTTGCCGAGATATAAATTTTTGAAGTTTTTTTTTTTTTGTGCCACGCCCCTTTTTGACGTATTTCCTTGAATATCTCATCTGCTAATCAATCAAATGGAACCAAATTTGTTTTCCCCATGTATTTTTTTATGCTGAATCCAAAAATTCCAACGAAATTAGTCTAGGACTAATAGGTTTGTAGTAATAGACAACATGTAAGCATTTAGGAAAAAATTTAAATGGCCATGTGGGACAACATTTAAAAATTTGAGATTTTAACCCAAGTCTAAAAAAGGGCTAAGGTAACTGATAAAAAAAAAAAAATCAAGAGGGTGTTTTGCTCCTGAGCTTAGAAAAAAAATCGCAAAGTTGGTACTCTTTTTCGAATCGCGTAAATGAAATATTCAAAAATTATTACTTTGTCAATGCATATTTAATTAGTAAATTCAAGTTATCCCTTGCTTTAGTGACAACTCTGTAAGCAGTAAATCTCACTTATAACAGGTAATAACCCAGGTAAAACCCATATTTTCAAACTGAAAACTCACCATCGCCGACCGCCAAAGCTAGACACCGTAGGCCTAACATAGCTATGCTTACATGTTGTCTATTACTACAAACCTATTAGTCATAGACTAATTTCGTTGGAATTTTTGGATTCAGCATAAAAAAATACATGGGGAAAACAAATTTGGTTCCATTTGATTGATTAGCAGATGAGATATTCAAAAAAATACGTCAAAAAAGGGGCGTGGCACAAAAAAAAAAACAACTTCAAAAATTTATATCTCGGCAAATATTTGACCTAAAAATCGCATATTTTGCAGAATGTCTTATCTTATGACTATATATATGCAAATAAATTTTCATAAAAATCTGTGATGGTGTGGTGAACTCATCGGGTGATTTGATGTGGAATGACCCAGGTCATAATATCTATCATTTTAAGAAGGGAAAAAAAGTTCATAAGAACGTGTCCTTTTCCTAATGGTTTCTGAGATTTAGCTATTTGAATGTTCAGTATTTGGAATTTGATGCTCAGTATCATCCTTCCCTGTTGCTATAATGTGCCACTGTCTGAAGCACATGAATCGGTGTAAAGCATCAGTTGGCTGTTTTGACTATTGACAGTAAAACTGTACAAATGTTGTAAAAAATGCCCCACATATTAACATATTTCAAGTATGGAGATATGCTGCATGTTTATGGTTTCTGCAGTGGTAGTGCCACACTGCTGTTGAGAATACTGTTGATGGAATTCTATGTGCAGAATTCCAGTGTTTTCCAAGGTTTTCAGTATATTGGATGAATGTTGCATGTTCCAAGTGCTTGTGTTTTATCTGAATGAGCACATCAACAAAATGAAGAGGAACAGAAAAACATTCTTGAATGATACATTGAAACCCTACTACATTGAATGATGATGGCATGAACCCATTTCACTTGCAGAGTGTTCCAAATTTTCACTCAATGGACAATATATTATATTTAGAATTTTGTTGTCGATTACATACTAACTATCAGTTGCTTCCATCGATCTTTTCTCCTGCGACACCCTATATATGGAGTGAACACTATTCATGCTATAAAAGTATTATAACGTTTTTTTTTTTTTTTTTTTTGAAGTTTGTATTCAGAGCTGTGGTTAAGCCATATTTATAACCTTTATCTCCAACAGCAGTTATCTCTGCCATTACTTTTTTGTGAAGTATTAATTACTAATTACTTAATTTTGCATTTTTTTTCCTGTTCAGCTTTCTTGCTTTAAAGATACTTGAAAATGAATGTGGTAAAACAAATGTTTCTCTTTCCAGCCATTTAGGCAATCTCTAAATCTTCTAGTTAACTGTCCCATCCAAGAGCCGTCCATATAACCTTTTTAGACAAACCGCATCATCAATTAGCATTTTGCTAGTTATCTCATTGACATCCACCTCATTTCTGTTACATGCAGCTTTACTGCCTGCATATATCCAGCTAGAATGAAAGATTTAATACAGGATATCATTCAATCTTCTGTTCATTTATAATATCAGATCATCACCTTTTCTCCTATTAGATTACGAAAATGGTCTGATTAGAAACAGCTTTCCTCTGGTCCCTGAATTGCTTATCCCAAATAAGAGTAACTTCAGTAGTTCTTCTTCTTCATTCCTGGATTAAGCCTTTGGCCTGTTCCGGCATCAAATTTCTATCATCATTCTTGCTCTTGGCCTTCCAACACTTCTCTTTCCTTTTGGCTTATAAATTGTCACTTCTTTTGGCAATCTTTCATCTTCCATCCTATGAACATGTTGACTCCATTTTAATTGATATTCTGTTATTTTGTCAAGGACACATATAACTTTTAATTCTTTTCTTATTTCATCATTTCTAATTTTATCTAATCGTGTGATTCCTTTTACAGATTGAAGAAATTTCATTTCTGCTGCCTGTATGCTGCTTCTGTCTTTTGATTTTATTATCGAACATTCTGAGCCATTGAAAAATGTCAGAATTGCATTATTTTATACAATTTTAACTGGTTTTTTTTTCTAGCCTTATCTTTCATTGTTCATCTTATAGTGCCACATATTCTTTGAAATCGTTGCAATTTTTTATCAACTTCAGTAGTTGGTTTCTCTAATATTCTCCAATTTCTTCAGATATTTCTTTTATGTTTCAGCATTATAGCACCCTTTACATTTCCCTGTAAACTACTCCTTTCTGCACTTTCATTTCAGATAGAAAAGTGTGGTTAATTTTAATGTCTCAAAATTGTACTGCCCTGTTAAAAGTTATATTTTACTGGGTCATCCAACTTCTCAGCAGCATCTCCATTTTGTATGCAATCAGTTTGTCTTAATCCTGGTTAGCATTTTAACTTGATAATGTTGCATTTATTAAAGTCATCAAAGTATCAAAGCATAACTATCTTCAGAGTAACAAAGCTGACAGCATTTCAGAGAAACTGACTTTTCTGAAGGTAGAGAGCGTAACTGAGCAATGAAACGGACAGCATTTCCTTACCATTATATTGCACGCTTTCAAATCTTACCCTTCTGATAGCTAATTGTGGTATGAGCTTCAGATTTTTTTAAAAGATTCATTCATTTGTCTTGGCAAAGTTTTTTTTTTTTTCATCCCAGTGATGGTTGTAGCAGTCCTGGTTCTGCTGCAATAATCTTGCTCTTTTTTATCATTATTACTTTGTAGCTGATTTATTTAATCATGAAAAAAGATATTTTTTTTTTTATTAATTTGCTGAGATTAACTGTTCCAAAACACCATTCTTTTATGAATTCATTTGATTGTCTCTATTGCACAGTAGGACAACTCCTCTTCTAATAGTAAGCACTTATGATTGAAAGTTGGATCGATACTGATTCATTTCAGCTGCTTACAGAAAGATGCATAGGTGCATAAAAAGCACAGTATATATTAGTCATAATTATTCTGCTTGGCAGCCAAATTTACTGTTTAACCTATTTATTGTGGCCCAAAGACTGTCCATAAGCTAGAACAGGAGGATAAATGGAGTAGAGGTGGGGAGAATAACAATGAGTGGTTGTTCTTCAAAATAGAAACAATGCAATGCAGAATGTCAGGCTTTTTCTTAAGCATATTTTATGAACAAGTACAGTGGGTTTTATTTACCTCATTATGTAAAATGATCTTGTCATCACTTCATTTATTGTTGGGATCTTTGATTAGAGACGCAAATTTGTTCTTCAGTAATAGTGACTGTTACAATATAATTAGTTATGTGACATTTTATATTAAGACAGCAAAGGGTCAGAGCTGCAACATTTTTAATTTCAATGATTTTTCTTTCTTTAATACCTGTTTGCTTTCTTCATTCCCAGCTCATTAGACATTGGGACCTTATGTTAATCCATCTGCAGTGATAATGAATTGTTAATCTTTGATTGTACATCAGATAGTCTCTTTTGCTTCTGTAAATAATCCATATATACCATTAATCTCATGCTGTCCAATGTTTGGTGACCAGCTAGATGTGACTTCAGATATTTACATTCTTCAATAAGCTAGGGATTGAATCTCTTTTGACTTGTTCTGACATCACTTAGATATCTTATTCTTAGAACTTTGGTTACAACTATGCTATTATTCTTCTCCATTCCTTACCCTTTCATGTTTTTTATTATCATTCCTTTTATATTAAATCATTCTTCAATAGAAATACTGATGTGGCTTATTGATTTGTTTTTAATCAACAGAGCAACATTTATAGGTTTTGGCCATTTCAAATTTATGTTATAACCCTTTTCATTACAGCCGAAAATACACTATTAAAAAGCCTTTTTTCTCTGAGTAATTTTGATAGTAAAAATTAAATAAATAAATGAATAAATTAATTAAATAAATAAATAAATAAATAAACTAACTAACTTCCAGTAAGTCTAGTTTTAGCATTGTGATTGTTTTTGATAATGTAAAAACATATCCACATCACATATAGTTATCCTGTGACTGAAAACCTATAATAGCAATATATCATAATATGTTAGGAATGATAAATTTTATTACTTACATAGAATAAATCCTTTATTTTTGCAGTTTAGAGGGTGAAGTGATTACCACTGAAGATGATGCAGATATTCGTCCATTGACTCCAGCGGAACTGCGCATTATAATTGAATCAGAAAAAGTCAAATCGGCTAAAGACACAGCTCAGTTAAAACAGAGCACACTGAAGCAAAAAGATAAGAAATCGCCAAAGAAAGGGTAAAAGAAATAAAACTGAAAAGGAAGAAGTGAATATATTCATTGCAAGCCTGGCTGAATTTTTATAATTGTACTTATTTTTCAATAAAATTTATATCAAATAATTTACATAGTTATCATTGCAAACTTCATTGATCAGTTACATTGAGATTCTACTGAAAGGAACACTTTTATTTCAAATATTTTCAGCTATGCATTTCAGATTATAGGTTGGTGTATATTTTTAATTTGATTAAAACTTTTTGTTTGATAAAAAAAAGGAATATTAAAAGAAAATAGTACATTTACGAAACAATGTAAAAATCAGAACTTGTCAAAAATATCCAGAATTGTGGAATAACTTCCAATTTGTCTTACATTTGTAATTTGAGTTTAGATTTAATGCAATAGCAAAACTAAATGACTTAGGCTCTTTCTCAGAAAATATTTGCAAAAATGAATATAAAAATTCAAGTTACATTATGTAATCAAATAATTTCAGTGATGATTGGGCTCGGAGCTGCTCTGAAAAGAATACTGCCTTGTTTTATACATATAACCAAAAATGACTGCTTGGATAGTAAATGTCTACAGAATTGTCAGTTTAAAAATTGCCTATTACAAAATTATTTCCTTTTTTAGCTTACATAGTGTCATAAATATGTACATTTATGACATTTTACTGAATCTTCATCCTATTTCTGAATATAAAGGTATACTTCAAAATGCATTTACTCCAGTCAGAATACTTGAGAAAGTAGTAGAATCCCTTAAATTCAGATAAGTTGGAGGAAGTTTTATTTTTAGTTTCATAAATTACTCGCCTGAAATTTAGTAAGTTCTTCCTTTTATGTTTAAAGTTTAGGTTTTTTTATTAAAAGGAATGGCATGGGTGCATTTCCTTTATTTTCAGTTTCTTATTTCTAGCATATGGCAAATACTCTGTTGTTACCTCTTTACAAATAATTTAGTACAGTGAGGAAATACTGTTTAATATCATAAACTGTGAGCCAAGATTCTGAAAATCTGGACAAAATTATATTTCACAATGAACTAAAAGCTCTTTAAAAGAAAGTTCATTTATTTTTAAATTATATATTATTGAAAATAAGATTTCATTAATAGAAAATTATATTAATATAATTATATACCGTCTCAGGCATCGGTCTGCCGTGTGGCCGGTGTGCCAGTACCCGGGTTCAAATCCCGGTCGAGAGCATGGATGTTTCAAATTTCCTTTCCTGTGTTGTCAGCCTCTTCTTCACTTTCTCTTTGGTCTGACATCATTCCGTAATAGCGTCCTGAGGGATAGCACTGGGAACGCACCTCAGTATCTTCTCCCTTAAAATTCTCGGGACAGAGCTTCTGTTCCGACCAGACCCGGCCTGGAGGCTGGAACCTGGGTAGGATGTGTGTGTGTATGTGCATATTAAGAACAATTGCTCATTTATAGATGTCTTTTTTTGAACTAAAGGTAATTTTAGTTGTGGGTGTTAGTGTTACTGTTAGTTGGATTATTGACTTCAAATGTTCTGAAGGAAGTGGTTCTTGTTCAAAGTAATATTCTGAATCCATTATTGTAGGAGGAAAACACAAAAGATTCTTTGCTCATCATTTGTACATAATTAGATCATTATTTTTACTTCCCTGATCCCTTTCAGATTCTTTACTGGTTGGTAAAATAGCAAAATTAATTATATGTGAACTATGAATCAGCATTTTATGTAATGCAGTATTTTAGCAACTGTACAGTATCAAGGATGTAGGTTTATAACTGTTCCAGCTATTTTGATGAGTTTTCTGAACATTATTTTATATCCACTGTTTATTACTTCAAAAAAAAAAAAAATGCTGAAGTTTTTAAATAATTAAAATTTATACTGTTCTATTTGTAGTAACTAAAACTTCATCCCTATTCCCATATTATCAAAGAAGGGTGGATAGTACTTTGTCTATCTTTTCTATTTTTTATATAAAAAAATCTCACAAACTATAAATCAGTTTTCTTCAATGTACACTATCCCAACATAGCATATTCACTGCATCAATAGTCATTTGGTTTTTAAAGCAGGCTCTCCTTTTACAAGAGCTCTCAAATTGCTAGTTTCAAATCTGATTCTTTCATGTAAAATGGAAAGACCATATCAAATTATCAACTTTCTGCTATATTTTTTCATTTCTTTTTGTCACTTTACATGTCATGTATTATGAATTTGGGCAGAGAAATATCTGTTGTTGTTGTTTTATAAATTTTGTGACAATTGTTTAGAGATTTCGTTAGTGAAATGTTCCAGGCGAACTAGAGCCTTATTTTTGCTCAACTACTGACACCAACTGTGACAGAATTTTATAAAGAAAAGTAAACTAAGAAGGGTTTCAGTAAAGCTGATTTATATTGTCCTTTTTATATTATGAAAAGTTTATAAAAAGCATTTATTTAGCTAATTCATTCTCGACTCCAAATCATCCAAAACAAATTGATGATCTCTGAAAACAAAGCCCCAGGCAAAATCTTAGGTTACCTTTGCCAAAAACTGCCACAGGGTTCAAACTATTACTTGACCACTCTTGCCTTAAATTTGAACTTTGACTGTTTCTGAGTAAAGATAAAAAATTTTCACAACTATAGTGATAAAGAAAATAGCAGTGCAGATCTTTATTACATTTCATAATAATAGGTAAGTTATGCTTAACATTATTTTCATACAATAGAAACAATCTAGCTTTGGTGGTCAGTTAACAAATATCTTCTTTAGTAATATACTGTTTTAAATATTTTTATTACTACTCTAGGAAATGTTCAGAATAAAAATTTTAATATCTTTAGTTGTTTTGTTGAAAAGCTATCTAAAATCAAAATATTTTTTAAAAAATATTGTTCCTTACATAGTATCACCTTTAGCGGCAAGAAAATGTAAGAATTACTATATAGGTCCTTTTTTTGAGGGATTTCCTCACTTGGGATGAGATAATATCTCCATATTTCGGCCCGGTGCCTCGGGCCTTCTTCGGGAGATGTATAAAAGTCAATCACATCAAGGTGAGCGCACAACTAACAACTTCCGTCGTTAGTTTCTGGGATTTACTCCTGTTGTTTATTCCGAGCAACTGGTGACCATCCTGTGAGAAGGAGAAGGGGTGGGAGGGGACAGCGAAAAAAAAGGGAAGAATCCTTGGGAACAATTTCTTAATATCTCATCCTGGAGTGAGGAAATCCCTCAAAAAAAGGACCTATATAGTATCATGTCTCACTCCTCCTTCAGGACCAAACTATGTAAGAATTATTATCAAGTATGTTAGAAGCTACTAATTCTTTGGATGAAGGCCTAAGTTGTACACCTGATTTCTAGTTAATTTTACCAGCTGAGTTTGAACTGATTTCATTTCAATCCTGGAGTGTCATTTGCTGTCCATTAAACATAAATTGTTTTGCCCCATTGTTGTTGTTGTTTTGTTTTTTTTTGTTTTTTTTATGCCTAGTAATGTGTACAAGATTACTAACTGACCAATCAATTCAGAATTTCAGCTCTCTCTCTCGCTCTGTCAATAGGATACAAAGATGCCATTAAATCTAAGAAATCAAGTTCATTTCAGGGAAGTTTAAATTTCACTATTTTGATCAGCTTTTCAGTATTTTGCTCACTGCATGTGACTATTTAGAAACCTTCCTAGACTACTATAAAAATTAAAGATGGTTTAAGGATTGGAGATAATTCAAAAGAATTAAGCCACGAAACACAATCAATTTTTGAAAAAGCAGGTGATACTGAGCTCTACAAGTAAATCGCTTTAAATATCAACTTTGACAAATGCAAGCTGAATAGATCTTCAAAGATGAACAAGTAGACTGCAAGTTCTAAAAATGTCACTAGACTCACCAATACCTTTTCTTGAAAATACAAACCAATATTTGATAAATGAATCATTCATCTTATAAAACTAAGTGCAGAGTAAATTACATAATGATTAATGTAATCTGAATCTACTATCAAAGTAATAAAATGCTCTTTAAGTATTAAAATAGCAAGTAAGTGAATTCGCCGAACTAGAATTAGCTTAGTGGGTCCAATAGCTGATTGGGTAAGGGCGCTTGGTTATGGGTTGGAGGTGGCAAGGCCGGGATTTTTCCACACAGCATCTCCTCCAAACGGGTCCTAGGGTCTACCCAGCCCTCTGTTAAATGGGTCCAGGTTTCTTTCCTGGGGGGGGGGGGGGGATTGAAAATAATTACTGACCAATCAATTCAGAATTTCAGCTCTCTCTCTCTCTCTGTCAATAGGATACAAATTTGGCCCTGTTTAAACCGTAGCTTGCTTATAAGGTACCCTTTGATGATGATGACTCCAGTAGACACGTGTACAGCTCAGTGACAATGAAAAACTACTTGTCTGGATCCACAACAGTCCTGTACTTATACGCTCTTACACAACAGTTTAGAGGGTGTTGCTGAGTCTAGGCATGCACAATCATTCCCAAATTTTAATCATTTGCATATCATACCCTGTTTTACATTTCCTGTAAGTTTCACTTCATTTACATGTTTCCTTCATGGTGTTGCATTTTTCACAAATGTATTTTTGTATTGACTTTTATCATATTCCACATCAGTCTAGCTTTATATATATATATGTATATATATAATTAAATTTTAATGCTTCTATTTTAATTCATTGGCACCAGGCTATATGAATTATCTGCATCGCTTTTTCACTGAATTTCATTTTTTTAGCTCTTAAAATTGTTTCCATTTTGTTTTCAAATTATAAATTCCTAAGTAATATAAACATGAATTTATGTTGCAGAAATTTAACATCCATAAATAATGTGTAAAACAAGAAAAACCATAAATGAATATTTAATGTCCATTTATGGTTGTTCTTGTTTTATGAATTTATGTTATTGGGTTGTCCAGAAAATTCATGTTGATTTGAATGAACACACATACACACACAAAAAAAAACCAAAGGTGATACTTTTTACATGTCTTTCTTCTATCATATATACTACGTTTTGTTCTACTTCCTTTACCATTTTTAACACAACTATCCAAACCTTCTTAGGTTTCTCGGCAAAAATTTCATAAGATAGATTTTTTTTTTTTTTTTTTTTAATATTGACCAAAGAATTTAAGTTCTTACCATTAACAGAACTGTGAAGACCAGAATAAATAACTGGAGAGGTAATGGTCTGGTAAATTCACTGTGTGTGTGTGTTATAACCTGTCTCGGGCAACATTCTTTAATGGATAATCAATAAGAAGCACAATATATTGCATTGTCATGATGGAATAAGGCACCCTTACTATTGGCTAAAGATCTATATTTTTCTTGGATTGATGTTTTCAGTTATCCAGTTTTCAACAGTACTTACCTGAATTTATTGACTAGTTATTTCTTTAAAAGCTCATAATAAAGGATTCCCAACAATTCCACCTGACACACAGCATGATTTTCTTTGGATGAAGACATGCTTTAGAAATGATGAGCACTCACTCCAAGGGCCAGTTTTCCCAGACATTGTTGTAAACGATCCACTTTTCATAACCCATCACTATTTGCTTGAAAAACACTTAATTTTCATTGCATTTGGACAGCAAATTGCAAAAAAAGGAGATTAGATCCATTAAATGTTCTTTTGTCAAATTGTGCAGAATCCATACATCATAGCAATTTATTTAACTAAAGTTTCACTATCTGTTCATGGGCAGTGGTTTTCGATATTTTGAGTATCAAACTTCTCTACCAACTTCTCTGCAATGTAATGCTGGTTCTCTATGTCTTGTTTGGTAATCATCATTCTGATAAAGTGTTCTTGATATTTACAGTTGAAATTTTCTTCCCTAAATTTGCTGAATCACTTGCAAAAAGTTATTTAAGCTAGTGCAGTTTCCCTAAACAGCAAATATCTTGCTTGTTACTTCTGTTTAGGAAGAAATTTTCTTTCATTTTTAGAAGATTAAGAGGTTCCTATGAAAAAAAAAGTAGTTGAATCTTTAATTTCACCATGTTTCTTACATAAAATCTCAAATTACCCTGCAGACATTTACACTATAATGCCACCCATTACAGTTCCTTTGTAATGGAGCAATGTAATTACCACTGTTTTCATATTATTTTCTGAGGCTGAATGGCAACTACTTTGTGTCTTCTTTAGGGGTCCAAAGATTTGAATATCATATAAGAAAAGATAAGGGCTACTTAGTGGATAGTCAATGAAATTGTAGCAGAAGATCTACTGTTATTCGAGCAGCTGGTCATTACCCTGAAGCTCAGCTCCTTTGGTAAGCATTGATGGATGTCCAATGATGCAGTATGTTATAATATTGATAATCAGTAACACTGGTGAAGGAGTACATCCAATCATCAAAGGTTTTTTTGAGATAACACGGTCCATGAAGAAGCTGTTGATGAGCGTCATGGACTCATTGGAGGTGTGGCATGTGACACCATCCTGCTGGAAGTACTCCTGCAAAGCTTGATGTTGTCTAGTTGCTCTTCAAAGGCCATCATTCGCGGGGAGGAAAGCACCCACTTACTATCATCATCTGCGCACTGTGGCAGTCTCGACAGAGGGTAATGAGCCCTTCTCAAGTCAGTAATGAGCCTGTTTTATCGAACTTCTCCATGAACCTTAGAATCGTCTTCGGATTAGGACTATCACAAACACCGTACTCATGGCAGTAAGACCTTGTGTGGCAGTAACGGAATTGGTAAGCCAGTAATTCTTCAGGATAAACATGCACTGCTGCAAAATGACTGATGAGTTAACGTGGGACAAGCCATTAACCCTTCAAGCTGGTAAGACATACACATGTACGTTTTCATGTGTCTGTCTCTCAGCCGGTTTTACATACAGGGGTACGTTCTCTGCAGGGGTAGATAATTGGCGGCCCCCCCACTGTTAATGTTCAACCAAATTCTGTAATTTGCCGCTGACCGAGAGATAATTACTTAAGCTTATAATTTAGTGGCGGAATTTAAATTTCTGCAATGTATTTTAGCCATTACAAATTTTCCTTTCAGTTTCTTTGTTTTCTCAATAAAAAAAAAAGTACTGGTTGAAAGACATATTCGGAAAAGAAACTCGCCAGTCTGAAGGGTTAAAGCCCCACTTATGCCATCTGCAGAAAACTCCTATATTTCCCACACAGTTTGAGTGCACTTACATGTGACTACCACCATGGAAGTTACAACTAATTAAAAAGTGAGACATCCTGCTGAAACACACTGTCTATGCATTATTGCAAATCCATGGAAAATAATACAGAAGGTTATCATTCTGTATGTTTTATAAGAACACTTATTTTATAAATATTATAAAAAAAAGGGCTAAGTTAAACTTTCTTTTCTCATGGCAATAATAAAGTTGACATAGATATCTGTAAATATATATTGACAACCAAGTGAAATGCTTTATTTTTACAACAAAAATTCCAATAAAGACAAAGTATTTTCACTTTTATAAGACGGGGAAGATTTCAATCATTACATTCGTCTGAATTCAGGATGATGTGTCTGATTCAGTCGTCTGAATGTTTCGCTTCACTTCATTTACTATAAACACAAGATCTTCAATTACTTCTTGAATCTAAAAAAAAAAAAATGGAAATTCATTTAGTAAATGAAAAGAGAAAAGTAGAGGTTAAATTATTTACAAAATAATAATAATAATAATAATAAAACTTAACAACAAAGGAACAACTGTGAACATTATACTAGCAGATTATCTATTTACTTTTTTTTTTTCTGCAAGAACTACGAATAATCATGTCATATTATGAGTCTCTCTATTTTTAACAGTAAGTTAACTATCAGATTTTCAAAAAATCTTAAATTTAAATTCTTCATTATTTTTTGCTTTTCAATTATTCTGTTTGTTTTATATTTAAATTCATTTTTAGATGATTTAAAGTGTACCTAAAACATTGATGTATGTGTGTGTTTGAATTAAAGGATGCTGATGAATGAACCAATTGTATAGGCTATATTTTTTTTGAAATTATAAAGCATAAAATATGTCATTTGTATTCAATTGGTCCAACTATCTCAAATGTGATAGTGATGCATTGTTATGCCCATAAATTTGAAAGAGGGTGGTTATGATGGTCCTTGCCATTCAATGAAAAAAAAAAAAAGCTCTGGCTCTACAACCAAAAAAAAATAATAATATCAAGAATGATTAATTTCTTCCTTTCTCAGATGCAATAAGAGAATTACAACTTATCCTCCTTGACTCATCAGTATAGTGATGTTAAGGTTTCAATGTCCTACAATTTTTCTTTTTGGAATTGTACAGTATTTAAACTAGTGTTAACTAACATCATACAAATGTTTACCATCAAAGCACTAATATGGGGCCCATATTAAAAAAAATTGAACTTTATAAAAACAGCTTTTCTGCATTTAATAGTAATTGTCTACAGAGATTTTTACATCAAGGTGAATATTAATTGCATAAAAAAAAAAGAATAACAGCATTTCTATGCAAGTGCTTTCACTTCTCAAATGTTAATCTATAAAACATTAATGATCTTTGTTTTATAACTGGAAGCAGCTTTGAGACAACAAAGTCAAAGTTTTTATATTATTTCCAATAAAGAATTTTAATAATTAAAGTGCTATATTCTACCTCCTTCTGTAGGCTTACCATAAGTCTGGGATTAGCCCGGACAGTCCTGGTTTTTTATTGCTGTCCAGGGTAATCTCCGGGGTTTGAGAATTTTATGACTGGCGAGGATTTTTTTTTAATTATATGCTCGACATCGCATTTTGAAACATTCTCTTATAGCCGTGCCTCTTTCAGCCGACCTTGGAGCAAACGCTGATGTCGATGGGGAGGCGTGGCTACCGGTTCCGCCACAACTTTTCACTTAGTCATTTGGCTATTGAAGTTATTACTGAAGAGAAGTGGAAAGCAATTTTTAAGGTGTTTCAAAAGACTGATATTTCATGTTGCAATATTTCTAAAATGGTTGAGTTTGCGATGTCTTTGCCTGGGACATCTGTTCCAGTTGAGAACATTTGGTCTGCAGAAAGGGGGAGACTTTCAGTATCTACTGTTAAACATCTGCTAAATGTTAAAATTAATTCAGAACTTTCTTGTTGTGAATTTTATGATGTAATTAAAACAAACAAACCATTTCTGAAAAAAGTCATGTCTAGTGAAAAATACAACTGAATAAATAAAGTTTAATGTTTCAGTAAACTATTAAGACTTTTAAGTAATTTCAAAAATATGTCCTGGGTTGAACCCAAAAAAATATGGTAAGCCTTCTGGCACTTTTTATAACTACTCCTAGTTTTTATAATAAGCTCCAAGTTTTCATTACAATGTAATGGAGTTATCAGAAATGAACAATGGGAGAGAAGATTTAAAAGAACAATATACAGTGATACCTCGGTTCATGAACATAATCCATTCCTTGATCTTGTTTGTGAACCGAAAAGTTCGTGATCCGAATCAATTTTTCCCATTGCAATTAATGTAAATCCAAATAATACGTTTTTTGTCCTAGAAAATTTTTTAGGGACAAATTATGGCTTTATGTGTGAAAATAATACAGAAAGGAAATAAATATAACAGTAATATTAGAAGAAAGCAAGTTTAACGTCCGTAATCATTCATAAATGGAGAGAAATTCGCCAACCGGACAATGAATATGCTTTCGCCCATTGAGCCAACATCAACGAGAATTCTGTACAATTGTT
>JAFIDM010009631.1:47645054-47749324 GCA_023159025.1 Thereuonema tuberculata | reverse complement strand
ATTTAATTAAATAAAGAAAAAACTAAAATATCAACAGTTGTTGTTGGGACTCTACTGCACCCAAACGAGCTAGGTGAACTGGTTGCTGCTGGGGGCGTGGTTGTGCGCAGCATTTTGTACGCTGCGAGTCACGTGCACTCCATTCGCTCCCTGTGTGCATGTTCGTGAACTGAAGCATCGTTCGTGAAGCGAAGCAAAATTTGTTCACAAATGGTGTTCGTAAACTGATTTATTCATAGACCGAGACATTCGTGATCCGAGGTATCACTGTATATCAAATGAATGAAGAACATCATACAAACAGGGGCTGAAAATAAAACACTTTATAATAGAAGCAGCAATTGGAAAACATGACAGAAGCTTTGAGAAAGAGGTTAATTATGATGCTCATCAATCAGGGAAAATTGCTAAATTTACTCTGATAAATTATCAGTAAAAATTTGTTTCTTAAAAGTTGTTTTTTTAAAAGTTTAAAACATAGCCTATTTAAAAGGGTTATTTATCTAGTTATTAAGATAATTAAATTAAGTTATATATATAAACTGTCCAGCCACTTTATTAGGTACACCCCTGCTGTGCGCATAAATGCTGTATCTCACAACAACTTTTCAAGCTGGTGTGCGCAGTGTCATAGTGTAGGATTGTTTTCCTTGTACACATTGGGTCCATTGATACCTCTGGAGGCACATCAGGATGCTAGAGTGTACCTAAACATCGTAGCTGACCAAGTGCAACCGTACGAGTTAACAATTTATCCTCAAGCAGTTGGTTACTTCCAGCAGGATAATGTGCCGGTGCACAAAACCTGTATCACTATGGGATGGTTTGAGGAACATCACGATGGCTTTTCCTTGCTGTAGTGGCCCGCTCAGTCCCCAGATCTCAGCCCAATTGACAATTTGAGGGATTAGCTGGAATGGGCTGTTTGCTCCAGGCCTACACCTCCATCAAATCTTCAAGACACTTGTGTCTGCATGGTACACAACACCTCAACAACATTTTCAGCATCTTGTGGAATCCATGCCGTTTTGAGGAGGCCCAACATGCTACTAGGTAAGTGTATCTAATAAAATGGCCAGACAGTGTATGTATGTGTGTGTGTGTGTGTGTGTGTGTATATATATATATATATATTCTATGTTACTTCCACTGTAGTATTTGTTTTACTCAGAATTTCTTTCTATCTTATAATGACTGTTACATCAGAAAATTAACAAAACAAATTGCAACAGTTGTAATATTAATGCAAAGTCTAAAACCTTCCCGGATTGGTCAGTTAAACTTCACTGTGACTGGCTGACCTGAGAGGGCAAGACTTCATGTGATTAGCTCCCTCTCTTAATGGTGGACCGAAGAGGGACATCCAACCTCCCGTGACCTGTCGCTGGAAATCCAGCCTTCGAGCCTTTTATTGCTTTGACCTGTTTTTGGTATCCACCAACCGTGTATATATACTTGAAAATAAATGTGTGTATATTATGCCGAAATGCCGATTGTAGACTCCACTCTTTTTCTACCACACATCAATATGAACTTCCATGTTTCTAACAGGATTTAATAAATGGGGGGGGGGGGGGGGGGGTAAAGGGGGTAAGGATGAATAAGCTTTACCAATTGGTGAGTATAAATATTGTGCAAAATTATAGTTATATTATGGAAAGAGTTGTAATATGTCATGCTGTCTCTTTTCAGAAATCTTGTAAACCTACAATAATACCTTATTTAGTTGCTCTTCTGTATCTTCTATTGCACCTACGGGATGCCCAACTGATTTTTGATGTCTGCAGACAATTTGAAACAAATTATGGCACGCCCTAAGAAAAATTTAAAAAAATATATTATTTAAAAAACAACAACAATACAAATAGCTTTATAATGAGTTATTCCTTAAAATAAGACAACTTTTTCTGAAACTATATTGAAAAAGGGGAAAAAAATGCAAATATATGTACATTTTAATCTGGCCTAGTAGTAAAGTCTTTTTAGCTGCTGTGTTTTTAATATGCATCCAGACTGATTCCCATTTCAGTGCTGTGCTTTGAGCATCATCAAATCTTGATTGCAATTCAGACAACTGGTTATTATACCCTAATATTTCTGTTTTCATATCCTAAAATAAATAAAAAAAAAAGAAATGAAATCTTTAATTATAAAGGGAAATAAATATATTAATAGCTGCATTCTTAAAAAAATTTTTTTTTTCTTTTTGTCAAGTATTAATATTGATTGTTTTGGTATTTTGTAATATTAATTTGCAGTTACTAGAAACATTATCTACATTTTTCAGTGAATTGCTTTTATTTCAAAAAAATAGTTTCCTTCTTTTGTGATGGTACATTCTAGTACAGCATACTGGAACTTATTTCTATTTCAGAAATAAGACAGATACTACAATTTTTAGAATACTGGCACCTGATTTCTCTACAAAAATAAGCTCTGGGTTTATATATATTTAAATTTATTTTAAAAGTTATCAGTATATGAATTTCCTTTACATTACTTTCTTCTTTTGAATTATATTTTAACTGTGTATCAACAATGTATCAACATGAAATATCAAAAATATTATCATCAAAGACTCATATTTTTTTAAATAATTTGTCCATGAATTCTGTTATGTCGTATGTACCTGTTGAGTATTAAAATGTATCTCAATGTGATGGAGGCAAGTAACCTTTTTTTAGTCCAATGGCTGGTTGAACTTCTTTCTTTAAAAAGTCATTTTACCCTATTAACCTTTCTTATTTGCTTCTTCAGCTTGTGGAAGGCTAGTTAACAGAAAAGGAAACTTTTTTTTTTTTAACTTTCTTCTTTAGTGCAGGCAATAATATGCATTTGAAAAGTAAGCCAACTGCACTCCACAATGGATGAGACAACGTCACGCTAACAGATGGCCTTTTGAACATAGAAGAGTAATAAAAAAATTAAAACAAGTTTGTACAATCCAGAAAATTATTGACTCCCATTAAAGCAATACAAAGTAAGTAAAGTAATTCAAAAGAATCATAAATTTCTCACCAAAAAAAAATAAAAATAAAAAATTAATGAACTGATAGCTCATCTCCCCACGATTAGCAGCAATCTCAAAAAAACATTCATATTACAAAGGTATATAAAAGTAGCTGAAGAAACTTCATTAGTTTTGTTTTTAAATAATTAAAAAGAATTCCACAGACAATAAGAACCAAAGTAATAAATTAAAACTATCAAAATCACCTCTGCCAACAGAACTATAACTTTCTGGACAAACATCTGGAAAAGTCCCATATTGCATAAAACAGAGGTCAAATGATTAAAGGAAGAGAAGCAATGGACCTAAAAACCAAGAAACATGCTGCCAGTTAAAATAACTACAGAATATTAAATATAACTACAGAATATTAAATATAACAATGTCAATTAAATCAACTGCCAACTGGAACACACCAGATCCTGGTAACTTCTACATTTACTGGCTTAATAAGCTTCAAATAGAACACTGGGAAGAGGTTTTAACAAATTTCTAAAATGTCCACAAGTTGTACTAGAATTCTTAACAAGCATACAAAAAAAAAAAGGTACAGATGACCACTCTAAACTTGGACTCACTAAAAATTCATCAACATGTTACAAAAAAGTTACATGAAAAATTACTAAGATTGCAATGACCAAATAATTGAAGCAATAACAGTAAACAAGCATTACCTGGAAAAGAAATTTAGTGACAAGTTATATTACATATAAGAAATCATGTGATTCAACATTTTAGAAATATACAAAGTGAACCCAATTGTTACCAAATTGTTGGAAGTTCTAATGGAGAAATTGAGTTTATCAAGAAATAGTGGAACAAATAGAGAGAGCTGAAGGATAAAGAAAGTAAGAGGTTTTTTTCAAGGCAATGCTATCAGCCCATTGCAGTTATATTTAGCTCTAAATCTTTTGAGCAAGGCTTTGAACAAAACTGGAAACTTTTAACAATTAAACAGAAACATTACAGGCTCAGCCCTTTATTGTACACAGACAACTTGCAATTGTAATTCAATTCCATCTTACAATGCAATAAAATGATTAAAATCACTGAAAATCTTAAAGAAGATACAGACTTGAAATTTCAGACTGAAAAATGTAAAAGTGTTGAACTTGAAGTAGACTAGAGTGTGTTAATAATAAGAAACATAAATATTTGTAAAGTTATTCAGATACTTGAAGCACTAACAAAGATCAAAACTATAAATATCTTGTAGTAGTGTAGTTAAAAGGTGTTAGTCTTTCTACTATTAAAGATCAATTACTCAAATATTAAAGCCAACCACAAAATGCAGATAATAGGATAAGAGCAATTAACAGTTGTATGATTTTTTTTATTCATTTACACAGGCTAAAAGTGAAATGGTCTCCAACAGATAATACAGTTACAGATTAAAGACAACTGAAGTGGATGAGAATCATACCACTCTAAATTTATCAAGTATAGAACAGGGAAATAGAAGAAAATATTATGACACCATTACAAGCCCTTTAACTCAAGTGGTAACACACTCGGCTTACAGCTGAGGAAGTTGGGTTTGATTCCCAGCTGTGGTTACGGATTTTTCCTTGGTCCTTTTTTTATCCCAATGGATCCTAGGGCTCACCAGCCTTTGGTGAAATGGGAAAACCAGATATCTTTCTAGGGGTTAAAAGATGGCAGGCATCAAGCTAACCATCTGACCCCATTTAGGCCCATTGATCATAAAATTCTGGGAGTCTTAAACTTCCACAACTCCTTGGACCAGATAGACAAGTTGTGGAGATCCTTTATGCTTTACTATGAACACCACTGATACTAAATATCTGCAATAAAGTTGGGGAGAAGAAGACATTTGTGGAACATATTCATACCTACTGAAGTAGCATCATACAGATAAAGAAGCATCTAACATTTAACTTTAAAAAGAGAAATTTTCAGCAACAGAAGGCTTCATAATTGCTATACAAGATGGAGTAAAATTACAATAAATACATAATGAAAGATAATGCTAATACTGACAAACATGGAAAATGTGAGCTAGTAAGTGAATCAATAGAAAACATCAAGGGAGGATGTACTGCATTGGCACAAGATGAATACATGTGTATCTCATGTCATAATCATATTGCTAAAACAATACATTAATCCCTTGCCCTAAAGTATAATTTATTAACAGAGATGGCACTTTGTTACTAACATCAATCAACTAGTGTGCTTTAATACATCACTACAAATTGTACTGGGCAGATACAAAAATAACAGATCTTTCATTTCCAGCAAATATGGAGGGTTGTTCATTTCATATCCGAACAAAGTTTGAAGGCCCTGATCTTATGAAATCCCTCGACGCCACCAACGGTTGTGCTGGATGTGTGAGTGTTATTCTTGACAACTGCTCTACACCTCAACTTCCATGACAGGGGCAAGCGTTGTAGCATGGGCATAGGAATATTGTCTCAAGCCTCTTTCGTTACTTTCAACAGTCCTGCTAAAATCATGATCCTCTGCTTTCCAATGGTTTGTTTCAACAGTCCAAATCCACAGAAATTCATCGGACTAGCATCAGGCAACTTCACTGGGATATTGTGAAAGCATATGACTTTGATCCCGATATGTGTTTCCATCTGTGCGTAGAAAGCACATGATGACTTGGATATTTGGCTGAAAGCCGTATCCAAGTGGATGTGCACTGCTTTGGTGTCCTCTCCATAGAGATGCAGGATGTCCTATTGATAGATACACATCATTAACTTCTCTTGAAAGTATGCTGAATTGACTTTGCATTGTTTCAGGAACGATGGTCAGTTTCCCTCTGTGGCAGTAACCAGTTACTATCATGAACCCCTTAGGGAAATGTTCCTTGCACTGGGTTACCCAATCAGAATGTCACTTTTCTGCCTGAGGATAATAATGCTATGGCACAGATTTTTCCACAGTCTGACAGGTAGATCCAAGCCTCATCTAGGGTCGTTACATACTTGCACCATTGACCTGCGAGATGCCGTTCGTACAGTTGATGACAGTTCGTTTTGTGCTGTCAAGGTGTTGACATGGGCTTCCGTATCTTCAAGGTGTGTTTGATGTGAACATTGATAACACTAGACGCCATGTTCAACCTCCTCACCATTTCTAATTGGGTTTGGGTTTTTTCTTGGACACACATCTACCTCAACTGTCTTCTTACTTTTAGTCATCTTTTGTAGGAATGCTTTCCTTTTCATTCTAGTCATTGATGTTGACAAAACAGCAACATCACCCATCCTTGATATTATGGCACCTACTGATCATAAATCTGTGTTGTTTGCATTGACGAATTATCATTAAATATGAGAAATTAGCATGGAAAAAGGCAACAATGTACCCTCCATGATAACAATTCACTTTCTGGACCATGATATTGACATTAACAAACAAACTCTATAATGGCAAGCCTAGTCGACAAAGAACAAGCTGCATAGAATAGGTTGCACGCAACTACAAACAGGGGTGTTTGGCAGCACATTGCATTTGTTCGAATATGAAACGAACAAACCTCTGTAGAAGTGATGCAGTACTGCTTGACAAAAGATGTAATTGACATCTCAATTCCCTTAGACACTAATCTATAAAAAAAATTGAAACAGATAAGATTATAAAATACTCAAAATTAAAAGAGGAGATGATAATAATCTGGGGATGTAAAATCGGCAAACATTTTCTTATTGTTCTAATCATCCAGGACTCCTAACTCTCATCACATGCAACAACCTCAAGAAATTGGGAATTAAGAGAAAAATCACTTTGTAGTGCAAAAACCTGTTCTTCTGGATGTAAGTCAGCAAGATTCTGAATAATTAATGTTAATTTATACTTGTAATTTTAAATCCTTATAAAGGTTACAAAAATATATATTGCACTGAGGAAAAAAAAAATAACAAAATAAGTAATTTTGTGTCATGTCTATGAGCTCCTTTTCTTTACTATTCAATCTGTTTTGAGTCTTGCTGGAGAATCCATATTTAATAAATACAACAATTGTGTTGAATGATTTTTACAATCAACAAGGTTGACTTTCCAGATGAAGCAAACAAAGTTGAAGAGATCTAAAATCAACCCGTAGTTTTGAAGAAACACAATACAATTGAACTAACCAAGGAATTTTGCAAAATTTGAAAACCACAATTTAAGAAAAGTTTAGCTTAACTTAGTTTGGAATATTGCCTTAATTAAGAATAGGTGTCAAAATCTTTTGAAAAAAGTTACGGAAAAAAATACTAACAGAATATTTTCTTAAATAAAGCACTAAAATACAATACAAAAAGCTTTTATTAAGTGAAGTTTGGACTAGAAATCACTCTTAAACCCTTGTCAGAAAATACATACCAACATAAAAATAGAGAAAGAAAATAGAAAAGAGAATGAAGAATAGAATCTATACTTACAAATGAAGCATAAAGTATTAATTGTAAGGCAATAACCACATGACAAAATATATAATATTACAGGTAAAGCAGGAATCATCAAAAGTAGCAAAATAGCTTATCAAACAGTGGGTAAGGAAAAGTTATTAAATAACTAAATAAATCATTTAAATAAATAAATAAATAAATAAATAAATAAATAAATAAATAAATAAATAAATAATCCCTAACAACGACAAAAAGTAAAGATGATGATGAAACTTAACAAACAATGAATTTCCCATGAAGACAGATAATAAGACAATAACAGGTAACTGGAGAAAGAAAGAAATAAATGACTTGCATAAATGTAATAATAATTATGCAGAAACAATAATTTAAGGATACATAAGCTCATAGCACAAATAAATGAATGTATGATTCATGGATACAGAAGTGTGACTCATAGTTAGAAGTTCTGGTTTAAGATGAGATGAAAAGAAAGGGTGTAAAATGTTGTAAGGTTGCATGTGATGATGCATTAAGCTCATATACAAGAATTTGTAGTATAAGAAACTAATTAATATTTATCTTACCTCACTATAAGCTACCATTTGTGCTTTTATGCTGTCAATACAATCTTGGTTCTTCTGCTCTCTCTCCATTAAGTCCTGCAAATTATTAATGTATTAAGTTTGTTTTAATTTCGTAAGTACATTATTTTTTTCTTTTACTTTTATGATAAATTGGTGAAATTACTTTATAAATTATGAAGTGAGAAGTTTTTTATCTTTGGACATGAACTTAGATAAATTATTAATTTACGGTTCAGACAATGAAACCTTGAAAACAACAAGATGTCTCATGTAATTCAGACACATAATAATTTTTGAATGCACATATGGCTTGATATCCAAATTAAGTGCCTTTTATCTAGACCTTAGACTGCAACCAAATGGTACTAATTTATGATTTTCAACAAGCAATCCTGGATGCAGGTTTCTTTTTCCAGTTCTTGTCATTTCTTCCATGTTCATTCTACCTATCTCCTACAATCATTTAAGTTTCTTAATAACAAGCAACAACATGCTTGGCAGTTAGTGTCACCTTGGTCATCAACTCCAACTAAATGAGCCCCTCGTTATCACCAGCAATCAACTCTACAAAATATAGAGAAACATTAATTATTAAGGTGATCATAGAATATTAAAAATCACATTGGTAGTGTGACCTTAGCAGATCATAATGCATCCCAGTAAATGTACCTTACTGCCAAGATACTACTTTGGAGTCGGGCACAAAGCCGGGGTGAGCTTAGGGGGCTGAAGGTGCTAAACCCCTCCCGAAATCTAGACAAAGAAAATTTTTTCTCAGAGTTGAAGTCAAAAGGAACTAATCATATCAAAATTTAATTATCAGAAACAAATCATTACTGACAAACTATGCCTATATACAATAATAAGTAATAAAATGTAACTTGTTTAATAAATACTCTTTTGTGTGTCAAAATATGTTGCATTTCTCCAGATTATTCCTTATATAATCCACTTACTGTGTTATCTACACTGTCTTTGTGTGATGAATTCAGTTCATAATCTCTAACTATTAAAAATATATGATATTGGAATATGTACACAATTCTTTGTGAATCTTTTTAATTACAAGTAAATTAATTTACATAGATATTTCATGCTTCTGAATTGTTCTTAACTTCAATAATAGACTGCTTATTTTAAGATTCCATCATAGAAATATACTATACAGGCTTGTTATAAAATTTACCATGCAATTATTATTTATACAAATGCCTCTACGTTTTTCATTAATAAACTATTACGAGGGTGGTTTGATAAGTTCTCGGAATCACCACCAGAGGTCAGCATTAGCACCACAAGTTTTTCACGTGATATTCATTCAACTGTTGCCTATAAACATGTGTCAGGCCAGGGCTCTTGGAGGACAGCTGCGGCGGTGACGTGGCTCTATTGTTGTTCCAGCATAGTGATTTGCGACAATGGAAAAAGTCGATATTCGAGCAGTGATTAAGTACTTTGTAAAGAAGGGTATGAAAGCAAAGGACATTCATGCTGATTTCCAGAATACACTGGGGGACTCTTCTCCTTCATATTCAACTGTTGCAAAGTGGACAAACGAATTTAAGTTCGGTCGGGAGAGCTTAGATGATGATTCACACAGTGGTCGGCCAAGATGTGTCACTACCCCAGAAATCATTGCAAAAGTGCACAAAATGGTAATTGAGGATCGCCGATTGAAAGTGCAAGAGATTGCTGCAGCTTGCCAGATGTCATCTGAAAGGGTATATCACATTTTAACTGAAGAATTACATATGAAAAAAATATCTGCAAGATGGGTGCCGCGACTCTTGACGATGGATCAAAAACGCATAAGAATGGATATGTTGGAACAATGCTTGGCCTGTTTTAGGAGAAATGAACAAGATTTTTTACGCTGGTTTGTGACCACAGATGAAACTTGGGTCCACTACTATACACCAGAGACAAAACAACAGTCAAAGCAGTGGAAACATGCTGATTCTCCGCCACCAAAGAAGGCAAAGACAATTCATTCGCTCGGAAAGGTCATGGCATCAGTGTTCCTGGATGTGAAGGGGATTCTGTTTGTAGATTATCTTCCCAGCGAGAAAACAATTAATGGAGAATTTTATATGTAAAGTTTCCCTACTTTTTTAGTAGATCTTTCCTTCTAAAGCCTCTACTATTAAATATTCTAAACATCTCACCAAATTTAAATGTAAAAAAAAAAACTACATTTAATACTAAAAGCAAGTTTTCGAAAAGATTGCATCTTAGAATAATTAATGGAGAATACTATGCTAACCTCCTGGACCAATTACAACGAAAGATACGCGAAAAAAGGCCAGGTTTAGCAAAGAAGAAAGTGATCTTCCATCAAGACAATGCAAGCCCGCAGACATGTGCCGTCGCCTTGGCAAAATTACACGCACTAAGGTATGAATTGTTGCCACACCCACCGTATTCACCTGATATGGCTCCATCAGATTTCCAACTCTTCCCAAAGCTGAAAATTTTCCTTGGTGGATGGAGATTCTCTTCAAAAGAAGAACTGATAGCTGAAATTGACGGGTATTTTGCAGGCCTTGAGGAATCTCATTTTCGAGATGGGATCAAAGCATTGAAACATCGCTGGACAAAGTGCATTAATCTACAAGGAGACTACATTGAAAAATAAAAAAAGTTTCAGTGACGTATATACTTTTTTTCTATTCCGTTCCGAGAAGTTATCAAACCACCCTCGTAGTTTATATGAAGAAAATAATTAACAAAGCTTCTCTTTTTTAATAGTCCTGAGTCATCAATAAATAAATAAATATATTTTTCCACTTTCGTAGTAACACTTGCTTTTCATTGCTAATTACACACTGAAATGTGATGAAAGTACATTCATAAACATAATATGATGATAACTCTCCAATTAAATTTTCGCTATAAAATCCAGTCTTAGGGATTTCTCAATTATCACCATTTGTTCAGAACTTTGGCAACTGGATTTCTCAGTATTACAAACCATGATTTGGCAATATTTGTCATTCATAAAATAAACGAAGAAAAATTCTTTACTAACAAGTTCATTACTTCACATTACATTCAATCTACACTGCACATCCTCTCTCATAAATGCAGAATATGAAAACCAATTACTTTCTTACTTTTTGGAAATCTCTAATTTTGATTGCAAACACTATCTTAATTGTAGAGAATTACCACAAGAACAATTAATACTGTTGTGCTGTTGTTGGAGCACAACAGTAAATCTTTGGAGTGAAAGGTCAGTACACAGTAGAAATGATCACAGACTTGATTCATTATTTACTACAACCAATAGCTCTATATACAAATGGAGGCAGATTTGGGTAGATACTGCAGCTCCCATTTTTTGTGACCTAGTACTGTTTTCCCTATTCTAGACAATCATACACTTTATCTTAAACAATCAACAATGTCAATTAATATCCAATTAGTGTGTAATTATCAAATTACATATGGAATAATATTCATCAAAATACCCTGCATTGAAGTAATTCAACTAGTTCACTTCCAGTTAAGATGTAACACACTTTTCCAACTTCATTCATTTTTTCTTTCAATTTCATGCATACAGATAAATAACAGCATTATCAAACTTTCTTCATGATTGGCACCATTCCAATTTTCATGTTTTTTTTAAATGAACATGAAGCTCAACTCCTATAAGCACTCATACAGAGCTCATGCAAGATTGTCTAATACACAAGATTAGCCACTGCCAGTTGCTCACAGAGTGCAGTAGACTTTTTTTTTAGTTTAAAGATCATTCTACAATTCTTTGTAGCAAGGTGAATCGATAATTCTGATTAAAAGAAATTCATAAATCTTTAGCAAATAATAATTCAGAAGTTTGATTTAGTAGTCTCACAATAATTGTTACACTTCTGCAGTCATTTTTGGCAGTCCCATTACCTTTTCATCATTTGCACACAAGCTTGCAATCACATACACAAATTTTAAGAAATGGATTTACTGGCAGGCAATCGAAGCAGTTGCTTTTCAGCCTCCAATTGCAGATAAAGCCCAAGTTATTATCTATTTCCCATAACAGTCCTGAAAGTATCCTTTCATTTAGGGTCCTTAGAACTATAAATCCACTATTTTCGTAGCATATCAGTGTGTAGAAATTAAAAAAAAAAAGAAGAGAATATGTAAATATTATAAATTAAATAATATAGGCAATTTTTGCTATGTATGATGATAGCACTGCAGACAATGAAAGAACACTCAAACTATCATATTTGTAATGCATTATTCTCATTCATTTTGATAAGGCATTTGCACAAGTAGACCTACAGACTGATTCAAAATTCCCTGCACAAACTTTAAAGATAGGTTAGGAATACAAAAACAAACTGTATTCTTAGTGGAACGTATGTCCACAAACACCACCCAAATGTGCTAGATAGTAAACTAAGGTTCAGAAATAAAAGACAACAAGTAAGGTAGACAACATGCTTATTTAATTAGCCTTCTGTTTACAATATGACAGTAAGGTGTACACTTACAGGTTCACAGTAGGTGCTCAAAGTTCCTTCCACCAACAGTAATACATGCCTCACAACATCCATGCATGGATTGCCGAACATGTGCAAAACATCTGTTGGGAACCGTTGAAGATACAATCGTACAGCAGCTCGTTGGTTGGTTGGTGTTTTATGGCGCAAAAGCAGCTGCGGCTAAGCTGCGCCAACAGCACAGCAGCTCGTCCATTTCCGTTTGCTGTTCCATAGACTAGGTGCATATCTGCCCTCTCAGCATTAGTGAAGTGATATATCCTACTCATACAAAGCCAAAAGACAAATGGCTCACACTGCCAAAGTGATGAGCAGCCAAACAGCGCATTCTAGCACATTCGGGTGGTGTTTGTGGACATACATTCCAATACGAATACAATTTGCTTTTGTATTCCTGACCTACCTTTAAAGTTTGTACAAGGAATTTTGAATCACCATCTATAAGTCATCTATAAAAAAATTAAAAAATATCAGTTATTATTATTACTGACTTTATTACTATTGATTATTATTACTATTGACTATTCATCTATTCCAGGTTAAGATGGATCAGAATGTTAAGACTGTGACTATAGGAAGCCCAACTCCACATTACTAGTGTTAATCAAAATTGATTTGAATGAGTAAATGGCAAGTGATAGATAAAAGCAGAACAAACAACTGATTCCATCCACCCACTCCAAAAAAAATTTGCTTACAAGAGAGAAGTTTTGGGTTAAAACTCAAGACCTCAGACATGGCTTAACCATCTTAGTTAGATTTTGACCAGCTTCCTTAAACAGGTCAAATATTAATATTTTATTGCCAAAATCAACAACATAATCTATTTAAGTAATAGAAAAAACTTACACCATGAGTGATCACAAGGGTATCATATCTATCCAAAATATCTCGAACTTCGGCAAACTAAAATAGATTAATAATTTAACATTTTAAATTAAAATGGAAGTAGTGTTTTGAAGGATTTACACTTTTTGACAAAATTAGTTGCATTCCAACAAATAACTTGATTATGTGAAAAATGGTGGGAAGATTAACATAGACAACCATACAAATGACCAAAACTTTCGGTTGAGATAATGATTCAATCAAAATGGCACTGCATTCTTCTCATCACAAAAAAAAAAAAAAAAATGCAGGAACACTGCCTTTATCAGTGGAAATATTCAGTAAGTGCAGAGGAGCCATGTGCTTGCCTTTATGAGGCTGGTTGGAAATGTTTAATCTGGCACCATTGGTTATAGAAAGGATTATTCATCTTTTTTAACAAGCAGTTCTATTGTGGACAGTGGCTCTCTATGGGCATTGTCTTGATTGAGGAACCATGCCTATGAAAGCTGGTTGCCTCTGCCAGGACTACATGAAGCATAAGTGTCGACATCAAGGAGATTCAGTATCATGTCTTCCTGGTACAATTTTACAAATGCAGAATAACTTATTACCAGTGCTTGAAAGGGGTGCATTCATAAGAATGCATTTCATTGAACCTGTTCCTTCTCCTAGAACTTGAACAAATTCATATTTTAAGTTCCTTTTACAGACTTAAAAAAAAAAAAGTATAGCTAAAACATAATCCTTAAATAATTTTTATAGTTCTAAAACACTAGGCATTACTAAAAAGTCTGTGAAAGGAACTGTCAGTTTTTTTCTCAATGAACTGGAACTTCGGAATTTTTTTTTTGTCAGAGAAATGGAACTTGAATAAGGAATTGGAGTAAGTTCATTATTTTTAGCACCTTCCTTGCACTGCTTTTTATGTATAGTACCATCTCCCTGGCAAGTGTAAGTCATGTTAACACACTTCTTTGCACAGTCATGTCTCCACATATGTTCTCAATTAAACATAGCTGGGTGTTCTTAGAGACCACTTCTATTCCAGTTCTTATCATACTGCCATGGTCCACTTCAGCAAAACGAAAGTAAAGCAATAGCTTCTAGTGGCTGACTTTAAGACAGCCAAAGGTTTTTTATTTATTTTTATATTTTTTTAATTTCCTATTTTTGTTTTACGCATATTATTTAATTTATTTAAATTCATTATTTACAATAGTGATTTCAGAAGATAATGCATTTTTTTTTTTTTTAAGCAACAAAGATTTTAAGCTGTTTTCTGTGAGACAGTGGTCTACAAAACTGTCCCAATGCTTTGATTTTGAAACAATTTCTTATTCATTGGTCCGTTGTTCAGTACATAACTTCTATGTGCTACATTTTCTTTGTTAAAGAGGGTAAAATTTTTACATTAATTATAGACAACCTTAGCAAGAAAAAAAAAAAGGGATGGGAGAAAGAAAGAAAGCAGAATATCTCTGGAATTACCTACATTTTTTATTCAATATAAAGACACTAAAGATTTCGTAATATGTAATCATTAATGTCATGATTAATTAAGAGAATAATGCAAAAACAATTTTAATTATAAGTTGTACTTACCTATCAATGCCTCAACTGTAAATTTTTGAGTTATGTAACAATAAGTGATATCTTGCTGTTGGGTTATTTTTATATCTATGACCTAAAAATCTCTTTAATATTCATAAGTGCATGTATGATTGCAATGCATTTGTTGTATTGCTATAAAAAGCGTGAAGACCCAAGATTACATTTTATATTAACTGCTTTCAATTCTGCAAACACAAAAGGGCAAAACAAAATTAAATGTTGAGTGAGAAATAAAGAAACAGCAGCCCCCCCCCCCCAATTATTGTGTCTCAGCTGAAAATCAAAGTAGCTCAATGGAAGAAACTATTTAAAAGCTGGATCAAACTGACGGTTATGATGCCAAATTGTATGTATACAAATTAGTAACCTTGAATAAGGACCTACTCAAAGAACAGGAGATAAAATAATAATGATGTTGAATCCATGAGAGAAGGCTGACAGGGTATGAAATGTGATTAATGATATCAATGAAGTCAAAGTTGCCAACAGGATTACAGAAATGCTAAGATGATAATTTTATTGGATCAATTGGTGACAAAAAAATGTAAAAAATGCAGAAAAAAAAACCGCCAGTGGGTATGAAGACAGCAGCATGTTAATTTACTACTTCTTTATCCTGCTAATATCTTTCACACAATATATTTTCAGTATCAAACATTACATAAATACATATAACTGTTGTTGCTGGTTGCTAAATATATTTAGACTCCTGAACTTACTTTAATAGTAATAATTCTTAGAATAATAACATCAACATGACATTAGCAGAAGATATCAAGAACTTAAGATCCATGCTGGAAGAAATATGATAAATCAGCAATGTGAACTGCAGCATGAAGATTAAAATACATTTCCCCCAGGAGGAAAGTAGCAATATTTAAGTTATATATATATATATATATATATATATATATATAATTTTGTGTGTGTGTGTGTGTGTGAAGTTGCTGTATCTGAGCAGCAAAAAAAAAAAAAAAGACAACTATCCAGTCAGATATTCAAAAACTGACTTTGCAGGTGTAGACCAGTGGTCGGCAACCTTTTGTTGTAAAAGGGCCAAATATGTTATGTGGGGATTACTGCGGGCCGCACTTGGGCCAAAAATTTTAACAACCAAAAAAAAAACGGAAAATCTTACTTTGACAACCAAAAAAAACGGAAAATCTTACTTTAACAACTAAAAAAAAAAAAAAATTCCAACACGCCCCGCGGGCCGCACCAAAACGCTTCATGGGCCGCGGGTTGCCGACCGCTGGTGTAGACTGTAGGTAATGTCAAATCAGATAAGAAAAAGAGCAACCATGCTATCAGGGGAGACTGGAATGTTGACACATGAGGTTACTGATAAGTCCAGTTAGCAACAAAACCCATTCTTGAAGAAGAGTCAATCATACCTTCCATAGGTCTCTGGGAGAAGGGAGAAGTTCTCCTATCAGTCTTAAAGCATTTCAAACACTCTCAATTGGATTCAGATTTGGAGATATGAGGCCGTTTCATCCAAGCAATACCCTCCCTTTTAAGAAATTCATCAATAAGTTAAGCTCTAAGTGAATGGGCATTATCATCCACGGAAAGGAAATTGTGGATCAACTTCACTCCTAAAAAAAGCAAACATGGGGCTTCAGGATCTCTTCTTCGTACTGATTAGCTTAAGAGACCAAGTCTCAAAGAAATGGAGTCAGTATGATCATTCAACATTATTCCATCCTATATCATCAAACCACCACCTCCATAATGATCCCTTTCCCTAATTTCAGAAGGGTGGTATCATGTTTCTGGATTTCTCCAGATCAGTACACATTGGGAATCAGTACTGACTCATCAAAAAGAGAACTTTAGATTACTGATCTTGAGTCTAGCCTTGATACTGGTGAATCTATTCTTGATGGTTCTTCTTTGAGCTTTTAATCAGCAGAACATAGATTGAAGGTCTTCTTGCAACAGGGATTTCTGATGAAACCTTCAAGACATGGAAGACTGCAAAACCATCTGTTCTATGGCCAATAAGAGTTAATGTGCTGATATGGTGGAATATCAGTTTGGGGTAGTGATGGTCATTTTGTGTTGTCACAGCCTTTAGATGACCATCAAGACACCTATCCTGTTCTTTGAAATTATTCTGTAACTTTGACAACATTTTTGGGGGATATTCATTGCTCTGGACACTTTAGCTTGCATCAGACCTGCTTCCATCCTACCAAGGGCTCAAAGTCTCTGAGCCGTAAAATAAACAGTTACTTGTTTTTTAAGCTGCATCCACACACCACAATGAACTATGAGGAGAAGTAACCACACTATGTCAACATTCTATATTTCAATATGATGCATTGGAAATTTCTTTCATTCTTTCTCATTCGATTACTTATACGTGCCAAATTAAAAGTCATCGTACATTTTGACAAAAACAAAGTGTTCATCCCTTTAATTTTGCACATGAGTATGCATAGCAAGATACCACATTGGTAGGAAAATTGATACCACTTTTGTAGAATAAACCAGTTTTATAACTTGAATCTTATTAATATTTTAATTATAAATTACTAAATAATTTACATTTACTTTATAATTAAAATATTAATAAGATTCATTTTACTTTTTGCTAACTTAACACTAATGTTTAATTATAATTAAACTACAATTTTTACCTCATCTGTTGCACCTAAAACACTTTCTAAGTAGTGATAATATATCATGTATTTGTCAACTTTTTTTTTCAGTCTTGCTTTAACTTCAAGCAGTGATTCAATTTCAGTTTTCAATCTAAAAATAAAATTAAATTAATGTACATATGTTAACAAATAAATAATCAAAAAGTCATCTTTCTACATTTATTAATTTTTTTTAAAAGACTAGCTGATGCAAATTTTATTTTAGATATTCATTTAGATAAGATAAACAAAAATTAGATATGGATTTTTTTTTTAATTCTAGATATAACACCAACTCTAGAAATTCATAAATTTAAATTTGAAATAATAAAATTTTGATTAGCTGCTTATGAAAAATTTGAATTGTCAAATTCTCTTAAAAGTTATTTTAAGACATAAGGTGTTCAATAATGATTAAATAACTGTAATAGGGTGACTAGGGGGAAGAGAGCTACTAAAGCAATGAACAGACTGGAAAACAAGACCCTCATACCTAAGGGTAGTATTTTAATGTACCCAGGACAACTGAATACCTAGCTATACATTGAGTAAGTGATGTACTAATGTAAAACTTCTTAAATGCCATGTATTGTGAATGTATCAGTAACATGAATATCGTATCTTCAACCTTTCAAAGTTAGAGTGAGCAAAGGGAAGGAAAGAAGAAATATAAGATCTAATGAAAGAAAAAGAAGAGTTTTTTATTAGAAGTCGGGTTTATATTCTGAAGACTGTATTAAATAAAGACTGTTAACAAAAAGAATATTAGAAAAAAGGACATTTGAAAGAAAAAAGGACATTTATTTAAAAAAAATAATTTTAAATTTAAATTTGTAAATTGAGAAAAAAAATTTTTTTTAATTTTATTTGTAAATTCAGCTTTTTAAATTGAACGTGATTGAGTCCACGTTCCTTGATTGTTAGATTCTTGGATTGTTATATTATTATGTAGTTAAAGCTTAGGAAAGAGAGAAATTATTTCTCTATTCCTTAAAATTTTGTCAAACGGCCCGATGAAGTCTTAGAAATAACACGAAATATAGCCAGTAGGAGGATGTTGTTAAGTAATAATAAAGGATATGTGAAGATTTATAGATGTATTAATATTTTTTTGTTGTTGCCATATTACGATAGTTCATGTGTAATCGCAGTTATGTTATTTTGTCCTTAGTCTGATGCAGGCAGACAGTCTTACTATATCTTTTCAATTCAGGGATTATCCATTTAATATGAAGGATTGCCTAAACATAGATTGCCTTTTTGTAATCCCTTAGGTGTATAGGAATAAAAATTAAAAAAAATAAAATATAATTAACCTACTTATTCAATAATAATAATAATAGTAATATTATATTATATCTGACAATGTGATGTAATGTCTGAGGAAAATTAACTGAGAATATCTAGTTATACTCTGTTAATAGGGTCATTATATTAAATGCAATACGTAAGATAATTCAGATATTTAATAATCATTAATAATCTTAATCTTACAATTAAGACAAATTACACTATTGTTTATTGAAAGTATAATACCAGGAAAACTGAACTAATTTTACTGAACCTTGCATTGTTGATAGGGACCAAAGAGGAGGTAACCATTATAATAGAAGTTGTCAGACATGTTTTGTTTTTGATCCAAGCTCACTGAATTATCCCACACCTGCAGTAAAGTATGATCTTTGTACCATTGGTAAATTGTTAGTTCCTGGGCATGCAGCATTGCAAGTGAAAGACCATGCCATACCATAGAAGGAAAGACATGTATGTACAAATTTCTGAGCTTTACTGAGGTTGAATAGTATGCCTCTAAGAAGGTGAAATATCAGCATAAGATATCATCACTCTATATACCTCAATGTAAGCTTGATTATTTATATACTGTATATGTTACAGGTAAAGTCCAACATGTGGTTAATGTCCAAGTGTTATCATGTGTGTCGATTAGCTGTAGGTTAGATAAGTTGAGGTATGACATCCTCCAGGATGTTTATATTGAAAAAATTTTTAAAATTACCTTACCTTGGTTAAAATAGCAAATTACCAAATAAATTTACAATAGGTAGATATTAGAAACAACTAATAAAAAATATGGTTAGATTTATCCTCACATTAACGAAAGTACGATTATAGTTATGATAACAATGCCGCGAACGATCCGCTCGAGATCTGTCTGCATTACATGGAACACTAAACGACTGAGTGTCACACAATTATTGGTTTAATAACCTTTAAATGATGAAGTAAGCATGTGCAATTCCTTCTTCAACAGCAGAGTTATTACATTATCCAGATAAACTTCGAAAAACTATTTTCAGTTTTACTTTATTCAACAATATCCATGTAATTTGAATAATGTCAACATTATCCAGATAATAGTTACTTTATCCGTAACACACACACGCGCACACACATATATGTATATATACACACACACAAACAAACACACACACACGCACACACACATATATGTATATATACATACACACACACTCACTGCCACAAAATTAGCACACCCAGAAGCAACAGTTGAAATGGAATGAAACTTTGCATAGGCAATGAGAATGACGATGCAAATAACTGATTACAACATCAGAGTAAATGGACCATTTATTCAGGCAAAACACTACAGGTCAATAGTCCTTTTAGTACTGTGTCATACCACCCCGTGTGGATACTTGTGGTGATACAGCTTGGTATGGAGTAATAAAGATGTCTAATGCTATCCTGTCGAAGATTTTTGAAATCTTCCAAATATCTTTGGAAAATGGAAGCTGCAGCAACTCCATGAAGGGACGTACGCGAGGCAGCAGAATCTCCTGAACATACCTCTGCACTGTCAATGTTTCCCTGATCACTACCAATGGAGATTGAGAATCATAGGAGATGGCTTCCTATACAATGATGCCACTAGTCCTGATGGTGTATTGCTCAACAATGAAGTCCAGATTTGTTTGCTGCCCAATACTCGAGTACGGTTGTTATTTGTGTCCAGATAAAACCTGGATTTTTCAGTAAATAAATGATTCATTGCCAGGTCACAACTGTCTATGTCACCCGCTCATTACACCACTGCAAATGAAGTAGCCGATGATGGAGTGTTAAGGGCACACTGTTATAAGGGACGCTGAGAATGCATGTCTCACTCTGAAAGATGCCTTGCAATTGTACGGGTAGATACAGGTTTTTTTTGTGATGCTGCCACATGTCTCTGGATGGTAGAAAAGGACACCCTTACATCAGTTTGTGCCTGTTGGATGATGACATGATCCTCTCTTCTGGTAGTCTGCCTAGGACTCCCAGTGCCTTTCCTCCATGCGCGTGTTCCCTTATGTCTCCATTTGCTTCCAAAACAGTCCCACAACACAGTTGGAATGGTGCATATGGTGGCCATTGAATGGAACGATTAGCCTGCCTCTTGCGGTCCAACAATACAACCTCTCTCAAACTTTGTGAGTTGTTCAAAACTGCACCAAATATGTCGTGGAGGCATGCTGAGGACTCAAAAGACCTGTACTCCCAAACCACACTCATTATAAAGCACACAATGGTCATATAACGGCCATTCACATGATCACGGCCATAGCAATACTAATGCCACTGGTGATAGTTCTGAGCAGGCAAATGCAGCCCAACTGCAATCAGTGCACAACTACCTATGATAGCACCATATATGAATTTCGTTGTTCTCGAATCATTCATTCTGGGTGCACTAATTTTTTTCACAATAAGTATGTCTCTCTCTCTCTCTCTCTCTCTCTCTGCATATACATTATATATGTATATACGATTCAGTGGGAAAAAGCAGATATGTAACCCCCCATGCAATTTCTGGAGCTTGCTGCCCCAGTGATGAACGTAAATACCTCAACCTTTTCTGATGTTGGCTAACTGCAGAATGATGTCCCATGAGTTATTGTAACAATACAGACAATAAATCATTCACTGAGAGCACATTCCTTTGCATATCATTTATTAACAAATGAGTTGTGCACAACTGTTGACTTCTCTTGAGACTCAAGTTCTGTTCCAACAGTGCCAGAAATGTCACAAGTGGATTGAGGATCTGCATCACATGTTGTCGTCCAATGAGTTTAGATTCAACCTGAAACATCATGATTGTCTGATTCTTGTATCATGACGGTACAGAAAATGATTGCAGGAGGCATGCATTTTAGAGTATTATATGGCCTGATATGGAGGATTATACAGGGTGATAAAAAACGGTTTGAACAATTTCAAACATTCCCTGTAAAAACATTTCGCTATTGCAGGTATGATGCAACGAATGGTACAGTTGGATATAGCACATGTTCAAGTTTGTTGTGAATATCTCAGAACTTTAAAATATGACCTACATTAGGCACATGGAACTGGAAACGCGAATTACGCAGTCCTGGCTAACATGATAGCAGTGGGTCATTGGCTGTTGTGCCATATAACAAATGATTGCCTCTGCCGCTCGCCAGGTGGTGTTGTTGACAAAATGGTGTTCACAGGTGCGGAAAAGGCGTATTGTATTCTCGAATATCACACATCCAGGACGGTGATGGTGGTGCAGCGTGGTTTGCGCACCAAATTTCAGAATTACCCACCTGCCAAGAATTCCAATTGTATCTGGTACTAGAATTTTAAGCGAAGCAGGTGCATTTGTAAGGGCAAGTTGAGTGGCCGACCGACAGTCCCTGAGGAGAATGTGCGCTGCATTCGGGACACGTATCATTGTAGCCCTAACAAATCAACATGCTGAGGAAGTGCAGAACTGGGCATCCCATAGCCGACTGTGTGGCACATGCTGCTGAAATGCCTACACATGCATCCATATCGCCTGTCGAGGCTGCAGCATTTGACACCAAACGACCACCATCTTCGCGAGGCATTCTGTCAGGTGATGTTACAGCGAAGTGAAGTTGAGAACTTTGCGACCACCATCATTTTCAGTGACGAGGCCATTTTTCATGTCAACGGAAGAGTGAATCAGCACAATGTCGGAATTTGGGGAAAGGAAAACCCCCATGCTTACATGGAGCATGTGCGGAATTCCCCAAAAGTGAATGGTTTCTGTGCCATGTCGGTGAACACAGTGTATGGCCCATTCTTCTTTGCAGAGAACACTGACAGGTGCCAACTACCTTGACATGTTAACAAAATGGTTGTTACCACAGTTGGAAAACGACATGGATGACTTCATTCTGCAGCAAGATGGGGAACCACCCCAGTTTTAGTCAGCCGTAGGCGACCATCTGAATCAACAGTTGCCACAACAGTGGATCGGCCATGCAGGTGCAAATGATCAACAGCTGTTGACGTGGCCTCCCCTTTCTCCAGATCTTATTCCCTGTGATTATTTCTTATGAGGGTACATTAAAGACAAGGTGTTTGCATCGTCCTTACCACGGGATCTCAACGACTTGAAAATGCGTATTTCCACTGCAATTACAACAATAGACGGATCAATGCTACGTCGCTTTTGGGAAGACTTTCAGTATCGTTTGGACATGTGTCGTGTTAACAATGGTGGCCATATCGAACATTTATAAGCAATGCACACAAAACAAACTTGAACATGAGCTCTATCCAACTGTATCATTTGTCGCAACATAACTGCAATAACCCTAGGACAAGACAGAAGGGAAAACCCTAGAAAAAATCCCCGAATTCCAATGGGGATTGAAGTTCCTCCAGCCTGCAGCCCAGTGCCTATACCATCGGATACCCTCTTCATGAGGTTGGCTGATATTTAAATGAAGCTTGTTAGTGTCTTGTATATCAAAATCTGTCCTAACAGTAATGACAAAGTTCTGCTGCATATTCTAGTAGGACTTTCTCCCATGTTACACAGAAACATCAGGATAACACTGCAAAAAGCAGGTATTAATGTCAAGGGCATATTATAAGGTGTGCACAAATTTGAAATGTATATTGCAGACCATATTTTCTTTCTTCTTCTTTTTTTTTTTTTTTGTCTTTTGGTTGTTAAAGGTTGGCTCCCTCACAAGCATCCCCCCCCCAAAAAAAAACCCCGACAACAACCCCTATAATGTCCCTGATCCCACTGAAAGATCCTAAAGAGAGTTATACATTAATGAACATTGATACTATTAGTGATTGTCGGGGCATGACGTTCTCTTAATCATACAGTAAATCTAAACAAGATCTTCTGAACAATACATCATCTTCAAGTAGTCATTCAAGCTACAAACTTCAAGGTGCTAGAATACTTTTGGTGATCCTGTATACACATTCATATTCACACAAATTACTTAAAACATAAGATACCTAGTAATCTCTCTATCCTTTTGTTTTTGCATTTTTCGTTCATCAGCAGCTTTTTTTAAAGCTCTTTCCTTTCTATCTCGATTTTCCTATTTAATACAATAGAAATCATAAACCAGAAATTTTAATATAGTATCAATAATTGTTGTAAGTCTTATTTTTAAAATGCAATGTAACAAAAATATTGTTAGTGCTAAGACAGAATATAATAGGGAAAAAAAATATATCACTTTATAATTTAAAACATTGTTAATAAAAAATGAATCCAATGTAGGTGTGCATATTACTTTAAAAAAAAAAAAAAAGTTATTTTGTAGTAAGAACTAATTAATTGGAGCTTATTGTAAACTGTGTAATTGAATCAAAAAAATTTTAATCTAAATTTAGTAAGTTTCTTATTTCTTATTTATTTTTTACTAACAGTATGAGAAAAGGTACAACCTTCAGAAACTTATCAAATTTCAGTAAGCATTCCTTCAGTGCCTGTTCTTTTCTGGCTAGTTCTTGTGATCTGTGTTTCAGTAGATCTGTCTTTGCATCATAGTGCTATATTTCAAATAAAAATATTTAAAAAAATTAATAATGTTTTTAATTAATTTGTAAAAATTAAAATTATTCTTAGTTATTATTTAATCTGCATAACTATTATCATTGAAGTTGTAACAGTGTTCAATGTATTGACACCTCAATACCATGGTAGCTGAAGCAAAAACATAAAATAATTAATTAACTAGAAAACCTTATTAAATTTGTTTTTAAATTTTTAATAAACTAGCTGTGTTATCTGGCTTCCCCAGATGCATGTTGGAAAGCAAAGAATTGCTTAAGTCTCAATTTAAATGTAGACTTTGTCCTATATGTAAGAAGCGTTGTGTTTGGAATTTTTATGTTTTTAAACTCTTTTCAAAAAGAATGAGTTTAGAAATTTCCCACATACATATCTATTAACTAACAGTTATTTACATAGAATGTATGTAAAATAAAAATAAATTTTGAACAGTAAAATATTGTGAAAAATATCGGCCAAAACATACAACTTCAAAAAATGTAGGTACTCATTAGCACGAGATGCCCATGTGACCATTCTGTCTTTACCATTTAATCTTCCTTCCCCTTGACTACTGCCATCCTGAGCTCCCAACTAACATGATAATAGAAAACTCGCAGTCTCTTTCCCATAACCGTAAAGGCACTGCCACACACGCCCCTCCTATCAATAAATCATAATTACTGAAAACCTATTAAGCCTATATTGATGAAACAAACTGTCAGTATCTTTAAAAACCCTTCTATGTGAGCCATTATGGAAGTCATGGCAACTAATTTTTATCTGCCAAATATGTGGTACCACTGCAATTTCAGAATACACGTTTGAAAGCTTGTTGGATATGCTTCTGATTGGCACCACTAACGTGGTCTGGGTCAGTGGAAGAACATCATAGGGGCAATTGGAAAACATATTTGGAAATCATCGTTTAATAAGGCAATGCAGTGTAGCCAAAGAAGAAAAAGAAGCACAGCTATGCTCAATACACATTGCTAACACCCATCAAAGTAATCTCCAAGATTGTCCACAGTATGTTGCCAGCGTTTGGCAACTGCTATCCAATGCCACACAGCAGCTCCTTCACAGGTTTTGTTACATCGATAGGAGTGGGAAGTCTTGGAACACTCTTTGTATTCACCAGACCGGAATCCATGCGACTTTGATTTGATTCCAAAACTCAAGCTACAGTTGCATGGGAAACACTTGCAAACAAAGATAAAATTTTGACGGCATTTCTGCGAGAGGTCACATGCAGTCAATGGTATTCTCCACCTTTCTAAATGCTGGCAACGTATGGTGGGCAATCTTGTAGATTACTTTGAGGGGTGTTAGCAATGTGTATTGAGCATTCTGTGTTCCTTTTTCTTCCTTGGCTACAATGCATTGTCTTATTAAACGATAATTTCCAAATACGTATTTTCCACTTGCTCTCATGACGTTCCTCCCCTGATCCAGACCACGTTAGTGGTGCCAATGAGAAGTACATCAAACAGGCTTTCAAACGTGTATTTTGGAATTGCAGTGGTACTGCATGTTTGGCAGATAAAAAATAGTTGCCATGACTTTCATAATGGTCCACGTATATATCTGTGAAAGTTTCATGAAAAATCATTAAATTTATTAAGAAGATATGGCTAATCGAAAATAAAATATTTGAAAACAGTGAAATCATATTCTTAAAAAAAAAGCCTTACTATCCCTGTTCCATAGTGAATGTAGAGATAATTTATACATTTAAAGCAGCATAATTTAACCCTCTACAAAACCAAGAAAACTGCATTAAAATTAAATGAATGGTTCAAAAGTTATAAGCGAAGTTTTATTTGAGTTAATTATAGGGTACAATAATTATATGATGCAGTGAAATTTTGCTTCATTTTCAATTCAAAAGTGCTTTTCTGTAATTTATGCAATCCCTGTGAGCTTTTTTTCTTCACAGCATGAGTACCTAAGGTAGTAAAGTGATGCTGTGTGGCCATAAACAATTCCTGGTACACCTCTTACCAAATGCTGAAAAATACATTCAAATTGGTTTAGTAGTTTTAAAGTTTTAAGGACAAAAACATTTTTGTGCTTTGCACTTTATTGAGATTTATAAGTAAAATAATAATAAAAAAAAAACACCCAACAACTTTGCTTCAGATATCAACAGTGTGCAGTCAATCGAGGTTGAACTGCCAAATGTGAATCAATATCCTAAAATATAAACAAACAAAAAGCAAACAGTTAACTAGAGGTATCAAAACCAATTAAATTAAAATTTTATTAGCAAGGAGAAGTATAAAGATATGCAGTGTTGGTTTGTTTAATATTGTTTGTAAAAAAATATATTACATTTTAAAAGTCCTGATTAATTATTGAAATATGATTATTTTAATAATTCCATAAGTTTCACCCACCTCCTTTTGCCTCATAAGATCCTGTTCAACTAATGTCATTTCTCTTCTTTTCTCCACCAGCTGAGTAGCAGGATGAAGTTGCTGACTTGCTTCTTCTGGCATTTTGCTGCCAATAAAAATTGACCCAACATTTATTTAAAATTATATTTAAAATATTTAAATTGTAATTATATGTGGAGGAGATCTATAATTTCCTGTTCTCTTCAACAGGATTCTGGATAAATTCCTCATTAAACTAAGACAAAATTAAAAGCAAAATTTATTTTTAAAAAATTTCTACAGATATCTTTACGTTTCTATCAGTTTCAGTTCAAATATTAAATTACAATGTGTTGTTGAATATTCATTAATTTTGCACAGTTGAGTATTATCTGATATGTAATTTATAGCTGGGTTCTCCCTCTTATCATTACATGATCTGAATGTAATATTTTCAAATTAAAATAATGATCCTATCACACTCATCTCTTGAGCTCAGTAAGATATCAAATCAGGGCCAGGTTCCTCATAAAAAGCAAAAAGAAACTTAGTTTCAATTATCAGTCAATTATAGAAATTAAGTAACTTATGGCAATGTTGATGTAATATGCAGGAAGAGGGGGCAAATCCTTTAATTGGTAACCATAACAGACAAAGAAAGATAGACTACAATTAAATACTATGACTGAAATTGCTATACCTAAAAGAAATGACAGGAAGAGTTATCATCAGACTGCTGAATTGTACTGAGATACATAAATGATTAAAACAAAGAACCAATCAGACTACAGAATTTATCAATGTAGGTGAAAAAGTATCTGACAAAGTTACAAGAACAACTTGTTTCCTTGTAAGGAGTCTCTGCTTCAAGCTGCATATTCTAGGAGGAAGTGTTATTTTTACAGAAATGTGTCAATCATAAAGTCATTTGAGTGCATTTGAGAGAGGGCAGCTTTTTGGTCTTAGAGATGAGATGGCTGACTCAAAATATTGTATAACAATTGGGCTTTGGACAATACAACTGTGTATCAATGCTGGCAATCGTCTGTGAGCGATGGTATAACTTCTCACTGACCTGGACTAAGGGTATATAAAACAACCATTACACTGGACTACCAACCATCAGATGCATTTTCTAATCTCTTGAATGTTGCAATTGAATGTTACAGAGTGCACAGTGATTAAAAAAAAATACAAAAATAAAATTTCTAACAGCTTGAAAATCTTCTTGATAACTGAAATTATATTTGGCAGAGACGAAATTGGGAAACAAAAGCCAATAGAAAAATGCATCAGCAAAGATCCAAAATGAAAGTACTTAATATAAGATACATTGAAAAATTGGACACTAACATTACATGATCTTAAGTAGAAATAGTCTTAATGGCAATGTGACGCAAAAAAAAAAAAAAACCTTCAACAGTTAACTAGTATCAAATCTCTAGTTAGGAGTTTTTGCACAGTAGGAATACCTACCTGAATGTTTTGACTTTTTGTAATAACTGTTTATCTGACAATCATTTTTGTAAAGTGTCCCAAACATTATTTACTGATTCAAGACATGAATATCAAAATTACTTAGTCCAGACAGATTGTTGCTTCTTCTCAAAATACTTGTCATTTAAGTGATTATTTTTATCTTCTAGGAATATGCTTAGGTATTCATCACGCAGTGAATGAGCTTGCAGAGTTGGCGAGGAGGTGTGGAGATCAAAATGATAATGCTCATATTTTAAGTTGGACCATAAATTAGTAAATCAAATTTTAAAGAAAATCAATCAGTCATTTTAGTGAGGAACTTTGGGGGAACTTTTTGATGGATGATGGGGAGGGGGGGGGGGGGGGGCAAAATAATTGTTTTAAGTTGGAATCATAAATAAGTATCACACCAAATAAGGAGATTGGTTCCACCCTTTTTAGCATGATGTGCATTCAAACAGACAAACAGGGAAATTAAATGTTCAAGTGGAATAGTAACATTTATCATATTCAATCAAGTAGCAGTGGCAAGTTTTCATTAGTGTAAATTTAATTTAATAAGATAGAATGGTGTGTTCATGATTGCAGTTAGAAGGCATTCATGGAACTTCGACATCGTGTCCAAGATAAATAGTAAGCAATATTCAATGTTTTGACTCAGAAATGGTGGAGCAGACAATGTAATAGTATTTCAAGTATCACCAGTTCATATCAAGAATACATGTATTATATTTTGGTCCTCTGTGTTATATTTGTGCATTCAAATTCTCTTCTGAAATGTTGCAAACAGAACATAAAATAGCCTATGTATTCTACATTGGAGCTCAAAAATTAAGCAGCAAATGGAAAAAATGAGCAGGCATAGTCCATATTGATTCAGGCAGGGGGGTTACCTTCGTAGTCCCCGATGTTTTTTGAATTTAACATATGTTAAAATTCAAGAAAAAGTAGACACCCGTATTTTTTTGTTTTGTTCAAAAAAATTCCTGGCCCGAGATACAGGGTGCCAAAGATGGCACCTCCGGCATAATTTCTCACTTGCAATTTTCGGCAAATTTTTGAAACGCACTATCTCTAGAACGGTTCAAGATATTTTGTTGCATTTTTTTTTTATTTTAAGATAATATCTGTCTAATTAAAATGATATACTTCGTTTGAAAATATATGTTCAACTTCTCTTGCTGTAGCCTTCTAAATTTTTTTTGAAAAATCAAAAATATTTTTTTTTTCAAAAATGCCAATCTCAATTTTTTGACTGTTGATCAGTACCATAGAGTACTACATTTCCTGAAAAGGAGACCTTCCACTTTTGAGTTTCACATATTTTATTAACAATGTTCATATTTTAGTTTCCGTGGCTAATTTCTTCATTGCATTTTTATTTTTTTTTCCAGATAATTTTTTTGTTTTCCTTCTGGAACCATGTAGATAATTCTGTGTGTTTGGCATATAAAAGGGAGGGCACGTGAATTGAGAGTTCAGTTGTCAACAGGCAAAGAAAGAGAGCTATTCACCAAATTCCAAATTTGTGGTTCACAAGTACTTGTCAGCTTTCGTGAGAATTCTGCTGATTGAGTTGTATTGTGTTTTGTGATTTTGAATGTCTTCTGACTGGGGTCACAAGAGGGTGAAGTGTGCCGACTATTTGCATATCCATAAAAGAGTGATATATAAGACTAGCAAAAAAACATACTTCCTTCAGGTTGGGAATAAGAGTGCTCATGTCAAGACTCTGTTTCAAAGTGAAGATGTTTCCAGTGATGACTTTCTGCGTACTAAATGCTTTGACAGAATATCAAAAAAGACACTAAATGAACTAGAAGAAGTCTCTCATAGTGTGGATGATGAAGATTTTGTACCTGCAGAAGAAGAATTAGATTCCTTGAACCAGTCACCTGTAGAGATTGGTGTTAGTCCTGTTAGGAAACCATGGTCAGTGAAGTCAAGTCGTAAGCTGTATGCATCAAGAAAGCACAGAGAAATTACTGAAGCTGTAGTACACCAAAAAGAAAACTGACCGAACACTTCAATGTAGAAATTCCATCTTCAGAAGAAAATGAACCTAAAGAAGCTTGAAAAACTTGTCGGGAATTTATATCAAACATCAATTCAGCTGTCGAATCGTGTGAATCTTACAATGAAAAGGTGCAAGTTCTAACAATTTTCCCAGAGTCCTTTCAAAGGTACAAATCTTGCACCTTATTCCATCTGCAACAAAATACATGGTGGACTAAACAAGAAATATGAGGTCTGCAAAATGACCGGATCTCTATTATGGTCATCCTGTAACCGAAGCTCATGCTCAAATTGCAGTCATTTTATCTGGAAGATAAATGGGGCTGTTCTCGCCAGAGCGCCAACAAAAAAGACACTATTTCTATAACAGATGCAGGAGAAAAAGTGGTGAAAGTGAAAAGATATATGACCCGTAGTATAAAAAAAACTTTCGCCATATATAAGAAGGAACATCCTGTATTCCACATTGGAAGATCAAAATTTTATTCACTACGACCTAAGTGGGTGGTTCCACATCCACCTAGAGATATCTGTTTATGTGTATATTGTGCCAATTTTGACCGACTTTAAAGAGCAGGAAAGAGGAAATTTCATTTGAACAACCAAGAACTCAGAAACAGCAGGAGAATATTCAGATTCACAACTTACAAAGAGGGATGTTTGTGGCATATGTGTATGACTGCGACTGGTGGATTGCAGAGGTTATAGATATCAGTTGCGAGTTAAATGAAATCATCGTGAACTTTATGCTACCACATGGACCGGCTGCTGGATATAAATTTCCAGCTGCAAGACAGTAACACCACCACCAGTGCTCACTTCCAATTCGCGATGTTTTAAAGATTGTGGATGCCCCACTTCTTATTGGTTCAACAGGAAGGCATTACTCAATATCAAAGGAAGATAACAGTTGAACAAATTTGTAGTTCACTGAATTGCTAATTTCAGCTCTAAGCAGAGTGCACAGAAGTGGTATGCTGTGAAACCTGTTATATGTTTATAAGTTTTGAAAGCTGTGTCTGTTACTTATTTTTATTACGAATTAAAATGCTATGTCAAATAACATTAGATTTTTATTTCATGAGGCCAATATGTGAGTATGTGGTAATGGAAACTGGTTTAATGTATGACAAAATTTTCAATTGTTTATAAAATGTTAAACTCAAAAGTGGAAGGTCTCCTTTTCAAGAAATGTAGTACTCTATGGTAGATCAACCAGTAAAAAAATTAAAAATTTTGGGATTGACATTTTTGAAAAAAAAATTATTTTTGATTTTTCAAAAAAAAAAAAATCAGAAGGCTACAGCAAGAGAACGCATATATTTTCAAACAAAGCATATTTTAACTAGACAAATATTATCTTTCAAATAAAAAAAAAAATGCAACAAAATATCTTGAACCCTTCTAGAGATAGAGCATTTCGAAAATTTGCCGAAAATCACAAGTGAGAAATGACGCCCGAGGTGCCATCTTTGGCGCCCTGTATCTTGGGCCAGGAATTTTTTTGAACAAAACAAAAAAATATGGGTGTCTACTTTTTCTTGGGTTTTAACATATGTTAAATTCAAAAAAATCTGAGACTATGAATGTAAGATTTTTTTTTTTGCCTGCCTGAATTGAAATGGACTATGCCAGCAGATCTATTTAGGTAACTGAAACAAAAGTACAAAAGTTATATATGTTGCATAAGTACCTACATAATGTAAAATCAGCAAATGAAATTTGCATTAAACCCACTCCCACACTTGAACCTGTACAGTATAAAGTCATCTCATTTCTGCAGCTGTTTCAGTTTGCCTTTGCATTTTGACAAAAGTTAAAATTGTCAGTTTTTCAAAAATGAATATAAGACATCACATGTGAAGAATAGGGAGCAACAGGACAATTTGAAGTCGGATTAAATCAGTCAGATGCAATGAGATGGCTAAATGTAATTGTAGTGTAATTTTTAATTTTTAATCGATTGTATTGTAATCTCTGTGTGTTTTTAATTGTAAATATTTAAGTCATAGTTTTTACACACGTTAAATTGTTTATTGTTAACTGCTTATATCCACAAGAGGTCACATGACACAAACAGCAATTGGCCGTAGACGTCTCCTGTAGATTGTCTACAGGACAAGCAGCCTGGCAAACTGTGTCCTGAAGGTTTCATCAGGTTCATCTTTATTCAAGAAGACCAGCTGTTTATGTCCCTTTAATGTCCTTGCGAATTTGAGCTTGATTGAATTGATCTCGATACCAATGCACTGGATTCAAGGGGATTGCCAGAAATTGCAAACTACTGATCAGTCCCGATTTAGTCTCCAAACTGATTCCAGGCAAGCAGTGATATGGAAAGAGCCTGAAACTCAATACCATCACACTAATATCTGGGAAGAGACAAGTGTGGAGGTGGCAATGCAATGATTTAGGCTGGAATAACAATCAATGGCCACACATAGTTCTTCCTCTTTCGATCATAGACTTACCTGGGATTTTGAAATGAGGGAGATGTTAGAAATAAAGCAATGAACTTTCCAACCAAAGAAACAGGTCCAAAATTCTAGATATATTTTTTTTTCCATTTTCAGACACAATGGTGAAAGGGGGGAGGTTACAACCCTCTCCCTTCTATATGCCGATGGTCTGATCATGATTTAATGCAGTTCGAATATCTTTTCTATTATTAATTATACTCAAAACATTAAAAACAAAAATAAAAGGAGGTTGAACTATTCATAAATAGTTATTTCATTTATGAATATACATTTATATGAATGAGAATTGACTGTTAGTGAAAATTTGGGCTAGCTATAAATAGTCCTCCACTTAGTTTAGTCATAGTCTTGTTAATTGTGTTCATTATTATAATTTATGCTCTTAAACCATGTAATTTCCCTTGCCTTTCTGGCAAAAAATGTACTCTATCTATGTCTCATATTAACTAATTGCAATGAACCTGCATGAGTAATAAGACCAGCAATATTTGTCAATTCAGATGGATAAACCATACTATAAAGGATGGATACTGTTAGCTAATGCTGCTTAATAAAACTGAACTGAAGTTATTCATGTTATGCTTGATTTGTCTTCTAAATTGAAGTGACATCAGTAATTAACATTTCCAAAGCGTCAAAAATGTACAACCAGACTTACTTGAAATATAATGTTACGGCTCAAAAATATGACATTAAAATAATTTAATCTGTCTGAATCAAAACCTTTTTTTTACAGGATTAATATACATATACAGTAAAACCTCGTTAAGTCGTCACCCGGATAAGTCGTCACTCCGTTTAAGTCGTCATTTTCCTTTGGTCCCGAAAAGGTCTCATACACAATAATGTAAAATAACCCTCCTTTACCCGTCACCAAATTTAATTCTACTCCGGATAACTCGTCACCCTAAAAAATAGCCAAAAGCATATTTCTTCTCCATTTTGCATGCCATTGTGTTGTCTTTTCAGCCCCGCCCCTTCACTTTAAGTAAGCCAAGCCTTTACGGAGAATTTTCGACCATTCCTGTTACTTCATTTCGTACCCCTTTCGCAGGATTTGGGTTCTTGGAATCTCGCTGCTAATCATTCAAAGCATACTTCTCGCTGCGACTCTGTCGAGTGTAGACGTTTTTCTTGACCGCTCCTGAGTGTGACTTCGTTTCATAGCGAGTAAGCTCCGCTATAAGGTTTTTTTTTCCTCTTGCAATTTCGTGATTCGATTACGTTTTTAACATGCAAGGGAAACGAAAACTTACCTCGTTATCTTTTAAAGAAAAAAAAAAAAAGACTTAATTGCACTTTTTGAAAAATCAAATGTTTCGAAAACAGCTTTTGCCAAAGAACACCATATTCCTAGGACTACATTAAATGATATTCTTTCATCGAAACAAGTAATTGAAGAAACTGACTGCAAAGACAAAAGAAAGAGAATGAGGAAATCGAGGAGGTTTTAGTTTGATGGCTAAAATATGCCAGATCGCAAAATGTGCAGATTTCTGTCGAGATTATCAAAGAAAAACCATGGAAATTGCTAAGGAGTTGAACATTGAAGATTTCGACGGCAGCAATGGTTGGCTGGACCGTTTCAAAGACAGACATTGCCTTTCTTTTAAAACGATTAAAATGTGGTAACTATAAAAAGTGTTTTTTTTTTATGTTTTGTTTTTTGTTTTTTTATTTTCCACTCATTCATTTGCATGTATTGATTTCTGAAAATCTTGTTTTTCTCATGGAATCTACAGCAAATCATGAAAATACCGTATTTCAGTGTTTTTTTGTTGTTGTTGTTTTTTCAAAAATTCCCACTCCGCCTAAGTCGTCACTCCGCTTAAGTCATCAAAAATTTTGGTCCCTTGAGTGACGACTTAACAAGGTTTTACTGTATATTAATTCATAGCAAGAAATTACTATCATTCTGATATCAGCAGACGAATTTTCGACGCCACTGTGCTACTTGGTTCATGAGTTAGCCTATATGAAATTAGTTTATTGAACAAATAAAAATTTATATAAAAGTTAAAGTTGGAACTTACATTAAAACTTCGTTATCAAAGGTAGAATTCTCCATTGCTGCAGAAACAATTTGGAAAAATGACACATTCAAGTTTTTAAACAACTAATTCTGAATATTTTGAACAAGGTTAATACCCCCGAAGCGTCTTGGTCGTCATAGCAACAAAATATTTTAAGACAGCTGTTATTTGTAAGTGTTCACAATTTAAAAGCCAACGAAAAAAATTCCAACAATTTTATTTCTTTTAATACTAAGACTTATGTAACAGTGAGTACTTTTAACTTGTAAATTTTCTTCGTGTCTCTGTCGCACTCGCATTTAGTATCTGTGACATCACAAGCCCAATATGGCATCTGCCTATAAGTTTACGTGCTTATCTTCAAGAAAATATTTTGGCTTTACAAAATTACTTAGCAGGTAAATAATTGTAATGTTGCCGATAATATTCGAAACCGAATGTAGAAATTTTTTAAACAAGTTGAGAATGTTTGTAATTTGTTAAGTCCTTTTACTGTTAGCAAGGCCAAAAAAAAAAAAATGCTTGCACTTGAGTATGGATGCAATATCAGCGGCTGCAATGATTTTTTTTTTTTAAATTACTTGTAAGGGAATTCTTTGCTTAAGAATGAATCTCTTTCGATTGCTTTTAATAATTGGAAGAAGCTATAAAATTTTCGCAGCATCATCTTCATTTCAAAAGTTGAAAAGTTAGCCAGGAATTATTGTTGGTTGATTATTAGTAGAAACAATAACCATAAAATAACGATTTAAATATAATTGCAATAATTTGAGACGCAATGTTTGAAATATAAATTGAAAAGAAGCTGCTACTTCATTAAGTCCTTTTGTGGCAAATCCTTTCAATTCAAATGAAAAAGTTACAGTACTGAACTTTATTATATACAATAATTTAAAGTCCGCTTCACTACATTTCAGGTCATTGTGAGAGCTTTGTTTCTATATTTAGGTCCTTCTTAATTTTCTATAAAGAAGAAATAAGATCGTGACTTTTGCAATTCTAATGATTAAATTATGCAATGACTACTGATAATGAATGATAATAGACGGAGGTTTTAGCGTGTCGCAAGCAGTGGTGTTGCTAAGGTAGTAACAGCCTTCTGCAGATCTTATAAACTTATAAATATTAAATAAATTCTTGAAATTCTATATTTATAACTGGCGGCAACAGAATATCTTAAAAAATTGAATATTACCATGAAGATTTTGTACATTATTTTGATGCGAGGTGCTTTTAATACAAAGTCGAAGAAATAAAATTATCTTAATGCTTAAAATTCAGATTTCGTTATTTTTTTTTTTTTTTTTTTAGGATTTTTAGAAAAAAAAATGCTAAGAGTTTTTCTTAATTTAGTTGCTTAGAATAAGAAAAGTCTTTCCTTGCCATTGTTTTTGTAGGATCGTCATTTATTTAATAATCAAATTTGAGTTTACGTTTAGCCAAGGTTCTGAATCGAAAAACTTTGTATTAAAATATCTTTAATAATTTGATACAATTCAATAAAGATTATTGAGTTATTTATTCTTAAATAAATGAAATGATACTTCTATAGAGAAGGGGTCATATGAAGAGAGCCTTGAACTTTGTAAATTATTAATAATTCTTAGTAAGTGAGTAATGCGTTTCCATATTTTAAGTGCTTCACCACATTCTGAAAACTAAACCTGTAAATGAAATAATAAGACAGCATAAAAATTGAAGATTTTGAAATGCATATAGAAAATATTTTTACTTTCTGTAGGCCTATATAGAAAATATGTGGCTTAATTCGCATTTTTAACTGATTTTTTTTTCCACTATAATTATGTGAACTTGATTATCTTAATTGAATTACTGGCAATGCATGTGATGTATTTGTATTTTTCAATCATTCACACAGACCTCTTGATCTGTATGAATAATAATTACTTTAAGACAGGAAAAATAACTCAACATTCTGTGGAATAGCTGGATTTTTACTTTAGAATTGTAATTTTGTTTAAAAATTTGCATTATTTTTGTTTATTTTTTTTTTTTTTTATTTTCGTTATCTTTCAGGTGTGTGTGCCTTACCCCAATGTAACATTTTCTAAGCTTTGGCATTCCAGTTTTAATCATTTATTTTCAAATGTGTATCGGAAAATAACTGGATTTTTTTTTTACATTTTACAAATTGAACTCCATTTTTGCCTTGTTTCTCAACCTACAATAAATGAAATCTAAAGTTTAAATAGTCTAATTTCTATTCACTTTAGAGTTGTCTACTCGTACTTCCCAAATATCAGTACCAGTAAATTAGCTGTGGGATTCTTGGATAGTATTGAAGCAGGAAAAGAGAGAATAGGGGTGGCTATAAGATATTTTTAAAATCTTGAGTAACAGGCAGTTATACCATTTATTAAATGGAAATTTGAAGATTAATTAATGCTTATAGTTCTAACCCCCCCCCCCCCATCTTCCAAGAAGATTGATGCTTTTAAGTCTGCATTAAAAAAAAAAAAATGTTAAAATACTGGATTATCTTAAGAAAACTAATTTGTATATCATCACTTTTAATTGGCTGATTTCTTATCTGGAATATTCAAGTTTAAGGTTTGTTTAGGTGCCTGAGTCATTGAGCTTGATAACAAATAAAATTAAATTCTTCAAATTTCTACATCCATAAATATAAATGCTTGATAATACATTTGGAACTTGCAAGATATGATCAAATAGTTTTAAACCTAGTTTTCTCCCCTCTATACTTGCAGCATATACTAATACATATTGTCCCTATCAAAGTAGTCTCCTTAGTACACTTGAACATAGAGATCATACTGCAGGAAGTTGTGCTTCAAACTTTACAAATGCATTTTGCAATTTTTGTTGAATTGTAGTTTCAGCTACCGTATTGTCCGGCATATAAGACGACTGGGCGTATAAGACGACCCCCCAATTTTTCCAATTAAAATATAGAGTTTGGGATATACTCGCAGTATAAGACTACCCCTCTTCCAACGCACACACCAAATAAAAATTAAAAAAACACCAGATTTGATTTCAATATGGTAATTTTAATTCAAATGCTTATGACATGCAGATACTTAGCAGGAAAACTGTCAATTATAAACATAATGCTGTTTGTCATCAAACATGTAAATATAAAACAGTGCAAGTGGATTAAACTTTTCCTTTAAAAGCGATGTACCTTACCGGCGATTGGCTGGTTGTTGTATACAACGCCTGCTTGGATTGGTCAGCTCTCCCTGTCTCCAAGTAATTGTAGCTTAATTTGTATTTATTTGATAAGAATTTGTGATTATTATATTGTAGATTATGATCTTTTATTATTATTGTATTAACATTTTTTAATTGTTAATATCAATATTTTAAGGTCATTGTTGTAAAAGAATCTCGTCTATTTATTATTAAAATGTAAAAGGCTTGAAAAAGAGGAGACGGTGAATTTTATCTCCTTGAAAATTCGTTTTTTTTTTTTAGTTAATAAATGTAGTTTATGACATTTATTTTCTGGTGGATGATGTTTAATAATATTTATTATAAAAGATTTAAGGAAGAAGTATGGTTTGTTTGTATATAGTAATTGTAGCTTTGTTTATTCTGGTGCATTATTTTAATGCTACATTTTTTTAGAATTTCACTAAAATCATAGTATTTAACTGTAGCCTTGTTTATTCTGTCCCCGCTCTATCTCTTTTTTCCATACCCCGGGCGTCCCGGACGCCTTCAGCTTGCTCCGCCCTTCACATCGGGACCGCGTTAAGTCACTTCTTTCCACGAATCCTGGTGAGGGGATTTTCTTCTATCGTACTTGTACAGCGCCGTCCTTGCTGCTTTCATACGGTTGCCGCATATGGCGGGGATGCGGCCGTTTTTGAGCTTCCCCATACCATATGCGGCGACTGCAGATTCTCCAGTTCGGCTCGGAAGTTTCAGCACCCGGCGTATAAGACGACCGCCGACTTTTGAGAAGATTTTCCTGGTTTAAAAAGTCGTCTTATACACCGGACAATACGGTAAATCATTTCAATCTAATGTTACCTTTTTTAGTTTTGAAAATTGGAAGTTTCAAATGGTCTAAAAAATAGGCAAGTTAGAAGAGCATAGATTAAAGCTGGCTTTAGATGGGTGGGAATTGATTGATGGCCATCGGTTTTTTTGAACATGTTCAATTTTTTGATAGCTGGGTGGATGAATTGATGGCTATCTGTGCCAATTATGGCGAAACATGGGGTTAAACTTTAGATTACGGCACCACCCATTGGCATATTTGCAAGCTCATTGGTCGATACCCTTTTATGGTCCTGCAGAATGATACATTATTTATTCCATGTGTTTATGAATATCGCCTTTTTTTTTTTAAACCCCCAGTCATATGTTCGATTTCGTTCTCTTAACACCACATGAAAATGGATGTGGGAATGAATGGGCATGAAAGGTAGAGTGCGGATTTGTATGATTTTCTTTTTCTGGGAAGGCTGAGAGATGGATGAAAGAAAGATGTAATTGATTTTTGTATGGATGTTGGATTAATTGATAAAGATTATGTTCACCGATGCCGCAGGCACTGTTAATAGGCTAGGAGCGGTCAGGAGACGAAGGCTTCTTCTGTGAGTCGTGACCCATCTGCATACTGTTATCTCAAGATTGCAGTTAGCTAGATGAGGGTTAGTTTTTCTAGTAAGATTGTGCAAAACCATTTTTTAAATAAGCTTACCTGCAAATTTCATTATACTTTTCAATGCTTTTATTTCAATAATTTAAAATCCATACTTAATTTCAAAATTTTTAAATTCATTTTCACACGAAAATCCATTGTCGACCATCTTAAAAGTAGTGCCAACACAGCCATCTTGTCAATACTCCGTACCATAATCTGAAGTTTAACCAAACATAGAACTAGACTAATAGTTCTACATAGCTTCTTGCTGGATCAAAATTCTCATAATTTTTTACTGAAAATTTGTGGAGGTTGAGAAATGCGTAGTCTTCATTTATTTCAATTACAAATTACTGAAAACAATTTACTTATCCATTGAACTATGCTTACTGCATACGAGACTCTGGGGTGTTTCCCACATCGTTGAAAGGAAGATAGACGAGACCTTTCACATCCTATTGTTCAGGAATCATCTTCAGGTCGCGGATTGCCTTGTCCGAACAATAGGACCTGAAAGGCATAGTCTATCTTCCTTTCAAAGATGTGGGAAATACCCCAGAGTCTTGTATGCAGTCTCTGTATTAGGTTGGCTTGATTCAATGATTGATGTTTAGAGCTATCATTATCCTCACTGACGGTATCTCCATATTTGAACTTGGAATATAACTGAAAAACTGTCCCGCTAATTATTTGTCTGCATTAGCTCCTTTCATCATCTAAAAATTCTCTATGGCAATTTTTCCAAGCAGGGAAAAGCCTCAATGCTTGTATTCCAATTTGCCGGCAGATTGTCTTTTAATGCTGTCATTTTCTCCATTGACTGAAAATTTATAGTAGGCTAATCACGTTTGTAATTTACAATACTTAATTCAACAATTTGTACCTAAATTTTGTTAAATTGTAATGAGCTCTGACAAAATAAATCTGTGAAATTTTGTTACTGCAAAAATATAAATTGTTGAAATTAGAAAAATGGCAGAGAACAAATTTGATTATTAGAACTTTATCAATAACATTCTATTCTTCATTATATTCAAAGAAAGAATGTTGATTTGTTATTCGAAAGTTGATTTCATTTGCTGAAATGAAGGTTATATAATTGCTACTTGTTTGGCCTGCATTACATAAGGCCTGTATTACGACGAACTTTTGTAATAACTTTTTACATTTCAGTACCAAACAAATGGTGGTGGATTCTATTTATATTAAATTTTATTTTTACTAATATTTTTTGATTTTCTATTTTGTGTCAAATAGTAAGATGAATGATTTGATAGTATTTGGTAGAATGACAATTGATAATTGAAATGTTTCATCTTTTTATTGTAGATATATCTTGCCCTAGTCTTGCTGAAAAATTGAAAGAAAAATGCCATTAGTACGAGTTCAAAAACCTATTTTCCGTTAACTGTTGAATGCCATGATACAGTAGTTTGTGAGGAGATTTAAAAGTGTTCTCTTGAGTTCAAACACTGTCAATTCAATTTTTTTGATCCTAAATGTATTTATCAGACAACAAAGCTAAAGTATATAATTTTTTGACTACACAGGCATAGCGCTATAATACCCAGCCTGTCAATATCAGGAGAGGAATTTTGAAAAAGAAAAAAAAAACAAAAACATTAACACAGAAAAGGAATTATTTAGAGAAACAAGTTCATATGAATTCATTCCTTCAAACCACTAACTTCCTGTAATGCAGTTAAACTTAAAAAAAAAAAAAAGTAATGTAAAACAATAAATAAATAGGAATTTGAAATATTTTGTATTGCTAATCTTGCATATAAAGGTAAGTTATTTAAATATGGCAATTAAAAAGATGAATGAATAGTGATTAATATCACTAATAATTCATTAACAAGAAACCACTGTTTGCAAAATGGATGAGAGCATGGGAAGTTCATTAATAACGAGGGTTTCTACCTCACAATTGAAACGAGGGACATTCTATCTAAAATATTGGCCTAGAATTGAATTGGTGTGTTTCTTTTTTTTTTTTTTTTTTTTTTTTTTGACACTTCCATCCCAGTGTAACAAATTGTATGGGAAATATAGTTAACAAATCTGGGTTCTTTAAAATTTTCAGTAATTAGATTTGCATTGCAGACAGGTTTTTTTTTTTTTTTTTTTAACTAGAATTACAATTTGTGGCTGAGAATGAAATTATTTTAAAAGGTTTATTAAAATAAAATAAATTCTAAAAATATAAGTGCTGCTTTTTTTCTTCAATTTTAAAAAGTCATAATTATACAGGACAATCTTCTCTTTAAATGGGAAGATAAAATTTTGGCAGTAAATATGAGACAAGCGATCAGTAACATACCAAAGCATTGCTGCTTCTGAAAAAACAAATGGCATCAGGTGAACATTTGTGAAACATTGTTTACCTTTTATTCTTTGTGAGAATAAAGAAAGCATTGAGAGAAAAAAAACCCAACCCAAATACATATTAAGAAAATACTATCTATTCTCTTGGTACAGCCTGAGTCACACTAGGTGAATTTCTAAGATGGGTACAGTGGTTGAAGTGCGAAAGTCAGTGGTTCAATTCATTAATAGAAAAAACAAGACCCAAGCATAAATTTGACAAGTACTAAAATAGTTGCATTTATGGAATTAAGTGTGTGGGGTAAGAATCAAAAAGAAATTGGAGAATCAAAAAGACCTTTGGTAATTCGTATTAAAGAACACAATTGTTCAAAAAAGGCAATTTTAACTATTACACAGCTATACATGTTTACAAAATGGGACACTCCTTTAGTCATTGATTGTGAAGACAATAATTTCTTGAGAAGATTTAAAGAATCGATATAGATAAAAAAAGAATCCTTACAATAATAAATTATCTAAAACCCCGCGAACACCATGCAATTTTTCAGCAACTTAGTCATCCGATTTTGACGTCACAAGTTGATATAAACTTTTGTCAAACCCCGAACACCATGCAACTCGACATGAAGTCGGCAGTGATAGAAGGAATCCCATAATGCAATGAGTTTTCCAAACCTAATGTGGAAAATCCGAAAAAAATCGAGGTTTTGAAACCTCTCTGATAAATTCTGCCGCATACAATTTTTGCATTTCAGTATAAACTTTATTTATGCATGAAAGAAACTCGCAATACTTTTGATATTCATTGAGTACGAGCATGTCTTCGTATTGAATCGGCGAATATCATTTTCGCCGCCATTTCTTCCATGGCTGTGACGTCACGACATACGTGTTCCAACGCTGCGCTGTGATCGGGTAATTCCCAGCGACTTCGATGCAATTTTTCGAGTTGCAGGTGTAGAAACAACTCGAGTCGGATGACAAAAGTTGCAGTCAAGTTGCATATAAATGGGCTCAAAACTGTCTATATCAACTCGTGACGTCAAAATCGGGCGACTAAGTTGCTGAAAAATTGCATGGTGTTCGTGGGGCTTAATGGAAGTGGCAGGATATTATGGTTTATATACATAGATTGCATACATTTTAACCAATGGTAAATTGGTATCAGTTGTGTTCATTTCCTACAATCACTCCATTGCATTCTGCTTACTCAACAGTCTTAATGGAGTTGTTTGTTACTTATCTTGTCTGGTTTTTCGTTGCTACATTAGCATTTGAAAAAGATTTGCCATTAAAGAGGCAATCAAAACTAGTTGTGCCTAATGTTTTTGTTGTTTTCAGTTCTATAATTGTTTTACTTATGAAGATTTACAATAATTCAATTGGGGAAAAGTTGCAACATACTGCACTAGGTGCGCTGCAACAAATTTGTCTCCTTTTTAACCCTTAACTGTCGGGTCTTTACATTACATAGTCTTTGTGCTTGACTTGCTGCATAAGTCTTACTTATGCCCAGTCAGACACGGCAATAATCGTAGCTAGTGTATCAGATGACCAGCTAGCAGCAACCAGCTCTTCCCAAAAGTTGAACATGTGTAACTTCTGGCAGTGAGTTTTTTTTTTTTTTTTTTTTTTTTTTTTCCACTCGCACAGTGAGCCAGCAAATACCAATTTCTGTGTCAGACTGAGCTATTAAACAGGGTTCTCGCTGCTAGTTGAATCACTGTTATAAACTCGCGAAATGACTTAGACTTATGAAAGATATTGACTAAGCATGGGAAATATAATAAGTTAATAGCAATTAATAAAGTTGTTGGCAACATTTTAATGTTATTTACTTATTTTTTTTTTTTTTTTTTGGTAGATGAAGATACAAAAACAGTGCGAAGCTTCACATGTTTAAAAGCTTCGGTTGCAGAGAAAAAAAAAAGTTGTCAAAATTGTGTTCTCGCAAAAATTGTGAAAATGGGAATTGCATCTTTTTGACAAATCTTATTTTTAATCAAATTATAGAGATATTTTTTTTTTATTTTTTTTATTTTTCAGTTTTATTTTTAACCTAAATAGAATTTTTTAAAAATTTCCAAAAAGTAATTTTAAAAAATTAAAAAAAATCCCCCCCCCCCCCCAAAAAAAAAATTCTGTTTATTATAAAATACCTCATTATTTTCTGAGAACTTGTGTACTGACTTTTTATTTAGGAGATATTGAGAAAAAAAATATATATATATATATTTTATTAGAATAGAATTTATGTCGAAAAGGCAGTGCCCAGTTTTTGTAAGGTGCACATTTTGCAGTGTTTATTCTGCATGGTTACATCATCTGTAGCAAAATTAAAAAAAAAAAAAAAAATCACACAACTGGGTCATTCCACCAAAAGAAGACAATTTGGCTACAACAAAGCTTCTGACCATAAATGCTATTTTTTGTGAAACAAAGTTGGCAACTGTTCAGTAATATGTCATTCTGTCAAATACAGTTGTTGGCAGAGCTGAATTTATTTATCATTTTAAGCAAAAAATACTTAGCTTTCCTAATTTCGGATTTTTTGTCATTGTTGTTACTGAGACAAAATTCTAAGTAATAAAATGAAAACATAAGTCAAACAAAAAACTGTATTTGTATCATTACAATGGTATATCAATCTTCAGCATAAAAACAAAGAAAAAAATAGTTAAAGATTAATTAATTTGATGGGATAAGTACATATTTTAAGCCACAATTAAGAGATTAAGTTACAAAAGTTTTCATAAAATATGCTTACAAACATTTGAAAGTAATCAAAAAATTTCTACATATCAAAGTCTTAACAGACTTAACAACAGTGCTATTTGTTTATTGTTACTTACAATGAACAAAATGATTTTTGAAATAAAAGGGTAACAGTAATGACATGACCCATAACAGCAATGACGGTAAAGCAATAAATACGATTTCGTTGTGTGTTTCACTAGCATAGTTTGCAAGAAAAATATCACACAACCTGGGGTCAACCTTAACATGTCTATTAGTCTCAGCATTCCTATTAGTATCTTTCTTTGGATCGGGGATCAAAGTGATAACCTGATTTTACCCAAGATGTTTCTTGCAGATCAAAAGAATCTGTTACTGTATATTCTATACATTACTTTTATTTCCATATCAGTTTCATCAAATGACTTATAATACATGGATGTGTGCCATGACACGCCATTTTCCAATTAAAGCTATCATTTCTGTTTCTATTGGTACAATATCCATCATGGCTTCATCAGTATCAGTAATGTTCATATTTGAAAGTGAATTCATTTTGTGACAATCTTTGTCTTAATTTACTATGTTCAGAAAATTGATGTCTTATTAAACATGTTCAGTTGTAACGTTCATCTAATCATTTCTGATTATTCAGGGATCCGCATAGTTTTGCTGTCTGTTGATAACATTTTGAATTACCTCTCCGTTTGGCTTTGCTTCCTTTAAATTTAATGAAATAAACTAACTTCGACATTGTTATTCAGACTTTTAAGGTTAACTATTCAATTGTGATAGTAATTACTTACAGATATAATAATTTACATTGAAGATGGATGTGCATTGCAGTTGAATTAGCCTTTGTTTGTTTTGTTTTTTCTCTCTGAACTTCTGCTAAATCATTTTCCATATTTTACACTGAGCTTGATTTTCTTATCGGTTCCTCTTTTAATAGATATTAATACTTTCTATTATATCAGGTTTATGTCGATGCTGATATAATCTCTGCTTCTCAGCTCAGTTAGCCCCGTCCTAAATTATAGAATAATTAAGTTATGAAAATTGTAAATTTGTTATTAATTTATAATGACTGTAATTGTTTAAATATTTATCATTTATTCTGCCCTGTCATCTATATTACAAAACTGCCATTACTGTTTGAGAAGTAACAGCAGCGACAGTAATAGCAAATGAAATAACATTGTTTGAACAAATTCAGCAATTTGGCATATTAGTTCCAATTCACATACTAAGGATTTAGACAACCAGTATCACGATTATTTTAATGAACTAAAAATTTCTCCTGCTGTATTATAATAAGAATAAATGGGCAGTAGTAGATGAGATAGAAAGTGTATGAATTGAATTTGAATTTAATTGCTCGCCAAAATGTTCTTAATTCCGTTTTCTGATGTCTCCCTAATGCTGGAAAGTTATGTAGTGCATCTCAGTGGCAAAATCTTTAAACAAAATTATGTTACCGGAGTTATTTTTGTATCCTTTAAGACAGCAATGACCTTGACTCTGGGACATACGAAAAAAATTAATAACATTTAAATTAAAAATTAATTTTGACTCAACTCAGTGTTTTTATAGTTGTATTTATGTAATGAACAAAAATAAATCTTTTTATTAAAAAGTTTTCGCTTTTTTTTGTAGTAAATTAATTAAGAACAATAGTTAGGTGTTCTACTGGAACATCAGTTTTTGCCATTTTTTGTGTTGTTTCATAGATAAATAAATTTTTAAAAAATGGAAATTACTATTCGGTTGTTAGATACTTTTCTGCTTGCACAGCTGTAGGTGTCTATTATAGGTTTTTTACAAGAATAGTTAATATTATATAAATTTATATCAAATGCTACTCAAATGATGGAATGACCCAACTACCGACTTTGTTTAATTTGATATCTCCCTCAAGTTCCATTATATGTTTTGGTGGACCAAGAAGAAACGGGAAAGGGGGAGGGGATATAGTAAAAGTAAAATATCAATATAATGACAATATAATGACCTTTAAAAGGGGTACACGTTTTGTTGCACTAAAATTTCTTCCTTGTTAATTTTTCTTGAAAATATAACAGATTATGAAGGAAAGAGGTATTGTTTTATATATAAAAGTGGAAATGTTCCTAGGTTTTTGAATATGGGAGTTTTATAACTTGGATACTGTTCAGTAATTAGATGAAGCATAATAAGTGATAATGAGTTTGATGTTACTGTCTCTCGTGGAGTGCAAATGAGTGTGTAATAATTTTAAAGTGTCATTTGAAGCTTTAGTACAAAGAAAAGATTTGGACGCATCATGAAATTAATTGTAATGAGATTTTACTGTATTTTCATATAGTAAAAGATGATTTTATATTTTAATCTATGATCCCAAGCCTATTTCAGTGTCAGTATTTATAAAGATAACAAATTTGTACGGAGTGAGCGAAAAGTCCGTATACTCCTGTCAATCAACTGGATTTGAAATGAATTGATATGCCTATTATGGATCGGTCATCTCGCCTGTATGTGCACTCCTGCATGGTCTCTGCACAGACGGATGCATCTCCAGGTCCATATGCTCGTTTTCTGTAGTATTTGTGACTTCAGTCGTAAAGGCACTGCACATAGCAATCTGCAACTCAGAGTTGGAAACATACCGCTTTTTGCAAACTTCCTGTTTAAGGATTTCCCCACAGAAAATTGACTGGCATGGCAAGATCTGAGCTGCATGGTGGCCATGGCAAAGGAGAACGAAAGTTCTCGGATCCCTGGCCAATCCACCTGTTTGGGAAAAGCTCATTAAGGTGCAATTGCACTCGCATGGTGAAATGAGTTGGTGCTCACTCTTGTTGAAACCCCACAGTTTCAGCTATGCCTTTCAATTGGAGTTAAGGCAGCAACCATTCATTAATCATACGCAGATAAGTTGTCTGATTCACTGGGCCATTGAAGAAATATAGTCCAAGCAGATGTTATTCTGTTTCCCCTGCCCAAATCATAACACGTGGTGTTTTTGTTAGTTCTTGAAATAAATATGGATTTTCCTTTGACCAAAAATAAACTTTTCGATCCTTCAAACTTCGATAGATAGCACATTCACTAAACAGAACTCTTTCTTGATCATCTCAAGTTGGAAATGTTGGAGAAGCAGGTTGCATGCTTCTTCGCACCATGTTAAATCCATATTTGATAGTTTACTCACTGACAACAGGTGAAAAGGTTTCACTTTCACATCCTTTCGCATATATGGTCTCTCATGGTTGACCAGGAAATATCCAATTCAGCAGCACGCTTGTGAGTCGAATTCAATAGAGATCATATTATGGATTCTTCCAGATCAGCAAGTTTCCAAACGCGTTGACGGTCTTCCCGTCTGCTGTGAATCCTTCATGGATCCTGAGTAAAAGTCTTCCATTCCATGGCAATAATGTTCTCTTGGATGGTGGTGTGTCTTCCAAAATCACAACTGAAAATTGGTAATTTGTGAAAATGTTTGTCCCATATGCGGTTGTTCGTGAATCCGAACTTCAATCACTAAATGCTCTTCAATTAAAAATCTGCTTAAATCAGCCATGCTTTCTGTCACTGCTTGCTGGTTTGATTATTGCCATTATTCGATTGCTTGCCTGTTATCAATGTGCAGTTGTTCATTGTTGCTTCCATTGCTCTCTGATTTATTTCCAGAAAGGTTATATATACGACTTTCTCCATAGCATACATTTATATCCAGAGGTATATGGACTTTTTGCCCACTCTGTACACTTTAAATAATTTATTTAATAGCCATGAGAAATATTAAAACTCTTCCTAAAAAAAAAATAGAACCATTATAAGGTTTGTCCATGCTATTTAATACAGTTTTGGAACATTAATTCAGCGAAAACATTTTGGCTCTAAAACAAAGTAGCTCTCAATATTACTGGACATTAAGAACAGCAGTGCATAAAAATAGGTATATATTAGGGTGGTCTTATTTTTAAGTTTTGGAAAATTGGATGGGCACATTTTGAATATGTTCCATTATGAAAAAAAATAATTTTGGTAAAATTTGGTTAGTTTTGAATAATATTTAAGGGTTGCTACCATGATCTGAAAAATCGCAATATGTCACAATGCTCAGCATAGGAGCACTCGCTGTTGAAATGGTTTAAAAGTAATTAAAAATTGTGATGCAGCACCCATTGAGCAATGTTACACAATACTGTAAAAGATATCGCCTTTTAAATATACTACATAGAAATCCTACATAAGTACGCTAGTAGGATCACAATGTTGTTACCTCATTTGCATCTGACTGAAAAGAAAACTGTTCAGAAAAGTGCAACTTTAGCTGCCGAAGCTGCCATTGGGATTTGGGATACAGCACGGATCCCTACGTGTCTTTGGAAACATGTAATTGCAGCTCATGAAAACTCTTTCATGACTAGCAGAAGCTGAAGAAAAACAAGAAGAAAAGATCCAAAACGCTGTTTGAAAAAGAAACTGCTTTCAGAAACAGTCTCTATAAGCTTTTTGATATTGCACATGCAGATGTGCTATCCATGATCAAAATAGAGGATCGAGAGTTTCTTTTGGTTCGGAGGGAAAACGGACAGCGAGGAAAGATCGCAGGAGTTGACAAAGTTCTATCTACAAAAGCAAGAGGCTAGAACAAGGGAGTGAGCAAAGAAATATCAAGACTGCCTTGAGAAGAGTAGGAAAGAAACAACCAAATCTCATGCTATCTTGTGTTCCTCATTTTTCAAGTAGTGATTAATAATCAACAATTAATATTCCACTGTATTATGTTCATCTTAGCATTGTAGCATGGAAATTACCAAGTATAAATTTTAAATGCTTAGTGCTGTATTACCATGTATTTTGCTTAAAAATAAAGAAAACTTAATGTTTCAAACTTTGATAGCAACCTCTAAATTTCATCTAAATTTAGCCAAATTTTAGTAATTACTTTTTTGCAGTATTAGAACAAGTTAGACAGGTGTCCCTGTGACAGGCATGTCAAATATGTGGCCCGCTGAGAGTTTCTGAAAAAAAGTTTTTTCTAAAATAAAGATGAAACAAAATATTAGTTATTTTGAAAGTACTCATAAATAAATTTATTTTTAATATAGAGGAATAAAGTAATCGCACTAAAATGAAAAATATCTGCGCTTTCATTGGCGAAAGTCTTAGACGGCCGTTTTGCCCTTTTTGTGAATTCGTCAGCCATACCCACTCGCCAGATGAACCGCTCAGATAGTGCCTTTTGCAATATCTGGGCGTTTCATCTAGTGAGTGGGTCTGGCTGACGAGTAAACAAAAAGGACGAAATGGCCGTCCCAGACTCGCCAATGAAAGCTCAGATATTTTTCTTTTTAGTGCCATTTCTTTATTCCTTACGTTATTTGTGGAAATTTAAAGCTTTTGTTTATTAAATTTATTTTTATTTTTACACAATTAAGTATGAATTTTGCATTTGAGTAATTAAAAAACGGCAACCATAATCATGTGGAGGCAAAGTAACTTACATGGATTTGTACAATGGCTCAGTTGGTGGTCATTGCCATCCAGCGAGCATGTTAGTTATTGGATCCGTGCATTGTCTACTCAGTCATACACTTGCAACTAACATTTTTAATTGTGTGGCATGAATTTAATAAAAATAAACATTATATTCAAGCTCAGTACCAGTATGAGTAAGAAAAGGTATGAGTTGAAGAAGATCGCTGTTCTTTTCAAGAGAAATGGGAACTACAATATTTTTGTATCCAAGGCAAGAATAAAATACTATGCCTGGTATGTAGGAACTCTATTGTACTTTGTAAGGAGTACAATCTTAAAAGGCACTGTGACACAAATCATAAGTAAACTATGATCAATACGTTGGGAAATTTTGTGAAAACAATTGTTAGAATTGAAGTCATTTTTTCAAAAACAACAATGATATTTACTAAACCCTCTTAAAGACAATACAAGTGCTGTAAAAACTCAGTTATTTATTATCATAAGTTATTTAATTGCAAGCAAGTCCAAATTCTTTACTGAAGGGGAATTTATTAGTGAATGCTTAATTAAAGCAGTGGAAGTGTTGTGCCCAGAACAATTAAAAACAAAATTTTAGAAATGTAAGTTTAAGTCAGAACACTGTGGCTAGCTGAGAATGTGAGGAATCGGTTAAATTCAATAATAACATTTGAGTGTACTCTATTGCAATCGACGAAAGTAGACATTTGAGATATCGATCGTGCTAAAAACTGTAGCTAGAATTGTAAATTTTATTCGAGCATGTGGACTTAATCATTGCTAGTTTGCTTCATTTCTGGAAGATATGGGAAGTGAATACACCGATCTACCCTACTATAAGGAAGTTACATTGCTTTTAAGCCTTAAAAACGATTCTTTGAATTGCTGACGAAATCATAATTTTCTTGGAAACAAAAAATTATGAATGTGCCAAGTATAAAGATGGACAGTGGATGCAAGACATGGCTTTCTCTGTTGACATTACAGGTCATGTTACTCAACTTAAACTTCAAAGCAAAAATCACATTGTTACCATGCTATTTCATCTTTAAACAAAAATTATTACTTTTGCTAAAGCAAATAGAAAAAGAAAAAATGTCTCATTTTGAAAGTTTCCAATCTCTGTGGCTAAAATCATCTGAATTGAAATTTGTTGAATATACTCAACAAATGAAGTCATTAGAAACTAAGTTTGATAGAAGATTTTCTGATTTCAAAAACTGAATTAGTTTCATCGTTTTACTTTGCCTCTGCCCATTGATGTTGAAATTGTTGACGATAACTTACTAATTGAAATCCAATGAGACTCGGTTGAAGCAAAAATATACAGAAGTTGGAATTCCAAAATTTTACACTTATTTACCTGCAGATTGGTTTCCCTGAAGTGTTGTCTTTCGTAACGCATGTACTGGCTATGTTCAGGAACACACATTTATGCGAGCAGCTATTTTCTTTAATGAAAAATAACAAAAACTCCAGAATGGTCAAGATGAACTGATCAGCATCTATCGTCAATTTTGAAAATTACCTCAGCTCAAGACATTCAACAAAATTATGATTTGCTTTATGGAAAAACTGTGCTAAGTGTTCTAAAAAAAAAATAATATACAAATTTCATTTTGTTTTAAATTTTTTATAATTTCTATTTTTGTTTTTATAAAAATAAATGCTGTAAAATATTTTCTATTCTGAAAATAACATTTTTTTTTTCCTATTTTGCTAATTTTTTTAATGCTTAAAACATGTGGTCCTTGGCCTAATGCGAAATAGCTTATGTGGCCCTTGGTCCAAAATGAGTTTGACATGCCTGCCCTATTCAAACTACAACTTTTGTTTTTTGCTCCTATAAATGGGACCACCCTAGTATACATTTATCAAAATTGAGCAACATCTAAGAAAGACTAAAATATAAAATTTAATGTGATTCAGCAAGATGTCATTTGAATTAATTAAGGGCACAGTATTTAGCTGATATTTCAAGTAGTTCATAACGTGGGTTTATGAACATTGAATTCTCATAAGATGAATAGATGAATACTAAACTCCAAATTGTGAAATTTTGTTGCAAATTAGTGTTTGTTTTTGTTTTTTTAATTGCTACTTAAGGACACAAGCATCTGGGGCTGATATTGTAAAGGGACACACAAAATTGTGCTGCAACTACCAAAATTTAATCAGGACTGAAAAATAAGACTAATCTTCTAAATATGAAGCTTGAAGATGATTACATTATTATTTGAATTCCTGAAGGGCAGTGTGTTTTGGGTCCATATTGTGAAGTGGCCCATTAATTGGTCTACAAATACCAAAATCTAATCAGGGTAGGGCTATAATATTTGTCTTAAATACAATGTTTGATTATTGATCAGTGCATTATTTAAATTGTTTCAGTATTTTGGTCCTTATGTAATGTGACTCACAAAAATGCATCGACAATAACATCTAGTGAGGGCTAGATAAGACTAAACTCTTCCAATATTAGTTGTTTCAGATAAGTATCTTTTTGAGCAGTTGTGCCCACAAGATTCTCAATAATGAAGTACATGCACTAAAATATTATAGAAACTGGATAACATGAATTTTCATTAAAATTGAGAAGCATATTTTGTATGTTTATTGTCCTGCTTTGTATAGCAACTTTAAAAAAATGATTAAAAATTTTAGAAGGAAAAAATATCTATTTGCATATTTGTAAGAGGACTGTACTTTTCCATTGCTGCCATATGAAGAAAGTAAAAAGATTATAATGTATTCAGTATGTGAAAGCGCTCTATTGGGTTGAATTGAAAGCTTGATAAGTTCATTATTTTTTGTCATTCATACAAATTTTCAGGTCAACCCAAACCTTTTGGCTGAAAACATGCAATTTTTTTTGTAAAGTTCTGTATGGAATAGTGACTTTATGTTTTCTTCCATTCTTAAAAAGTGTAATTAAAGTGTGTACTATTTTTAAAGCACTGAAGATCATTGACTTAAATTTCAGTTTTAACTTTCTTTAAAAGTATTTTTTATTTTAAAACAAGTTTTTTTTTAATTACCTGTGCATGTAAAATATGCAGTTCTTGACCAACTTGCAATTTTCTATTTTTTGTTAAATATTTTATGAGGTAATTCCTGTTATTGTGCAACTACAGAAAATATTATTCAGTTATTTCAATGAAGTTTTTCCACCACCCACCTCAAATGAATAAAATCCAATAGAACACTTAAGAATTAAACTGAACTATCAATAGATTCTAAAATACTGAATTTTAAAATGGAGTTGATATGCTTTGCTGGGACAAAATCTAAATATTTTGGTACTACTACAGGAGAAAATTGATGAAATTTAAAATAGTGTTATATACAGATTAAAGAAGGAATCAGTTGTTTACATGCTTTGAGCAGTGAAACAAATTAAAATACATCACATTTTCAGAAATTGCTTATTTTGTTAATTAGAATTTACCAAAAACAGCAGTGGTAGACTTAAAAATCTGGCTGCAAATGATCCTTGATCTATGACCAAACATTTCAAGAAGAAATAGTTTACAAAAGAAGTTTATCAAAAGATATGACAGATTACTTTTCTTAACAAGCACTTAGTTTCCTCCATTGCACATCACAAGGAATCTGTATCACGATTATTTGTCATGATACACAATTTGCCATAATTACCACAGATATTCTGAAGTCAATAAAATAATTATATGGTTTAAAAAAATACAATTCTCAAAACATACTAGTGTAGCCAATTCTGCCATTCAGAAAGTACTACGCTGTTTTAGCATGAAGGACGTTGCTTTTAATGTAATTCATTAATTTATGTTGTACATATGCTTCATAACTAGGGCTGATGGCACTCAAGCAAATAAAGTGGAGCACTTTGAAATCTGTTTTTCTAAATTATGGCTGAATTGTTTTATTGGTACTCGGATTGATTACTCATAATATCAGTTATGAGTAATAGAAACAAAATATATTTGTATTGATAAAAAAACTGAAACTTATATTTTTGTTACTAATGTATTTTTATAACTATAACCATATACATAGACTACTGTTCATTAAAAAAAAAAAAAAAAAAAAACCTGAAAGGAGTTGAGCGATGATGACTGGTTTATAAAGGAAATGTTCATTAGTCAATACAGAACATATGATTAGCAGCTCGGTGGCATATGTTCATGCTTATTGTGTCTAAACAAATCAGAGCGTTCAACATCGTACTATAAACTAGCTATCATTCTGTTTTATGTGCCTTGCAGCTTGGTCAGCAGTAGGTAAGGATGCCTTCTCGACGTGCAAGACAGCCTGACAGATGGCCGGCCGGAGTTTGGCGGAGGTTGCATGATTGGCATGAGAGACTGCAATTCTTCCCTCTGGGAGATTGCTGATCGGTCGGGTGCAGTTTGTCTGTCGTGAAAACAGTGTGCAGGGAGTGGTATGAAGAAGGGCATAAGACATGAAGAGAAGGTTTTGGATGTTATACACAGACATCGCCAAAGGGTAACTGTCATCTCATGAGGATTTCTTTAAGTGACTGTTCTGCATCGTCAATGGCATTAGCAGAGCAGTGACAAACTGTAATGCATTCTCCCATTTCACCTGTAAGAGTATGCGCTGGTTATTACTGTTTGAACTGAGGCTCGTCAGTCTCTCCTGAGGCTATCTTTGACACCTCAATGGATTGCAAGGCTGCAGTGGTGCATTGAAGGAAGGGGAGTGGCATGACAAAAATGGCACATTATGGTGATTTCAGATAAATCCACTTCTGCTTAGGCCAAAATTATGACCATTTCTTTGTTGACAGACGACAGGGGAAAAGATGTTGGGAATAGAGTATTCGCACCAATCATACTGCACCAACAGAATGCATTATGACCTGGGGTGCTGTCGGTTATGAAAACTGATCCTCTCTTGTGAGAGTCTATACCATCATAATAAGTGCCTGTTACATCAGTGACATTCTACACAGTCGGTCACCCTTCCATACCTGCATCATGCAGCGATAACATGTGCCTTCTTCAGAGATAACAAAGTTCCACTTCTGTCATGGCCGGCTATATCGCTAGATTTGTCCACCCATAGAAAAAATTATGGGACATGTTCAAACAACAGGTGCATCTGTACAGCCATCTATGAGCAACTGTTGAACTTGGGACACAGGTCAGTACAGCCTGGATAGCTATTCCCCATCATTCAAACTTTATTCTAATCAATTTCTTGGTGCTTACAGCAGGTGATACATGCCAGAAGTGGCCACACCAATTATTAGTTACATCGACACACCTTATACATATGATGCTGAGCTGCCATTTGTTCTGTATTGCCAAATGAACCTATCTGTGAAAATTGAAGTCATAGCTTGACTCCTTTCAGATATGTTTTCTTTTTAGGAGCATTAATGTATTTCTCATTTCATTTTTAAATGATTGTTTGCTGATTTCATTTTTAAATGCAAACAATCAGTGCAAAAACTACCAGTGCATGTATAAAAAGAAATTGTTACTGATATTTAAAAACCATGCTTTAGAACTTCACAGTAAAAATGGACTTTTGTAACTAGCAGATGCAAACTGATCAATAATGTCATCAAAATTTGTTATTTCAATTTCCTCACAGTTAATGTTTTTCAAGGCTAAAGCAGAAAGTCTCGCCTACCCCATTGAACCTAACCTAACGTAGGTTTTGTTTCAATTGAAACAAACAAAAATAGCACCCCCAGATCAATGTGTGGGCTCGCCTGCAAAACATTTCTTATGGTATAGCGAAGGATACGTTCTCTCGGAAAGTCTCACTTTAGGACCACCTAGCGCCGTAATGGGGCGTTTCCGGACATGGGTTCCTTAGGAATATATTGATCCTTAGCCATGCCCCTGCATATGTGGTTTGAATATTACACACGAATTTTGCAACACTGTGTGTGTGTGTGTGTGTGTGTGTGTGTGTGTGTGTGTGTATATATATTGTGACAACACTCCTATGTTGCAATTTAATGTAACAATTGAAATATAGAAATTTTATTGTCATTGTTATATTCAAGACAAAAGAAATGTAAAATAAGAAAAGAAATCTTAAATTGTTCCTTTGTTCATGTCAATGGCGAAAACTTTGTTAAAGTTAATTTTAGTTATTTCCAAGAATTTATTTTTTAGCCTTAGACTTGTTTGAATTTAAGTTAGGATTTTAAGAATGTTAGGATTTAGAATAGTTTTTAATAGTTTAGTGAACTTAGTATAATTTTAAGGAAATTTAGCTAATTTTAAGGATTTAATTTGAGACTTTAATTTTTAAAAAATTAATTTTTCCTTAGTTCAGTTAGCTTATTTTATGCATGTTATGGAAAATTCCGTTCAGTCTTGGAAAATTTCCATGACTCAGTTATTTCCATAATGTTATTGTTTATTGATAGCGATTATTATTGGCTAATTAGGTTCATCACCTTAGATTATGTCATTTACCATATTTGGTAAGATCAGCAACTTTGTCTTCTGATAGAGCATTAAGCTCGTGACGTAGCATTTGGCGCGTCGTTCGAGTCTTTATATCGCCGTGTCGAGAGGGGAGCTGTCTTAACTTAGAACTTAGTTTTATAGATTAGAAAAGGCACCGTGGATAGCCTATAATCTAATAATTCTTGCAAAAGCCAATTTACTTAGTGCATGTACACCCGCACAGGAAAAGTGTCAGTGAGTGCATTTTTATGTAAATTTATTTCGCATCTTAACTAGTGCATCTAGTTCATTAAATTAGCCAAGCTAATTCTCAATTTAACAAGTTTGTGCAGTAAATTTCTCAGCGCAACAACCTAGCAAATCTCAATTGCTATGCCAAGTGAATTTAGTAGTAGTAGTGAAATATTAGAAAGTTGTAAAGTGCAACGTGTTTCAGTTACTTTCATTTACTTAGTTCAGTGTTAGTGAGAAGGATAGTTACGAAGTTAGCAAGCCATAATTTCGCAACGTTGACATTTAGTCTAATTCAGAAGTTCTGTTGTTTTACATTTGTTGGAATAAAGTTACCAAGTTAAACTAAAGTTGTGGAAGTGTTAAGCCTCTTTGTACAAGTGGACGCTAGGCGTGACCACTGCGCCCGAGGGAGATTGAGCTAGTTAACCTGGGGTGTGACGATTTGCAGGGGATAAGAGAAACTTACCGAACGAACCTTCGGTTGGCGCCCAACATCAGCAACAACAACCACCCAAATTACCCCCCCCCCCCTTAATGTCACAATATATATTATACATACACACACACAAAAAAAAAAAATCGAAAGTTTTATGATTCACAGAGGATAGTTTATCAGAATGATGCAGTGAAAAGCCATCATTATTACATAGGATCTTAATTATAACTGTATCCTCATTACTAAATTATAATATGGAATAGGATTTTCATGCAGATAATTGAAAGTTGGTAGTCCAGTTACAATTCCTTGCCAATTAAATCTTAATTTCAGTGTATATCATTGGTTTTGAATAGTTTTCTTTCGTAATTTATAGTATGAAAGCTAATTATTTTGAATTTTGTTTCTATTTTATTCAGAAATTTATCCACAAGTCAACAAGTTAGTGATGATAAAGAAGGATGGTTCAGCAAATTATTGACTGTACGGAGAATAGAGCCTATTAAAGAATCCCATTCCCGTATGCTTTCAGATAAAGAAACAGTGTATCAGTTACAAAGTAAATATGCTTTATTTTGATTTATACAATTAAAATAAATGTAATTGAAGTGAAACATCTTTATTTATATAAGGTTTGATTTATATCTTATTACAGAGAATACAAGAGACTTTTTGAAGTTAATAAAATGGATCCAAAATTTTGAACACACTAGTATTGAATGAGAATGATATGGCTTTTAGTTCCTACTTACTTTCTTTGTCTAAATTATTTCTCACATTAAGTTTGAATATCTAAATATACATTCATGTTCAAAAACGAAGAGAATGGCAGTTTCAGACCCTTCCAGGCATCCAAATGACACCAAACTCGGGCAAAAATGTGCAGTAGGTCCTACTAATACAAGATAACAAAGATGGCAGCACTGCTGCAGGGGAGGAAAAAATCACAGAAACGATGTTTTTGGCATGCTGCTATTCAGAGTATCCAGCAACATTTGAGGCAGTGAGTCCCAATTCTGAAGCAATGCTGAAGGATGCTGTCATGGTATACTTGGCCCATTATGGCTAACCTTTAAAAGATGTGGGGTGGTATATGTGGGCCCAACATTATGCCATCTCCATACAGGCGTGTTCGGGGATATTGGATGGTTTGTATCTGCTCCTCAGTTCTCTCCAAATGTGGACATATTGTGGAATCACTTTCCAGACTGAATCTGGACTCATCAGAAAAGATTACATGGCTCCACCGCATCTGTGTTCATGCTGAGCGTACTCTGTATCATGTCAGACGGTTACTGATGAACCAATGTCAAGGGGATGCACACCACTGGTCTGCAAGCATACAGTCTGGTCTCATTTAATCGTCTGTACATGGTATGCCTCCGTACAGCTGTTCCTGTGGCAATCTGAAATTTGTCACAAAAAGATCTATCAAGGACATCTAATCTTGTTTAAAAAATTAATTTTGAGTTTCATCTCTTTAATGATGTTAATAATACTAATTAAAATAATTCTAAAAAAAAAAAAAAAAAAAAATGGATTTTGCATCACTTTTAATTTTTATTTAAGGTTTGAATAGAATTTTTAGTCATCTGGAATTTTCGGTATCTTTTATGCAACTTTTAATTTTTTGTTTAAAGTTGCCACTTTCTATAGAGTAACTTTAATTAGTATTTTCAAGATGATTTCACTTCACATTCACGAGGTTTCCTAAAGTAATAAATTGTTTGTTTGTTTGTTTTTCCTTTTAAGTAGTTTAAAATAGCAACATTTTTACAATAAATGTTGTGAATTAGTTTCACAACAATTTATTCAATTGAAACCTTTTTAAAATTACTTTAGAATTAAATTTTTAGAAAATTTTAAAGCAGAAATTCAAATTATTAATTTGGTTTAGTCCTTTATACAGAAAAATGTATGGTTTTTCAATTGTTTTGACTTATTATCTAACACACTTAACTAATTCATGTGGATAAGAACACTAATAAAAATGGAGTAATATTTGTTATTAAAAAAAAAAAAATCAATGTTTTTCAGTTTATCCTCAAATTTAACGATTTTTTAAGAAATAACCTGAAACAAACTTTTACTTTGTGTTTTGTGCAAACATTATTCTTTTTTTCTATTCATTATGAAAATTAAACTACAAAAGAAAAATAGTATAAATTTATGATTTTTAAAATATTCTTTTAGCCCAGAACATTAAACCTGATTGCATAGACAAGTATCTTAAAAACTAGTAAGTATATTTTTAATTGCATACACTACAACTTCAATCAAAAAATAGTCAATACATAATTAAACTTCTTTTTTTTTTTTTTATTAACTCCTCAATTTTAGGGTTTCATTATTTATTATTCAGCATTTTTCAGTTGGAAGAATTAACAATATTCATTTATGTCAAATGCTTAATGAAGTTGCCTCTTAAAAATAATTAGTCAGTTGCTTATGAAACTATAGAACAGTGCTTCTCAATCTTTTTCGCTTCACGGCACACTTTTATATTAGCAGAAATCTCTAATCACACTAAACCTTGTTTCTAAAATGCTGCGGCAAACCAAACTTTTTCAATACTGTTTTTGCTTTGATAAACATCTAAGATTTACCAATTTAACAGTCTGTTATTATAGAAAAGATACTCTGAAATATTTTTTAAGTAAATTTCAATGAGAATTAATACTTTATTAACCTTAATTGTTAGAATGAACAACAGAATTAATTAATATATATAAAAACGTTGTTCTGTCTGTCATTCTGTCATAAGACTAAGTTTCTCCAATTTTGTTACCAACTAAAAGAGATAGATTAGTCATGCAAATCGATAAAATGTAGATCTTTTTAAGACAAACAAAATGCTATAAAATTCTTTCGAAAAAATTTTTTGGTTTCCAAGATATGTTGTCTTTTAAAGGGTCAAATTTTGACTTTTTCTCAGTTTGAACGAAAAGTATAAAAGTGGGAAGAGAGCTTTATATTTAGAAAATGTTGGTATTTGAAAGTTCTATTGAACGATATCTCAGTCATTCACAAACGTTTCTGCGTTTGCAAGATACATGCAAAAATGCAAAAGTGTGTGGTGCAATACACCTGAGTTAAGCGGAGAAGGCCACAACGGGCTGGGTAGTCGTATATTCTCCAATCTCAATATTAATTTGCTAAATAAATAGTTGTTTTTGTTAATGCTCTATATGCAAGGGTTCTGGAGCGAAGCGACTATGCCCGGCTAGTGTAGTTCATAATTCTGTTATTTAGTGTATAGATTTTATTCTAGGCACAAGCATTTTACTAGTATGAAGCTAAATGTTAATTACAGATGCATTCTCAGAATTTTCTTGTGGCACACCAGAGCTATCCTCACTGCATTCTGGTTGAGAAGTATTGCTATAGAACTTGAAAGTAAACAGCACTCTGAATTGTACCTATTGGATTAACATCAGAAGAGAGAAAGTTAATATTCAAAAGTGGATAGCCATACAGGATTATTTTTTCATCTACATACTATCTGCTATTGTGGGCCCGGTAGCTGAGTGGGTAAGAGTGCTTGGCTTCGGGTTGGAGGTGGTGGGTTCGATCCCCTGCCTCAGCTGAGCAGGGATTTTTTCACTCTCCATTCTATTCCAAACGGATCCTAGGGTCTACCCAGCCCTCTGCTGAATAGGTACCAGGTTTCTTTCCTGTGGGTTAAAGGTAAGCGGGCATTGGGCTGATCACTCGACCTCAATTTAGTCCCAATTGTCACGGAAGGGCAGGAGCCTTACCCCCACCCACCCCCGATCCCAAGGGCCACATAGACCTATAGTGGGACACTTTTTTTTAACTATTACTTTAGGGTAGCAAATAGTATCAGGGGAAGTCAGAAAGTAAAGTTCTGAACTTATGTACGTCTTTAATACTGTATTTTAACTGAAAAACTTACATGTTTAAAAAAGATACATCCTTATACTATTTTTCCACATAGTCGCTCTGTCTGTTGAGACATTTGTCTAGACAGGAAATCCATGAATCAAAACCTTGTCAGGACAAGATGAGAAGTTGTTTACACGGCCATTTTTGCACTTGTTGCTTGACATCATCATCTGATTGAAATCTCCATTAAATTCACAACACCATTTTTTCACATGCTGCACAGTCATCACGTTACATCACAACTGGAGTCCTTGTTCCTATGCCTTCCTATGCTTCATGCTGTGGAGAACCCACTGATCATAGACACAAAAAATTATGATAAAAATCAAATATGCAGAGTAAAACAAAATAGTTATAAAGGATCTGCACAATCAAGCAGATTCTGACAATTACCTTTATTTAAGATGTTTTTAGTACTGATTTTTCATCTTCAGACAGTAATGTTTAAAATTGTAGTGCTAAATTCTGTTTTGTTTTTCTTTTTTGTTTGGATATTCAAAAAAATATTTTCATTCTTTTTTTTTTTTTTTTTTTTAATTAATCAAATACAAAATATATCATTAATTATTTTAGTTAAGTTTTTTAAAATTGAAATTTTAAAAATTGTTACTAATGAAAGTTAAAAAAAAAAAATGATTTTTTTTTTTTTTTTTTTTACCTTAGTCAAGAATTTGTAGAAGTTGTAAAAGAAAGGAATGATCTGGGTTGTGAACTTATAGGTAGCTGGATGGTAGATGTAGGTGATCAAGATCAAGCCAGTAAGTTATTGGTTTTTTATTTTTTTTAATTGATATTTAATTCAAGTTGCTTTTTTTATACCATATAGTTTGTCTTTAGTTAAGGTCATCTGATCCAATAAAAATTGAAAACCCTTTGTTATACATTCTCTGGTGTCAGTCCCCAGAATTAAAGTTCCTTCATCAGTTCATTTGTTGTGAGCTCTTACATCTTAAACCTCACTGCTTTTGTTCTTTTATATTGAGTTTGCTTTCTTTAAAAAAAAAAAAAAGTAAAAGTAAAATGATGTTAATACTAAAATGTAAGGTGAGAGTACGCTTTTTGAAATTCATCATTTACACATGCACACTTGAACATACACACACTTTTTTTCCTTCCCTGAAGGGGGGGGGGGTTCCTGATCCCCCGGGCCTCCATCCTCCCTATATGCCTGGTTTAGTATTACTTCAGTGAATTGATATTTTATTTATTTTTTCTCATTCTCATACCAATAGATAAATGTTAATTTTGCATTTTAAAGCTTTATCTGGGCCTAATGAATTAGCCTGTAGTCTTGTTTTGTTGCCTTATTTGTAGATTATGATATTTTATGATTTTTTTTTTTTTTTTTTTTTTTTTTTTATACATTATGGGATATTATTTTTTTTTTAAAAAAACCTTTCACTGTGTTTAGAAATGGATCTTTCTGCTTGACATTGGTTTTGAAGTATCATAAAATGGAGAGAAGATGAATAAAATCTGATAGCTTGAAAATGTTAAGCATATTTCATCATTAGGCAATGGAGCAAACATAGGATAGCTCAGTAAAACATAAAAGTGGACATAGGGAGTGAAGTTGAGCAGCAATAGTAAGCAATCTACCCATCGGTGTTAACCAGACTGATCAAGTTTATGCACTAAAAATGCCAAAGAATATGCATTTGTTTACTTCAAATTAATTATTAATTCAACTTATTAATTAGCTTTTTTTGAATTTTTAAATGTTGATAACTTTATATATTCACATTTTGGAAAGTAATTCTTGTCATAATATGTAACTAAATTTTTCTCAATATTATCCAATATTAAATAATTGCATTTCTCAAATAAAATTAGATATGTAAACTAGGCTGCACATCACATATTATAGTGGTATATTTAAATAATTTGACTTAACATCACTGGAATGTCACCTTCCTTGGCATAGCTTTTACTATATTAGGAAGTCAAGCATTCCAGCACTATACGTAATGGCCATTTGTGGATAAGACAGCAATTTTTATATCTGTACCTGTTGCAAGTTTCCTTTTATCTTTAGTTTAAAAAGAAAAATGACTGAAAATTCAGAAATTTTAATTTATTTTTTTTTAAATTTCTTGTTACTTCAAACTTTAACTAAGCTTCAGATTTTCTATTTTGAAATGGCATTTTCATTTATTTAATAAATGAGAATGCCTTTTCTAAATAGAAAATGCGGAGCTTTGTAATTTCTAACAATGCAGTGGCAAGCCATAGTAATTTCTAACTTATCAAAAATGAATAAATAAATAATCGAATCATGTTTCCCTAACATAAGTTTCAGAACTGAAATATTAATTTTAATCACTTTGAAATTATATTTGCCTTCCTGAATAGTAGTGATTAATGAAAAACAACAAATTCAATGATAACTATTAATATTTCCATCACATTAACTTCTTTATTTTAAAAAAAAATACTGCTAATAAAATCATATATAACATTTCATTGTGTGATTTAATATTAACAGGATTGACATAGGAACAAAATCTTCTTATATAATAAAAGCGTTCTTCTGTCTGTCATCGTGTCATAAGACTTTACGTTTTTTTACTTTTTTGACCAAACTATAAGAGATAGATTGGTCATGCAAATGGATAAAATGTAGATCTTTTTAAGACAAACAAAATGCTACAAAAATCTTTCTAAAAAAGTTTTTGGTTTCCAAGATATGGTGCCTCTTAAAGGGTCAAATTTTGACTTTTTCTCAATTTAAACGAAAAGTATAAAAGTTGGAAGAGAACATTATATTGAGAAAATGTTGGTATTTGAAAGTTCTCTAGAATGATATATCAGTCATTCACAAATGTTTCTTCATTTGGAAGATACATGCATAAATGAAGTGTTTGGCAGCAATCCCCCGTGTGAGCGCCAGTCCGCAATACACCTGTGTTAAATGGACTGTGAAGTTGTATATTCTCCGATCTAAATATTAATTTGCTAAATAAATGATTTTTTTTTTTTTTTTTTAATGCTGTATATGCAAGGGTTCCGGAGCGAAGCGACGGTACCCAGCTATTAAATATTATAATTATTATTATTATTTTGTATATTATAAAAACGTTATTCTGTCATAAGACTTTATATATATTAGTCATTCCAAACGTTTCTGCATTTGCAAGATACATGCAAAAATGTGAATCATATGTTGGCTATTGTGAGAAGTTTGTGAAGGCACGTAAAAATGAAAATTCCTAAATCATTAAGTTTTAGTGCATCAATCAGTGATGATGATGCATTTTTTTGATAAACACACCCATGGGTGGGGGTGGGGGCTGAACTCCCCACCCCTGCCCCACCCAAAAATAAATAAAGATAAAGATAAGAAAAAAAGAAACAAATAATGAAAAAAACGAGAAGAAAACTTTTAGTAAAGCACTGACGTGTCTGTATCTTATTCTTTTGGAAAGTGATCATTGAAAAAACTTATTTTTAAATAGGCCTACATCTGAATGGACTTTTCACAACATCCTTAGCCCCCCCCCCCCCCCAGTATATAAGCAGCGCGAGAAGGCAGGCCAACTCATTGTAGACTATATAACATCAAGCTACGACCAATAGGAGCAGAGCAGTAAACATAAACGTCAACCAATCTGACAAACTGACCATGAAGTGTGTGGCGGCAACCCACAATACACCTGAGTTAAGCGGAAAAGTCCACAATGTGCTGGGAAGTCCTATATTCTCCGATCTCAATATTAATTTGCTTAACAAAAAATGTTTTTTTTTTTTTAATGCTGTACATGCTATACCGGAGCGAAGCGACGGTACCCGGCTAGTAAAACATAAAAAAAAAAGCCAAAGAAATTTAATATAATAATAATAATAATAATCTTAATCTTATAACTCAATTATAGATCAACAGCTTAAACAGCATTGTAGACAATATAACTATCATTAAGGTAAATACTGATAACTAACATAATAAAGAATAATGAAAATAAATCCAGTCATAATAATATTAATAAAATTTAATTTAAGATGTCTGCAATTTTTTTTTTTTTTGAGAATTTATGAAAAGAGGCATTGTATTATGGCATCCAAGTTATGTACCATGATAAAAAAAGAGTAAAAACTAATGTTAAATTGAAGCAATCCCCAAAGATTGCAGTAAATCACGGGAAACAACTGCAATGCTCTGTCTTTCCAGTGGATACTTGAATAGCTTATTTAGTGTCAATGAACACTCATTTGTTTGTGCAGTTTGTGGTCTTAGTTAAGGTTAGATGAAGGCTATAGGGTCAGTTTGTGTTGATTTTAGGTCTGATATCTTCTGTAAAAGAGGCTGCTGTGTTTGCCACTCCAATTTAAACTCCTTTCTATCTGTCAAAGGCTAAACCCTAGTGTGCAGCCCATATTTTTATGAGGAAAGAGGATATATATATATCTATACTACTACACTCCCGTGCAAGTAAATCGACTCACTCCTTCAGAGCGCACAAAAAGGCATATATTTTTTAAATGGCTTAACCGATTTTCAAAAAAAATTTTTTTTTTGAAAGCCTAATGTTTTTACTTTACAATGACACCATTATCATTAAAATCTGTACAATATTTTCCAAATGAATGTGATCTGAACGTAAGTGTATCAAAATGCAGTCTGAACGGAAACCATGAGTTGCGCGCCGCACTCCCCTATAAAATCCCACGTGGACCGATATTTCTTATCAGTCGCTTATCAGACGTTCATCTGTACACATCTCTGCAAGTTTAATTCATTGTTTTCACAAACCCATGGATACTACGCCAGAAGATGCCGCACAAGTTGTTGCTTTATTGCAAGCAGGCCACAGTCAACGAGAAGTCGCTCGTCAACTAAACTTGAGCCAATCTGCTGTCTCAAGAGTATTCAGAAGGTTTCAGGAAACTGGTACCTTCACTCGGAGACCACATACTGGACGGCGCCGATGCACATCTGAGAGGGACGATTGCTTTATGGTTTCAACTTCACTGTGAAATCGCCATCTCACGGGCGTCGATCTGGAACAGGAGCTGACACAAGTTCGTGAAGTAGCTGTTAGTCAATGGACAGTCAGAAGACGCTTGAAGGAAGCCAACCTCACTCCAAGACGGCCCGCTAGAGGCCCAAAATTGACCGTAAGTCACAGCACAGCACGACTCGAATTTGCTCGGGAACACGTCAATTGGAGCATCGAGCAATAGCGGTTCGTCCTATTCACTGATGAGAGCACAATGTGTCTCCATGATAATGATAGGAGAGGCCGGGTCTACCGGCGTCCAGGAGAGCGATTTTCACAGTGCTGTTTTGCTGAAACAGTCTCGTACGGAGGCGGTTCCTATTGTGCCCTACGCAGGATATATCGGGGAAGACTTCATGTTGGTGCATGACAATGCCCGGTGTCATTCAGCACGTACCACTCGGCAATTCAAGGAGGAGGTTGGTCTCGAGACGATGGAGTGGCCAGCCCTCAGTCCCGACATGAATCCGATTGAGCATTTGTGGGACGAGCTCAAACGGAGGGTCCGAGCCAGAAATCCGGCACCATCTAATATCAACGAGCTCAAGATTGCGCTGGAGGAGGAGTGGAATGGGATCCCTCAAGACTTTGTCAAAACCTTAATAGGGTCTATGAGGAACCGCATGCAAGCTGTCGTATAGGCAAGGGGAGGCAATACCAAGTATTGATTAATAAAAAGTTTCCTTATTTTGCCTGAATTTTTTGTTGTATTTTAATTTTAAGTATCTACAATTTTTTTTCCTAAGCATGCATTTTGCTTGCGTTTTCATTCAAAATGCATTATAAAACAAAATATTGTACAGATTTTGATGATAATGGTGTCATTGTAAAGTTGAAAACATTAGGCTTTCAAAAAAAAAAATGATTTTTGAAAATCGGTTAAGCCATTTAAAAAACATACGCCTTTTTGTGTGCTCTGAAGGAGTGAGTCGATTTAGTTGCACGGGAGTGTATTATAAAGCTGAAGAGTTTGTGTGTTTGAATGCGCTAATCTCAGGAACTACCAGTCCAATTTGAAAAATTCTTTTTGCGTTAAATAGCCCGTTTATTGAGGAAGGTTATAGGCTATATAACATCAAGCTATGGCCAATAGGAGCAGAGCAGTAAACGTCAACCAATCTGGCAAACTGAAGTGTGTGATGGCAACAATCTGAGATTCAAAAAAAGAGGTCCAATACATTATTGATGGGGGGAAGGAAACATGAGTCAAAAAACAATATAAATAAGTTACAATTATATGTATAATAAATAACAAGGACATGGTATGATATAATGAAATTAATACAATAAAATAGTCATTATAAATATAGATAATAAATTTAAGTAATTAAAAATATTTAAATAAAGGTTTAAATTCACAAATAATAGATTGAAAAAAAACAGGCGGAAAATCATTATGACTTACAAAATGTCGAGTATATTGAAAAGGTTTCAAAAATGGGATTAAAGAAACTATTTCAATTAAACAAAAAACAAATTAAAAAAAAAAATACAATTTTTAACTCATTTTATATTGTTTTTTTTTATTTGTGTTTCCTTCCCCTTTCCCCCATGAATAACGAATGTATTCAACCTCTTTTCTGAATCTCAGATTGTTTATTTATATCCGATCCATCTGCTTATTTGTAATTTGAAAATGGCAATTGGAACTGTAATTGCCGTTACAATCTATACTACTATTATAAATCTATCGAGAGAACCGAACATTACCGAGAAGGGCTGAACTGTCAATGCCCAGGTCAGCGAGTGAGAGAGAAGTAATTTGTTCAAAGGCATATAAACTAGAATGCAGAGTAATGTCTGCAAGTTCTAAAGTTCTACAAGTTTGCAATTTTATCTTGCAGTAGATTAATCGAATTATTTGATTTTGGATAATAAATATGTTGTCAGTAAAAGATCATTATACACCTGAAGTTTTACAGTTGTTAAGGTTAAGCAATTTGATCTGTTACATGAACTCAGAATTTGGATATTGAAAAACAAAAAACATAAAAGTACAAAAATACTGATTACTTCTAGGACATCAATCAAGAGAAGAACATTAAAGCTGTAGGTACCAATATTGTCACTGCTGCATCTGAATGGAAGTAAATAAACTTTCACAGTTAAGATTATTTTTCAAAAATAAACAGTACTAGAACTGAAATGATGCAACACAAACTGCCAAACTGAAATTCAGAGAAATTGCTTTAGCATTTATCAAAGCCACACAAGGCTTATGAAACATCTGACTTTCATGTGCACTCCTGATAAAGAGAGAGAGAGAGAGAGAGAGGGGGGGACAGACTCACAGGCAACTTAGAGAATGAAGCTTGATATAGATTGACAACTTGCTAATATTTGCTTTAATATCCTGTGGAAACTGCTTCTGGGAAAGGCTGATCTAACCTGTAGAAAAACTTTAGATCTAGTTAACGATCAGTTCATAACTAAAAGCAGCACTATCATACCTCAACATTTGTTCTGTCATATGATTTGATCAGATTCCAAGAAAGCAATTAATTGATTACATGTTATTTGAAGAAAACCATTTTTTTTTTTACTTTATGCTTCCTCCCCTATTTTGATGGACTTCAGAGCTTTTTTAAAGCAGCTTGTATAGTATTGTATAATCAAAAAGCAATTTTTTACTGTATTTGTGCTTCCATTCAACTTCAATTGATGTTTGGTAGCATCTGCTATCCTCAGTATTTTTTGTTAATTTGATTAGCCCTGCTCGAGAAGTTGGTAGAACCTTTCTACTCTTTGAAGTTATTTTCCATCTCTCATAATCTTGTTATGGCATTTCTTTTTCTGTTAGCTTTAGGCAAACATTGAGCAGATGTTACTGGAGAATCTTTCTGTATAGCCTATTACAGGCTTGCCCAGGTATTAAGACCTACTAGGTTCCAAACTGTTGTTGTAAAGCAAAAATCATTAGATTGTAAAACTGCCATTTTATTTTCCTTCTCACGCTTATCATTGCATTTACTGCACTGCAGTCATCTTACATGTGCAGTGAAAATCCAACATAGGACCACAAAAAATAAAGTTATTTTATATTTTAATCATAAGAAAACAGTTTATGAGTAGTTTAAAATGTTCCCTTAATCACAGAGCATAAGAGATACAGCATGAACTGTATGTAAGCAAATTGACATCATATGGACGCAAAAGAAATAATGTCACAGAAGTGTTGTATTGGCATATCACTGTCAGGGAATGTTGGCAGTTAAAAACTATATCATATAGTTGGAAAGTGAATTGTCACAATGTGGGGTATGACTGTTGGTTCCGTCTGAGGTTCACCATCCCATCATTCTCCTAATGTGAAATGTTGCTTTTATAAACAGACACAACTATAAAATGAACTAATGGATAAACTTTATTACTTAATTTTAGAAAAGGGTACTAGATTCAGGGGTTTTTCAGTTTTCATTGAAATGAGTGGCTTTTAAGATTGTGAAAAATTCACATTAAAGCCAAAATATAGGCTTGTTTTCTTTTATATCAGTATTGTTATGTCATACGTTATCTATGTTTTGTGTTTTCTAGTCCATTTGTGGCGTTACACTGGTGGTTATGCTGGGTTAGGACAAGCAAATGAAAGTCTGAGGAGTGATCCTGTAAGTATGATTTACTTTCATACACCATAATTTTTCTGTAAAATTAGACACTTCTTTATTTCCATCTATATTTCATCTTTCTGTGTGAAATATTTCTTCAGGACATAAATCAAGGAGAAGAAATTTTATTCTCCCTCTAAATTGTAATGAAACAAGACCAGTTCAATATCCTTTTGCTCCGACTGTTAGAGTTCTTAGGCAATAAAGAATCCTCCTTTTCATTTCAATTACAGATACCTTAATTATTAATTCAAATGTATTCATAACGAATTTAGAGGAGGGAAAATAAAATTTCTTCTCCTCAATTTGTCCTCTGAAGTCTTTCACACAGAAAGATGAAACATAGATGGAAATAAAGAAGTGTCTAATTTTACAGAAGATTATGGTGTATGTATTTGATATTTAAGTTGATGTTAAGATGATATAATTTTATTTTTTTAAAGAATTTTTTTTTTTTTTTTTTTTTTTTAATTTTGCAAGGAACTTAAATATATTGTTTGTTCAAGTTGAACAAAAAAAAAAACAACAACATAGTTTTACAATAGCTTTTATTATGAAGTACTAAATTGTTACTAAATCATTAGATTTTGGTCAGTCCTTTTAAAGAGAAGCAGTATTGAATATTGGCTACTGCTTCTCTTTAAATCATTGGGTTAACTTTTTTTGCCACTTTTTAACACCAGAATGTCTCCCTTCCAAGAATGGCCAATAATGCCAAAATAATAGTACATAATGCCTTAATAATGCATTTTGTTTTTCACCACTATATCTTAATAACATACATTACTGGGTCGAGTCATAAAAAACTTTCGTTTTTGAATATGAATTTTTATTTTTCAACAAAAAATTTACAGTGGTACTTTAATCTATTATACATTCGTCATTACTTGCAATGACTTGGTGCCATTTATTAGGGAGTTCTTTGATTCCTTTTGCATAGAATTCCACTGGTTTTGATGTGAAAAATCTCTGAACAAACTCTCGAATCTGGTCTCCATTAGCGAACTTTTTCCCCATTAAAGAGTTTGCAGGGATTTTGAAAAGATATGATAATGTGTAGGTGCAAGATCGAGCGAATATGTTGGGCGAGTTAGAATAGACCAGACAAAATCCAATTTTTTTCCTTTGCTGTAACGAGGCTTTGTGTTGTTGTTGTTCTTCTTCTTCTTCTTCTTCTTCATGACATTTTTCAAATTAATGAGTGTTGAGTGCTCTTCTCACAAACTTTGATAGAAATGCTGCAACTTCTGGACATATAAGTCTGCAATAACTGTTTTATTATTATTTACTTGCTCAAAATGAATAATACTGCAATGATTAAACCATTCACACATTATTTTTGCACCATGGATCTAGCTTCAGAGGCTTATCCTTGTTAAACCATTGTCTTTAGTTTACGTTATCATGTGTGTTCATTTTTTTATATTATTAAGAAACGGATTGTTTCTCTATTATTGCTATTGATAAATGATCTCCTTTGCTCTTTTCACTAAGAGTATATGAAACCCCAAACGCCCAGCTTTTATTGGCTTTCCCTATCTATTCCAAGTGGCAGCTTATGATGTACTGTGAAGTGTTTGTCTGCTAATTCCGGAGCACTTTGCATGCTTTGCATTCCACTAATGCTTTTAAAGCACATCATCAAAATAAGATGGGCATCCTGGTTTTGTATCCTTATACACGAGAATAAAATTTCACAAATAAATTTTGGCTGCCTGGCCAGTTATAGTGCTTTACCATATACACTGAATATTTTTTAATTGGTATCCCTAGTATTTTTTTTCTCCTGTTTGAACTCTCACAACATTATATGAAGAGTATGCATTTTCAATCCCTTATTTCACTAACTATAAAATTATTATTGCAGTTATTTATAATTTATTTATAAAACTATAATGTAGTTTTTTAAGCTGTCACTGTTGAGATAAAACTGAGGGACACTTACTTAAACTCCAAACAAGCAAAACTTAGTCAAGTATTAAGAGTCGTGTGTCACTAATGAGTCATTAACATTTTTCACAAGTGTGGAAGTTTTTTTTAAAACTCTGCTCAATAGATTGTAAAGGAGTGATACTTAAGTCTACATTTGTTTTGAAACTGAAGAACTTGACTATCTGTCTTAAAAGACACTTGTTTGATATGGGAAATATACTTGGAGAAGCGTAATATGTAGAGATAGATTCTATTTAATAAAAATTGAATATTTAACAAATACTTAATAGAACCAATCAAAGTCTGTTCAAATTCTAGTCTATAATATACTTTATTTATATACATAAATCCAAAGTATTTAGAAATATGATTTGTATCCAACTTCTGATGTTGTAGAATTGCCAATCCACATCTATATTGTCCAGTTAAAAACAATGCAATTTTTTATCATTAAATCTGTTTCCTCTGAAAAAAATGTTCAGGTAGCTGTTTGTGAAGATATTACATATTAGTGTAATGTAGTTTAAAAAGTATTTTTACTTCATTTGTTACAAATTGAGATGATTATAATTTTTTTATCATAGCAACAAAGTGTAATGGATTATGTGATTTGAAAGATTTGGAAGAGGTGTCAAAATCCTTATTTTATAAATATCGTATGATTTATGTCTTTACCTTGATATATTTAGCTCCTTTTTGATAACTTGTTTGACCAGACTATCAAAGTCAAGCCTGTTTATGAATCAAAAAAACCTTTTCATTAAAAGACCTATACCTTATTCTTTATTTACTAAAGTTTACTTGAATTTTCAGCAGTATGAAAAATTATTGTCAGAAAGGCAAGGCCATATACGTTCACGTCACAATCAGTATCTATTATCCTTCAGTTTTTGGAATGCACCTTCCTCTCGAAGTGGAAACAATCTTTATGAAGTTCGTAGTTACATATTGAAGGTAAATATTTTTAGGTATCTTATTAACTTTTATCATAAATTGCTAGCATATCCAATGCTTGTATTGTTTTGAAGATTTCTTATTACTGAAAATCTGCGTACATATTGTCTAGCGCAATCATTTGGCATTGCTCATGTATCATTGATGCCATCCAGCCCAATGAATCATTACCTGTCTGGTGGCATGTCTGTTCCCTGTATTCTACTTCTGCACCTCTGTCCTAACCAACGCAAATTTTTCTGTCTTCACAAAACTTACTATGTTATTGTGAATTCTAATGTTCTGATGCTGATTTTTTTTTTTTTTTTGTTTTCTTTTGTTTAAAGGTACTGAAATGGTTTTTGAAATATTAGTGCTCAAATAAATGACCCTACTTTTTCACTGTCTTGTTCAGTATAAATCAGAGTCTAAATGCTACTGTTACAATTCAAGCATTCCTACAGTTAAATCTAAGAAAGATGCAGTTTCCGGAATCTTTCACTGTATCTTCTATTGGATTTATGGAAACAGAGGAAATGAAAAATAAGTGGAAGGTAGATATTATTAATGATAAACTTCCAATTAAAATAACTTTTATCAATCAATCACTTGTGCCTTCCTTTTTTCTTGTAGTTACAGAAATATATCTTCCGTTCATGAATAATAACAAGGGGGCTTTAAGTCTGTATCACTGGACTTCTGATTTTTGGAACAAGTTAATTTTAACAGGCATATTTATCTACTTCAGTTAATAAAATTGGAAAAAAAAAGAAAGCTTTCTGTACCTAAGTTATCTTTGTTTGTTTTTAATTATTCCCAATGCTTCCATTATTTTCAGCATTGCTACACCATATGCATTTAATGAGTTGAATATCAATTGTCAGTTTCATCCCTATGAAGCTTGGTTTTCACCTGACCTGCTGAGCAAGATTTGGTTGATGGTGGATCACCAACCATCAAGCATAGTGATAATTTTCACTGAATGAACTAAGTGTGCAATCCCTTTCATTCTTTGATTAGAGACAGAGACCATTAAAACTGAAAGATACGCCTTAAAGGTGTCGAGCAGTCAAGATCCTTGACAAATTCTTCAAAGTGATTAGGGAAGGCTCAAGCCTTCATTGACCTCATGATGAAAATGAGAACTTTGTTTGTTCTGTATAATTTCTATGGAACAAGATATTTTTGATGTGCCATAACCCTAAGTGAAAACCCAGCTTTAATATGACAAAGTTACTTCTGGTAAAAACTTTGATTTCATTCATAGCCCATTTATGCTGTCACTCTACAGATTCCTTTGTTAACTTCCTAGTTGCAACCGTTTAGTAGAGATCTTTTTTTGAACTTATAAGAAAAGATCTTAAACTCTACAAATTTAAGCTGATCTATAGGTCTATAATTTTAATTATATGATTTTTATATCATATCTCCAGCTTGTTTCATTATCCTTTCAGCATTCATAAGGTAGATAACCATTAACTTTACTGACATAATAATTATATAAATTATTAAAGCATTAAAAATATATATATATATATATATATAAAAGACAAACTGTGAATTTTGGAAACCCCGAAGTCTAAGGAGTTAAAAAGATGTGAATTTCTAAAAATAATTGACCCAATCAAATACTGGGTCAGTTGTATAGATAATTTTTTTTAAATTATATTTTTTAGTTAAACCATTCATAACCACAGTTGCATCTTCAGTTTTTCTTTTTCTTTAACTTTTTTGTTTTGTTTTTATTTAATCCATATTTTTAAAATCTTTATTCCAGTATACCAAAGTATACTTACTATTTTTTCACTTATCAAAGCTCTTACAATGTATTATTTCTATTACTTTATTTCTACTAAATTCTTTATTACTTCTATTTGCATTTTTCCTGTCCCAAGTCTTAAGCAAATTCTTTCCTTGACTGTTAATATCTTTCTACCTATGAGAAAATAATCTCATTGGCTTATGTTCTAAACTTTTCCTCTCACTTCTTTCCTTTAATCATTATCAGGAGGAAAGTTCCTATTAAAAATGCCTCCACCCATTTGGTGGTTTTGGTTAAATAAAATAGCCTCAAGTCTAGAATGTAGTGTTACTTCACAACCATCAAATGAGCAGTAAGACAGCATCAAAAGTTTATTGCCAATCTCATTGCAGTTTTAACTTTACATTCTAGTTTTCCATTAAGGAAAACTAATTTCAAACTCTGACAAACTTTTTTGTTTTGTATGAGATGAAAATCTCTTCATTTTTTGTAATGAAGAGATAGACCCAAAAGTCTTAAGTAATTGGGTCTTATAATTTATATAGTTTTCTGTTTTGAAAGAAAAAAAAGAAAAGTTAAATGTTTTTAAAAATTCCAGGAATGTATCCTACAGGCATTAGTTTATTCTGTAAGTTTCTAAATTTTGTTTATACTAATCTTTAAATAGTCTTTAATTTGATAAATATTATTTTACTGAAATTTATGGGCATTAAGATCATATAATGCTGTCCTAATGTGACTGTCCTATTTATGTTATTGCAGTGAAGTGAAAATTCACATGTTATTTGTGTGAATCAATTATGATTTTTGAAAACATGCAACATTTGCAGTAAGATTCCCAGATTTCATAAGGTTAAAAAACAAAACAAACTATTTTTATTGATATGTTATCTACATTGGATTTTAATGTGTTTTGTGTACTCGGAATCTACTGTATATAATGTTTCTTTATTTTCAGATTTTTGAAGTACATTTTATTATATTTATTAAATAAATAGCAATATATTAATTTTGGGTGTTACTGTAATTGTTAAGCCTTTACTAATCTACATATCTCCGACCTAAGTTTACTGTGTCATTATTTTATCAATATGAATATATGCAATGGCACACCCAGAAATTGGCTTGGGGGGGGGGGGGTTACAGGAGAGTTCCAAGGGAGACAATACAGAAAATACCAAACATTTAATTGTTTTTAGCTTGCTTAATATCAGCGCAACCTGATGTTAAGACGTCTTGATTTTCTAGCCATTATATCAAGGACTGCACAGAAGATACCTTCACATTTTCATGGATAAAAGCTAAAGCCAATTCAATCCATTCATACGTTTCTTGTTAGTCAGACTGCAGAGTTAGTTCTTCAAGTATTTTAAAGTAGAGAACTACCTCTCACATGTGCAGGTTGTAGCTGGCAGAGTAACAAGTATTGTGAGTAGACTGTAACACACCACTGTTGCAAACTTGTATTGCTTCTAGAGCCCCGCAAGGAAGTTTTGGAAGTTCTTGTATCAATTGCATCCATAGCAGTGCTTCATCCTTGATGTCAGTGGTGAGATAGAATTTAGCCAGTGATGCGAGTTCAGCCGCGACCTAACTAGTTTGTGCTTCAGCTGTGGGAGGAGACAGAAAATACTGAAAAGGCTTCAAAACTTTGCTGTGAAAACAAACTTTTTGTCAATATCTTCAATAGTCTGATCAGGAAAGGGGATGCAGAGAGCCCTTCTGAAATATTCCTCCAGAGTGTCTGCTGGAATGTTGCCTCTGTGTACCTGTCGGCCTGCAACTCGTGGTGGACATAGTTCGACATCTAGTTTTTCATAGATGTGCATTATATTGTGGAAGATTTGATCGAAACACACCTGTACATTTTGCCTCATATCTTCTTGTGTAGCTTTAACATTCATTGCTGAGTTCAGAATTTTAATTCAATATATTTGTTTGCAGATGTTTACTAAGAGACCTGGTTACTTGAAAAACCTCGTCTACTGTAAACAAAGCCGCGAGGAAATTTAATTTGCAGATATAATTTGAAAGGAGCTGGAAAACTGGCTGTTTTCTTGTCAGTTCATCCAGCGATGTCAAAAGCACTGACTGGCTCAAGAAGTTAGATGAAGGATTTGAGGGAAGTGTGGCATTCAGCCCATTGTGTGGCCACATCATCTTCAGCTTTTGGTCATGGGATCCATCTGTTAACTTGAGGATTGCTTTCTAGAAAGAGCGTACAAGAAGTGCTTCTAAGTCATCTAGTACCAGGAGTGAATGACTAATTGAAAGTTTACTTTAGGATATTTTTTAATTTTTAATTGTTTTACAAAGGTATGAAACTGAATGATCAAGTGTAAGGTGAAGAGCCATTTTAGTGCATAATTTTTTTTTTTTAAAGTCTTTATTATTTTCATACATAGCTGTAGGATCTTTTGTCTCTTCGAAAACTGGGAAAATTCCCATGCTGTGTCTGAGTTCTAGGCAGTTTATTTCCTGTACACAACATCTATCAGTAAGGGACAGGTCGAAAGAATGGGATGTATAGAGAGAATGAATGTTCCTTTGGGTGCTTTTGTTTCATGATGGTTTGTGCTCACCTCGGAGCACCACTCATGGTTGCTGCTCTGTCGTAAGCTTGTCTAACTAATTTATTGCAATCTAGTTTCATATCATTTAGTGCTGCTCATATAGCATCTGCAAGGCCCATGCAGAACAGTCTTTTACTGATATGAACTGCAAGAACTCTTCATGAATGCTGGTGTTTTCTACAAATCTTACACGGAATGAACATTGAATTACACCAGCAATGTCTGTTGTCTCTTCACACATGATTGAAAAGCACTGTGCATCATTGACTGTGTATACCAACTTTCATTTATAATTTCATTTATCGAAGATATAATCTCGTTCTGTATTCCCTAGCTAATATATGTTGCATTTGACAAGTGTGTTCTTAATTCACCATCACCTTCTTTGACTGAACTTCAAGATGGACCTGAAATTTCCTTCTTTCTTTGGGGATTCTTCTAGATCAAGAGATCCTCTATCTGTGTCTCTTACCGGCTAATCCTAAACCATCAAGGATGGTAGCAGACTTAATAATTGGTTTTAGAGCTTGCCAATTTTTGTTGATTTGGCTTTGCAACTCCTCAATGCTCACATCGATACTCAAGTTTCTCACCACTATATGTTGTGAGGAAGTTGGCAGCTCTGCTCAAACTTTCTTTATGATATCCAGCACTTTAATGCTTTTGAATTGTTCTTTGGCATCTTTCCAGTCTCTAAACAATGTTTTCATCAGTTTTCCTGCATAGGAACTCTGATAACCCCACAGTTATTGCAGATAGGCACCATCTTCTTGTGCAAAGTGTGTAAGCTACTTCCATTCAGACATCCATTGTAAGTGGAACTGCAAGTTACAAGTTGCAGAGTTTTTGGAAACTCGAAAGAAATATCAGTAGTCCATGGATTTTCTAGAATATTTTTCCTGGTGAAATCATCAACCATTCTTCCCATACAGAGGATGATGAATGGACTGTGGCTTCCAGTTTGAGAGATTCATTTCTTTGCACCTCTGTTTCTGAAGGGTTTGCTACAGCAGGCCTGTTTAAATATGAGTCGGCCCTAAAATCTTGAGTTGGGGCATCATCTTGAACTTGTACATTTGGTAGTGGTGTTTTTTCTAATGTTGATTCTGGAAGAAACATGAAAGGTTAAGAGATGCCTCTATTGTATGCCAGAATTAAACATTGTTCTATATAATCATGGGAACCAAGAATAAGGTTTGTCTTAGTCGAAAGTCGCACCTTTCTGAAATAAGCCTAAACTGTGCATGGGTGTAGTCAGGATCTCAACTAGTGGGGGGGGGGGGGTTTCAAGTTGGCCTTAGGGAAGCAAATTCATTTATCAGATATTAAGTTAGAAAACAATCACCGTTTATAATGATTTGAATATTTTTAGGTAAAATTAGTTCATTTTTCAATGATTTTCCAAACAAAATTTTTATTTCTCAGCTGCTCCCCGGCTACAACCTGGAAGCCATGAATTTCGACGCTACCACTCAGGAAACAAAACAAAAAAAAAAAAAAATTTGAGACTAAAAAAAACAGGAAGCATGAATCCTACGAAGAACAGTGATTGAATACGCAATCATATGCCTACGTAGATTATTGCAAAAGGTAGGCTAAAGCTATTAAATAAAATCATGCTAATTTTATAACTAAAAACTAAATGAAATGATCTACAAAGGTTTCTTATTCTTACCATCAGATTCTTCTCTATTTGTTTTCTTAAAAAAAATTACACTAGGGTAGTTGGTTTTTTTTTAATCCCTTCATTCTAGATTACTGTAGTGCACAGAAATGCAAGCAGTCAACAGTAGACTGAAGTAAAATTCCCAAGAGACAGACTAAAAAGTTAGACTGAGTCTGAAAATATGCGAAACTGACCAAAAGAGTACTGCGAGTTCTCAGAACCTTACAAAGAACCTTACATATTTGTGATTTAAAGAACAGAGTAGACTTGGGAACGGACAAATTCAGATCTGTTTTAAGTTTGAATCATTACAAAGTTAGCATCAATTACCATTTCTACCTTTTTTTTTATTATTTTGGCTTTTCTTCCTCCTCCTCTATTTCTCTCACTGTTGCAAAGAAGGCTTAACGTGCTTCTACAACTCATTTTTCAGGCTTGGGGGAGGGGGATTAACCCCCAAAACCCTCCCCTCAGTGCACCTATGATATATGTTATTTATCAAAATATTTACTGTATGTTATTCAGTATTATTTTGCTCAAAAATTCGTTTCAGTATTTATTTCAATAATTTACCCTTATTGTTAATCTACAGTAGTCTTTTTAAGTTTTTATTTTTGTAAATGCAAATGCAAATTTTATTGTACTTTATTAACTAACATTAGCACCTACATTCAGGTAAGAACATGCTTACCTTGTAGGTGCCTGTAATTATTAATTACTACTACTACTAATTCTGTTGATTGCCTGTTTGTTTTTTCCTCTTCTGCTTTTTGTTGGTTGAGATTTCTGTGCCTTGATCTACTGCAGTGTTTAGTCTATATTTTAGCGATCCCATATACAAAGTGTAAAGTGAGGTGGGAAGGGGGGGCAGAGCTTTTCTGTCCACCTATCCATCACCATCTCTGCAGCCAAAACTACAAGTTGGACAGGCATGAATGATACCTCATTGATGGAAAGCTATGACTTGTAGAGATGGCGAATAACAAGAGTTCTGGTCTGCGGTCACTTTCTGACTTGCAGGATGTGGCTGAATACACTATGGGCTTGCTATGGCTTTGTGTACACTATAAAACCAGTTTTTTTGCCTGTTTATAATTGAAATGTGTGACATCTTTAATCACTGCTAGCTTGTTATTTCTTAAGTGTCTTAGACTTAGTTTACTTCGGCTTGTCCTGTTTGCATATCCATGAACAATATATATATATATTTCAGTTTTTGTTCAGCTGTGGTACGAAATCCAGTCAGATTAATGGGTGGATCAAAGACTGGGCTAACTTTTATTGCATTTGAGACTTCTATCTGATGCATCTCTCTATTGAGACTTGTTTTTATTCATTGTTAGCTTGAGATTTGCCAAGACGTAACCAATGAGCCTCCTCAAAAAATATTTGTTGTTCGCATCACTTATGATTTCATTATACTCCCTGCAGCCATGTGATCTACATCTATGGATAATTTAGTTGGCAATGAGGATGGTCTACCTTTTGCATGTTTTTGTGTTTTATCTTCTATTGTCTTTGAGTCTGACTTTTTATTGTCAAAATTTTGAAATTAGTTGTAAGTCTATATAGTTTAGTCCATCTGTTCTTGATTGTACAGGGTGCCTATAATTAAAGTTCCCCTAGTCCATGCACTCTACAGCAAAAACTACTTATCGAAATGGCACCAATCTGCAGTACATCGTAATGATGCCATGGGAAGGACATTCATTGAAAAAAAAATTGGTTGCAAAAATTGCCACCAGGGGGCATTTGTAGGTGTGTCTGACCATGACAGTGCAGTATAGTGCTGATATAGGTATAGCCACATCACAACATGATTAATATGTTGACCACGATTAGCTGCTATATTAGAATCGCATGTTCAACTGTTGAACACAAGGTAAGGTATACCTGGAAATGTTGAGCACATGATCTGATATGCTTGCTTGAAGATCTGCCAAGGTTGCTATGTTGTCACAATAAATCAGATCTTTAAGATACCCCACAGCCAAAAATCGCATGAGGCGAGATCCAGTGAGCGTGTGGGCCACGCAGTGCTAAAATGCCGGCTGATGACATGGTCATCAGTGAAATGATTGCAGAGCACCACACAATTGACGATGTGTGGAGGGGCACCATCCTGCATGAATACTGTTGAATCAAGACACTGATGTTATTGGAGTGCTAGAATTATTGAAGTGGTTAGTCAGTAGCTGAAATTGATTGCCAGTAGCTGAACATGGGTTCATGCTCTTCGAAGAAAAACGGTCCAACAGTTAAATGTTGATGTAAATGTATATCAAACTATCACTTTCGGAGAATGTAAAGGAATCTCCAGACATGCATTAGGATTTTCTCTTGCCCAAATGTGACAATTATTTGTGTTAACTGCACTATGCAGATGGAAATGTGCCTCGGCCATCCAGAGAATGTTCCAGGGCCATTCCTGGTCAACCTCGATCTGAGCTAAGAACTGTAGTGCGAAGGTCTCTTGTTGATGCGGATCAAGAGACAGCAATTGTTGAATGTGAGAAATTGTGTAAGGATAGTAGCACATAATGTTCCGAATAAATTTGTGGACTGTGGCAACAGGCTGGCCGAAACGAATGTGCAATGTGCCAAACACTGACTCTGGCCCTGACATTTGACATTCTGTCCTCTTCCACTTTGGCTGCTAATTGTCAACTACCTGCACGGCAACAGGCTTTCCCATTCAATGACCCTGTTTCTTCAAATTTGAGGATCATTTTTTGTAACCCATTCGCAGTCATTGAACCTTTTCGAAGACCTTTTAACGACCTACACCTCCGCAAAGTTTCTGATGCAGAATTCCTGTTTTGGTGAAACAATTTCACAAGTAATGCACGTTCTCGTAAACTTAATGTCATTTTGAGTTTAACACAAAATGTGAATGAAAATGCTTATGAGGCTATTGCTTAAATAGTGATACGAGGGATGATGTGCTAATGGTAATTTGTGATGCATTTCTGATACCATACACACCTGCCAGGTAGTTTTTTGAAACTAATTTTTTTTTCAATGATTTTTTTTTTAAAAAACCATACTATATCTGACTCTTCCTTGTTTTCATCTTGTTCTTCAAAGCAAAACATGTTGATGTTTTATGAGACCCTGTAATATTACACAATATCCTAAATATCAAGCAAGCAATTGAAGAGGCTAGTGGAAAATGCACATCAGTTCTACAAAGTGAAGTTTTCAAAAAATAAGTAATAAGTGTTCTTTTTACAGTTGAATGTATGTTTGTAACCAAAATGAATAGACAATGCCTGTAAAATATTTTGGATACTATCTAAATTTGAGAAAGTTAAAATAATCATTATTTTCATTACAAGAGATTTTAATTCTTCATTTTGTTGTTAGATATACTATTAGAACAATTTAATAATTAGTATCTTATAAAAATTTTAGACTTTGTTTGTTTATTTTATTTATTTTTACATTTCAAAATATTATTATTGTATAAATAAAAAATAAACACCATGAAAATTAATAGATTTTAAAACTGTCATTTTTGAGCTCAATAGTAGTACAATTTTTTTTTCTCCATTATGTTAATTATTATTCAACAAACATTCTGAAACAAAATGCATTGAGTTGTAACTTAATATCAAACAGTTGCATTCTAGTATAGTATGGTTTTAATTGATTATATTTTTTTTAACCATGGAAACAATTACAAGGAATCAATTATATGAAAAATATATTTGTACAGAAACATATTTCAGTCAGTTTTTGTCTGTGTCACTTGTTTTCAGTGAATTTTTTTCAAAGGTGACCTTGTGCAGATTTTGTATTTGCCTCTTTAATTAAGCAAAATATTTTTAGATGTTGAAGGCCTACAACTGAATTCTAATAAGATTTATAACATGGTTTTCAAGATTAGGATAAGATTTTTCATCTAAAGTTTTTAGTAATTGTATTTTTAAACTTATTTTTAAATAACTTAGGGTAGAAAATCTTAAAATAGGAAATAATTATAACTTTTAATTTTTCAGCCTGGTACCATGATTGAATGGGGAAATAACTGGTAAGAAATTATACATTTTAATTACATAAAATTGATTTTTTATTGTATACTTAATTGTCAGTTAAAAATAGTTTTTGATGAACATTTAGTACATACATTAATTTATTAACCAATTTGCATTGCCTCATTTTCTATGGTTCTTTAATTAAATATCATTCAGTATCAATTGACCTCACTTTACTATTTCCATTTTTGTTATCTAATTTTATTACAAATCTACTAGACTGCTGACAGTTGCTTCGCTTCAGAAGCCAAACATATGTAATGGGAAAAAAATTTTATTCATCAAAAAAACAAAAATAAATAAAAACACATCCAGTAAATGAAAACCTAAAACTTCAAACTAAAAATATTTTAAGTTTAAATTCTAAAAAATACATGCAATAGAATATTGAAATCCATTTGTCATAGTTGGAAATTTGATGCCTGGCAGTGCATGTGCGAAATTACATTGTTGCAGAGCGGGTGGACCAAGCAACAATTTTCCTGTTGCCAGGCAACAAGTGCAAATTGTTGCGAAATCAGTTGGTGGTGGATATACGCAGGCATACGCATGGACAGGTTTTTTTTTAATAATACAGATTGATTTCTTTGCCAGATATCGTAAAGCAACATAACATTAATCAAATATCTAACATTCAATAACCTGAATTAAAGTACTTCTAATTGCATGCCACTTGACTGTCATGATTAGATTATGGTAACTTATTTGAGAATTTTTTTTTTTTTTTTTTTTTTCCTGTATTTTAAGTTTTCAGTTGCAGTATTACTGTCCGGAACATTTGAGTCACAAATGTCATAAGTTCAACAGATTTTATATAAGATACCTAAGCAGCAGAAACTCAGTGACAACAATTTACTGAGTCCTTATGTATCGCTTGGATTTACACTATATATTCTTTTCTAAATTTTAACTGAGCAGTAGGTCTTAGTTAAAGTGACCCAAGTGCACATTTTCTTGTTTTGTGCTTCATTTGTTAAGTGTAAAGCAATACTAAAACCAAATTTAATTAAGCTAATTTTAGATTTCATTTACAATTTACTTATTAAGAATCTTCCTATTGTTTGTTCTGCCCCCCCCCCTGTTTTTTTTTTTTTTATTACACTGTAAACAAATTACGTTGTCTGCGTATACAGTCATTCCCCTTATCCGTGGGATTACCATCCGTGACTTCAGTAACCCGCGATTTGAAGAAAATATTAAATAAAAAATTTAGAAATTCATAAATTTGAATTCATAAATTTCATGTGTATGCCTGTATGAGCAGTGTCATGAATCATCTCTCTGTCAGCAGTTTCTTCGTCTTGCATGATCAGTCATATGATTGCTACACAGTGAAAGAATTATTTTACACTTGCACTATCGCTGCTGTGAATTTTTACATAAAAATTATATTTTTGTTAATTATTATTGGAGATGTCTTAATGTATATAATTTTTAAATTGTATCGTAGGTTTGTATATATGTTAAAAATGTAGCCTATGTTTTATAGGGTTTGGTATTTTCTGCAGTTTCAAGCATCTGCGTGAAAGTTTGGAACCAAATGGCTGTAGATACAGGGGGGGACTACTGTATTCTATTTCAGGTCATTGTGGAGAAACAGGTGACATACAGCTGGCATTCTTTTCATTTCTTGTTTAAGGGAGAAATTGAATAATGTAAGATATTGCAATGCAACTCGAAGCCATCTGTAAAATGAATCTTTTGTTACAAGCTTTAATTATATTACTATATCTAGACATACAGAACGTAAGTTTTGGTTAGAAGAATTCTTAACTAAATAATTATGTAAGAAATGAATTTTATTATGTTTTCTATAAACTGTTGTGAATTATATTTTATTTGTTTTGTTTATTTTTTTTAAGGGCAAGAGCAATCCACTATCGGCAGAATAATAGAGAAGCTTTTTGTGGTCTTTTCTCTCAAAGTGGGAGATTATATAATGTTCATCATATTTGGGGTAATAGACTTTGTTTCTTATTGTCATGTGTAAAAGGTTGCATTTAATTTTCTTTAATTAATTAAAAAAAAATATTGTTATTTAAGCATTATTACTAAATTTCCTTAGTAATCACAAGGGTCATTCCATGTCAAATCAACAGGAAAAAAATATTTTGAACCTTTGTCTCAGATTGTCATGGCTTTTGTATATAGGTTTTTACCTATAAGTATGAACAAATATAAATGTTTGGATTTGTTTTGACCAGTATTTTTTTTTTAATTGAATTTTCAAAGTAGCAAACGATGCAAAGTTTGAGCAAACTCATATTTACACAAACTGTTATTACTCAGCAACTCTTTGTCCTAGAGATCTCAACTAGGTATCATTTGAAAGTCATTGTAAGGGCTTTTATTTGGTATGTTTCGTTAGGTATTTTGGAAGAAAAAGTTTTTTGAACACTTCCCTAAATTTTCATTTTGGAACATCTCAAAAAGGCCATTTCTAATTTTCCAGAAAAATATATTTAAAACTTTGTTGCTTGCTTAGCATTTTCTCAAAGTTTCAAAATGGACCCAAATGGGTAATATTTATCTATCATGGTGAAGATATGGAATATTGTTTTTTAGAAAGAGTTAAGTTGCTACTAGTGTAAGGTATATTTAAACACTGATTGTGTTTTTCCAAGATTCTATTGAACTTTTAATGTTTATTATACAACAAAAGGCTTTCTTAAGTTTTATATTTTTATTGTTATTATTCTCTCAACTTTTTTAAATGAAACTACAGATTATTATTAAAAATAGAATCTTTTTAGTATAGTATTAAAAAAAATAAAGTGCTGGTACTACTTACAAAGTATATATATAATAAAAAAAAGCATCAATATATACATACATTTTTTGTTATTTTCAATCCACTGCAGGATGAAGGTCTTCATGTGTTTTCCAGTTTTTTTTTTTTTTTTTTTTTGTCGAATACTTTCCTATTCCAATTAAATCCTATACAACTTTAAATTTCATCCACTGATCTACCTTGTGGATGCTTTCTCAGCCTCCTTTCATTCCTTGGGATCCAGTTTAGAATTTCTGTTGACCATTTATTATCATTACATCTTGCTACATGGTCAGTCCAGATTCATTTCAACTTCTTTATAGTGATGATACCAGACACTCTGGTTTGCTCTCTCACCCATACATTTCGTTTGCTGCCACATCTTGTGATTCCTTACATGCATCATATCATGCTTATTTCAGTTTTCTGCAGTGTCTGAACTGCTTTCCGGATCAGTGTCCATGTGCCTGCTCCAAATATTAGAACTGATAATATACATTGGTTAAAAACTTTTCTTGGCGCAGCTTAGCCACAGCTGCTTTTGTGCCATTAAACCCAACCAACAACAAAAAGTTTTCTCTTCAATCATAGTAGCATTGTTCTTTTCAATATTGCTGTGTTTCTATCAAAGGCATTCCATGTGACTATGATTCAATGATTAATTTCCAGCATAATGCTTCCATCCATACTAATTTATTGTCCAAGATATACAGTATGGTCCAAAACAAATGACACTGAATTGTTTTGAATAGAAAACGCTGCAACCGAAAGAATAATCAACAGTGGTTGTTGACAAATACATGTTCAATGTGATCTTCTTGGTGCTCTAAGCAGTATTCTTAGCAGTTGCATAGGTTGTCCACCATGTCCCGGAAGAGAGGTTCTTCCATTCCCCTAAGAGTTGTCACAATCTTTTGCCACAGCTCAGCAATCTTTGCTGGAGGTTGTCCTTGAAAAAGCATTTCCTTCAGCATTCCTCAAACGTACACATCAGGTGGAGTTAAATCAGGGGAATGTGAGTGATATGGAATGTTTACTTCACAGAATATCATGTGATCTCCGAAGGTGCCATGAAGTAGCTGAAGTGATTCCCTCGCCGTTTGACACGTAGCTCTATCATGTTGAAACCACTGGGAATGAAGACATAGATGTCGTGCTCGGCAGAAATGTTGGAGGTCCCTGAGAAACTGTGTGATTACCTGTTCTCTATAACGCACCTGATTTACGGTCATCCTCAATGAAGTAAGGACCAATGATGCCGTCTCCTGAGACTGCACGCCATATAGTAACCTGTTCACTTTAGAGTGGTGTTTCAATAATGATGTCTGGTCGGGCGAAACCAAAAAATCGGGTTGTTTGTTTATTGATATAGCCATTCAGATGAGCATGACACTCGTCCGAAAACCAAATATTAGCCAAAAATTCAGGATCGTCATACACCATTGTTAACATGGAAGCACAGTACATGACTCTTGCTTCTTTATCGACAGGTTTCAATGGTTGTCCATTATGTATTTTGTAAGGGAACCCACCATTGGTTTTAAATATAAGTCGAACTACCCATGTCCAGTTTAACTGCCATTCGTTGGAGACTTTGTTGTGGCGACTGCAACACTTGCTCAAAAAGTAGGCCGAGATTTTCATTCGTTTTTACTGTTACAGGATGGCCTGTGCAACCTTTCCTCTATGTGTGTACACTTCTGGTTCGACGGAATTTATTGACGATAAATAGCATAACCTTGTTCGTGGGTGCTGGACGGTTAAAATGCTCCTGACATTCTGTAGCAACGTTTAGCAGGCTAGGTCCATTGCCATGGCCTATCCCGTATGATCGAAAATAGTGCTCTGCAATAAACACTTTCTCTTCGGAAGTTAATACCATTTTCACAGCAACACTGATTAATCTCACATCCGCAGTAATTCCTGTTCTGGTTACAACAATCGCCTACATATTCATCTCACAGTGCCACTTTTCATGTGGTTAAATTGTTCAGTGTTGTTTGTTTTGGGCCATACTGTATATGCCTGCTAAGTTCCTCTAATCCAGCATTAGCAACTTTAATTTGTTGCCTATTAGCAAATCCATTAACACAATCTTTTTTTTCTTCAGTTTAGCTTTTAAGCTTTTGTTTGCAAGTTCTTATTTCATCAGTTGTAGCTCTGTAACATCTTTAGCTAGGACAACCATATCGTCTGTGGCTTAAATAGTCTGCATTAATATTGATGCTTTTTCTTCCCAATCATATTTTCTGAACACTTCCTGAATTACTACGGTAAATGGTTTAGGAGAGATAGTATCTCCCTGTCTGACATCTTTTTCTATCATGATTTTTTCTGTATCTTTGTGCAAACAAATATATCGTTTGTAATTCATATATATACACTTGAGTTAGCTTTACATTAGGAACACCCCAGCCCGCCAATTTTTCATATTTGGAATGAGATCAAAGGACCACATGATATCAATGTCATATGCAGCCACTGTAGATAGGCAGACCTCTTGCTCTTATGTAATCAGTACATGTTTGCCAGTGATGGAAAAGCATGGCAACATAAGCCAATTTTATAGTTGGGGCCCCAGAGGACGGGAGCCAATATTTTGGAAACAGCTGCACTTGGCTGCTTCCAAAGCACTATATCAAGGGTGTACCAGATCTGGATTAACAAGGAACAGACATCGAGCAAGAAGGGCTTAACATTGGTCAGCCATGCATGGTTGATCCTAGAGGTGAGTTTTGCCTGTCATGACAGGTATCTGAGCAACAACCTACAACAGTCACAAAGCTCATCCACCAGTACAGCAGTGGTGCAGTTTGACCCACATGCACCATACTTTGCTTTGCCTGTGTTTTACAGCTGGAGACCAACAAGGGTACCTACGATGACATTTAGGCATCACAAACACCACCTTACATGGCTTAAGCAACATTGACAATGAACCTTGACAGATGAAATAAGATCATCTGGAGTGATGAGTCCCATTTCCTGCTGCACCATGCTGATGGCCAGGTTTGCATTTTGTGTAAACAGCATCAGGCCCTATCCCCTGGTGGCACAGTTTGGATTGAACAAGCTGGTGAAGGTAGTGTTCTGATCTCGGTAGCTTTTTCCTGGCAGACCTTAGGCCCTTTGGTTATCATCCTACAAACACTGAATGGTAAATGCTACACCTCCATCCATATCTACAGGAGGTCTTTCCTGGCAACAGTGCCATCTTTCAACAGGACAACTCACCTTGTCATTGAGCTTGTATACCTTAAGAATAGCTTTCTTCATAGGTGTTCCTTAAAACCCTTAATAATGTTGTAGAAGTAAACTAGCAGCCCCCCCCCCCCCCCCATACACACACAAAAGGGACATCTAAATTACCATTATAATCCTTTTAATTCACAGAAAAAGCACTTTCAGTTGGAACACATTTTATCTTTAAAAAATTTTCTGCAATTTGGATTCTACTGATTTCAAGGTTTGAATCTTGGTATCTCTGGCCATAGTATGAGTAGAAGCATTAATTAATCAAAAATTTGAATACAAGACAAGTTTAAAAAAAAAAATCCTCATCTAGTAAATGCTCTTTGTTAATATGCCCTCTTTTATTGAAATTGATATAGAAACCATTTTTACCATCATAGTTTAAACTTTCCTGTCATAATTTACAGTGTACAAGGATTTGAAAACCCGAAAAGAAACAAGGGAAGCTGCTTGGCAGAAACCTGGATGGGATGAATGTGTTGCATACACAGGTAAATGGTTTTTATTATTTATCAGAGTGATGTGGAGGTTCTTTTAGCTCTAAAAAAAGTATTTAAGATAACTATGTAATTAAATAATTCAATTATGAAAATGAGCCATAAGTAATAAAAGTGTAAGATAAGAATCTCATATAACATGAATATCAGATATGATGATTGTATTCGATGTATTTAAAACCACTGTGCTATGTATTACTACATTTCTCTAATTGCATTTTAAAGTATTTTTCTGAATTAAATTTGAAACAAAATTTGAATGGAGAGACATTATTTACTCTGAAAATTCTACCAAAGCTCCATCTCTGTTTTTATGTAGAACACACATGGCACGTGATATCATTAATCATATGCAAATTAAGAGGTTTTTTTTGTTTAGCTTCTCCCTAATCAGTGAGTGCAAAAAATTGTAGCTTTTTACAGAAACAGTGTTTATTTCTTATTTCACCGCTAGACTTTGCTTTAACTGTTGCCAGATGTGAGCTTGAACATCTTAATTGATAGTCTGAGCAAACTATCATTCTGGTAATTATTCATTCCCACAAGAAGATAAAACCTGTTTAGATACTTGATAAGCCAGCACCTGATATTATCTTCTAACTTTTTAGGTTCCTGGCAAAAATCAAATGACAGTCAAAATAAAAAGTGTACAGTATTACTATGCTAAATGAAAGGATGAAAAAACAAATTACTATTGCACAATTAGCATTTGAAGTATTTACTTGACTGTTCAGAGTATCAGTAATTGTGGGCTTAGTACTTTACATTTCAGTAGTACATCTACATTGAATATTATAAGAAATTTTAAGATATTTCGTTACAAATAAGAATATAAAATGCCAAATGCCATTACGCTGAGGAAACATAGAAAACTACCAGATGATAAAGGAATTTTACCCAGCTCCCAGTCCTGTCATCAATTAAATTAATGTAAGATTCGTGAAATTGTTGAAATATGTCATCAGTAGGGTTTCCAAATTCCCGACATTTTTGAATCTTCATGAATTGGAATGGGAAATCATCTTTTTTACTTAATTTTTGTAGATCACCAGTGATAATGATTATAATACACAGAAGCTCAGTTATAATGCGATCTTTCAGATCCAAGATTTCGAAGATCGCGATATAACTGCGATATAACCGAACTTTTATTACTTCGCGACGTCAAATGTCGTATATTTCATCTTATTATCGCCCACATGATTCCAAATCGATTTAAAATGGTCATTTCGCGATTACCTACATCATTCAGAGCTAAGTGAAAGAATTTTATATTTATAAATACATAAATCATTATCTTTTCAACATTTTGATGGGTTACATTAGACAAAATCGATTTGGCGCCGCCATCTTGGCATCTTGTACAAACGACGAGTCACATGGATTGAAACTAGGTATTCATACGCCTATTAGATTACATGGGCCTCTTTACTGGTTGTCATTGGTAGAAAAATAGATCTTGATATTCATTTTGGTTAATCGAAAAAGTCCGCGAAAAAGTCTGTTTCCTTTAAATATTTTAGTCATGAAATTAAATACTAACACAAAAACAAATGTAAATATTATTCATTTGAAAATTGAAATAATACTTCAAATAATTTTTATTTATCATTTTTAAAATGAAACTTTGAGGTATAGAGCATTAATTGCCCTATCAGACAATCATGATCTTTTCTTTTTAAACAATATACTATATGTGAAAAAATATACTAGATGTGATGTATATCTGGCAATTGATTGATTTTCTTTTATCTCTTCTAAAATATTCCCAACATTCTTTTATACTCTTTACTCATTATTATGGTAATTTATAAAAAGCTTTAAAAACGAGTTATTATTAAGAAATAAGAATTAATATAATTTATAAAGACCTGTAGTGTGCAGTGAATATCTAAATACTAAAAAAGTTCCATCAAACATTATGATGAGATATTGGAATAATATAAGAAAATTCTAGCATGGTTTTGCAGAATCAAGTGTTGAAATGACCAGTATCTTTCTTTTTTTGTTTCTCATAAGGTTTTTGTTTCCTAAAAGATTATGTAAAACATACTATATGTTTAAATGAAACAATTTAAATTGTGTTTTTAAAAAATGGCTTGCCAGTAGCACTAAGAGAGCCATGAACACATATCTATATTAAAATCATTAGCTGATCAACTGATCAGTTAAGCTACTGCTTTGTTTACTGGCAGGTCTGTAATCTGCAGCTAATTCTTATATGCATATACTGAAAAATGCTGTCAAACATTAATAGCAATGTAAATTGTATTTAAAAAATAGAATGACTTCCTGATGGCAGATAAGAAAGCTGCGAAAACTCACATCACAATCAGAAACTGCTAACAAACTGATAGAATGTAAATATGACATGGCAGAGCTAAAATTAGCTGGCCATTTGATAGCTGATTTGGTGTCTTACATGCATGTATGGCAGCATTCTTCTAAACTTTTCCTGGAATTTTTTCCTGCATTGCTGGCAATGTAACTGTTGGATTGCAATAATTAGGAAAAAATTGCAAGAGATACATTGTGAATAGTGGCATTTATTTGCCATTGTGGTTCTCCCTGGTTCAAAGAGCAATTTTCCCGATTTCCCAACCAATTTTTCTCGGGATTTGGGAACCGCAAAACTACAGAAAATTTCTGAGAATGGGTGGGAAGCAACACCCGCCCTGAAACACTAGCCATGAGGTTGCTTTGTATTTTAATATTTGATTTCTTTGTAAAATGAACTAATAATAGGAAAAAAAAAATGCAGAAAACTAAGTATTACATAAATTTCTACTATCAAGGAGAGACATCCTGTTCATCAGATTTTACTGCCCTTCTGTGAGATGAAAATATACATGAAATGCTTCAAAGATATATGTGAATTTGGGAATCAATCCACCTCCAGTTTTGATCAAATATGCAATTACTTTTTTTCTTTCTTCTTCCTTTCTTTTGTTTTTCTTTTTCCTTAAATAATAAAAACATATTAACATATCAAAATATGATTAGGAATGTATAAATGATAATCCCTTTAAGGTTATTAAAACTACTTATGACTAATTATTTAGAAAAATAAAGTATACCTATAAGTACATCATTTATAACCATTTCAGCTCCCCGAAATGGCCCTCCCAAACAAAATCGAGCACCAATTATTATTCATTGTGCACCGCACAGCCTCAAATTCTTTGTCCCGGCAACTGCCGAGCTCAAAAGAATTTAAGAAAGGATGGAGAATCTAAAAAATACAATTAATGCACATAAAAAACTTAACGTTCATCATAAAAGTTTTGGAAAAAAATATCTGAAAGTGCACATAAATAAACAAAGGTTCTTGCACCTTGAGCCACCATGTCGGAAATATGAGACAGCTGTTTCAGCCTTATTAGGCTTCTTCAGTCAGTTTACCCTTGATGATAGCCCAGAGTGCAAGACAAAGAAGAGGTAACCATTTCGGCTCCCCGAAATGCCCCCCCCCCCCCCAAACAAAATCAAGCACTAATTATAATTCACTGTGTACCACACAGTGAAATAAATTCTTTTGGTTGCTGGGACAAATAATTTGGTATCATTTCTACTCCTGTCACTGATGATATGCCACTAAAAATGTGCAAGTGATTGACAATACTTATTTTGTAACTAAGATGATTGGCTATACAACAAGCACATCAACTGACCACATGCATTGCTACTATGTGACTGCATTCAAACAAATCTAGCTGCTGTTATTACCTTGTATATGATGATTTGGTATATTGCGAAGTAAGAGAAATCTCCATTATTGGCTTTCCTGCTAAAGTTATATGAACTTTATTTGGGATTGACAGTGCCTTCTATATTATTGCTTCTGGTGAGGTTATTCTAATACACATTCATTATATCTTAATGCTCAGTGTCCCATTCTATGTGGTAAAGATGTGGTTTGATCTTTACCATAATGATTGGTCTTCATAAATGTTGCAATTTTTTATTCAGCAAGGTATTTCCTTTGTTTGATGTATGATTTGTCATTCTGATTGACCAATCTTTTGTAACATGCTGTCATTTCTGTCCATATTACATTTTACTGAACTGAAATTAAGCATACTTTGTATGACCTTTCTTATTGCTTTCCTGGGAAGTGTCGTTGTTGTAAGTCAAAAGAAAGCTGCTTTTTTTTTTTAATTTCATAATTTTATTGGATTTATTTTGTGTTTCATGATTCTAATGGGTTTATAGACATAATGCAACTTTTAATATAGGATGCTCAAAATCGCATTTTATTATCAATGGGTGAGATCAAGTGTTTATTAAGTGACATCCTAGAACATCTGTTTCACGCTCTTTGGTGATCATCAGCTAGGAGCAGTCACCAGTAAACAGAGAGGTCTAGGTACAGAGGCTAATAGGAACAATTTTGGGAATCAATGTGGAGCCTCCAAAGCAATTAAGCAAACAATAAAAAACTCACCAAAAAAATGTGAGTTTTTTTATTATTTGTTTAAATTTCAGAGGCTCCACATTGATTCCCACCATTGCATTTTTGTCAACTGATATAATGCAATTTCGTTCTTTTCATATTTTCATTAATTTATTATTGAAGAAGACCTTTTTCTAGGCTGATTTCTGTAGATATCTTTAAAATTTTTCACTTGACATTTCATGCTTAAATTATTTTTTTGTTTTTCATTTATTCAGTACCACTCATAAGAGAGATGGAATCTCGTCTCATGTATCCAACTCCCTTTTCACCAACACAGTGATGAAAACTTGTTCCACCAACCATCAATGAAATCAGTAATTTCTTCACAGAACTTTAAGGTACACCATCCTTGCCAAAATGATTTGTTTTTCTGATTATTGTACTTGAGAGTTAATATAGTTTAGGGCTTTGAAGCATGTAAGTGGCATGTTTCCTTTTGGGTATACATGTAGTAGATCAAGAGTGCTCTAGCATTTATAGTGATAATTTACCAAATATATGGATTTTTATTTTAATGAATTAGTTGGTTAAGTTGATTTTTGTTTCCACAGTTTTCTTATTTTATTGATAAATTTGTTCATATCAGCGAGTTCAAAAGAAAACTTAATCTAATAAGTGTCTGTTTATTTTCTAAAAAAGAAATCTTGTTTTTTTAGAAAAAAACTGTAACAATAATGAATTTAAACTTGTAAATAAGATTGTGCTACATCAAAATTGCATTAAATTTTTAATAAACTTATAATTTTCAGCTTAATTAAAGCATCATATGTATTACAGAGATATCTTGATTTGCAATAATTTTCTATGAAAATTAGTTGTAAGTTCAAAACATTTCAGACATTTTCTTTTTTTAGAAAAAAAATTGTAAATACACACACACTTTCCCAAAGTAAAAAGGTAAGATGTTACGATATAAAATAAAATTGAATTTGTAAAGATTTTTTTTAGTACAGAGATTTTGTTTGAGATGTAAATTGAGCTGGTTATCCATTAACTTGTACAAACTGTTATGCTCTTGGATGAATTCCTGAATGTACAGAATTGGCAGCTAAAGATATTGTTTCAAATATTTCTTTTTCAGTATTTTCCAGCTCCCTTCCAAAATAAAATAACTAAAGGAGAAAAGTTTAGTATACTCCTTAAATAGAAATTAAGTGAAATCTCTGATACTCTTGTCATAAGTTTTTGTGTGTTCTTAAGTGTTTATAATTATGAAAAAAAAAATACAGTTTGAATTTTTATTGACTTTTTCAGTTTTTATATAACGATAAATCTTCACAGAAACAAATACAAAGGAATAAAAAAGATTCTTGAGGTATGTTCTGTGTTAGACCATGTGCAATTTATTTCAAATTTTCTTTTCTGTTTTCATAGTCTGATCTCAATTGGTCAAGAAATAATTTCAAGATTTGAGTAGTTTGCACTTCAGTTTGTTATTGATTTCAAGTATTTTATTTTGTATACAAAACTTACAGAATCTACTTCTTTCATCTGTTGAGTTTAAGTACTCAAGTGATAACTATTTCTGCAAAAGATCTTATGAAAAAAGGTAGTAAAGGGATAGTAAATGGTGTGATGTATTAGAACAGATTGAGTTAAACAAGTTATCATAAAAGATTTGTTCAATGTAACAAAATGTGTGCAATGTTTTTGCCATTTCAAGCTTTCACTAGTGATTGGCAATGAATGCCTATGATCATAAAATAGCTGTTTAAAGCTCCATCTGTAAAGGCTCAGTGGTAAAAACCTGTACATGATTTGAATTATATATTCATCACAAGAGACATGTCAAAAGAAAGAAAAAAAAAAAAGATACTTTTTGATGTTATTACTAATATGAAATATTTAATGAATTTTAGAAGTTGTTCCTTTCAATTATTCTCAAAAAATCCGTTAAACAAAAATTTTGCTTGACTATCTTCTAAAGTTTATCTTTAAAGATATAATTTTTTTATTATTATTTTTATTAGTATTTATTCAAAATACTAATTGAAATCTAAATAATTCCAGAATAATCATGTTCTTTAGAAATCAATTTAGCTACATATTTACTATTTAAATGACTATTTAATATGAAATTAGCTATTATAGTCTTTTGCTTATTATTTTCTACCATCTTTTAGGATAATTAAACAATTGCCTTTTTTATAAATAAATTTATAAAACCTCAACACATACTCAAAATATATAAAATTGACTTTCACTAAAGGCTATAATTTCCTATATACTCTAATCAAAAATATGCTTAACAAATGACTTTTGTTATTATTTTTTAAACAATAGATGAATCCCAACCAAACTAATAAAATAACAATACTGTTGGAGAAGATTTTTTACTTACTAAAGTACTCCATTTGTTATTTAACCAAGATATTTTTATTTTCAAGTGCCAATGTATTTTACACGATATAATGAATGTATGAAATTCAAGTAGCACAAATGGTTTATCAACCATATATATTGATTTGATTTTAAATATTAATATGAAAAAGGATTAGTTGATTTAACAGAATTTAGAATTTTTCAGTAGATAAATGCTTAGAACAGAAATCTAAATTTATTCTTTACTGATCTTTAATGATAGGCAATTTATTAGCTTTTAATATATATAAATGGATTTACTTTTGCAAAATAATAAAGAATGAAATCTATACCTTTTTTTTTTTTTTTTTCAATTTTTCAACCATATTTTGAATTTATTAATACATAATTAATGTACTTAACAATTTATATATATATATAGATATTGTTTACAAAGTTACTTTTTTCCTTGAAGAACTTAGAATTTTAGCCTGGTCTGTTTTTTAAAAAAAAAATTGTAAATTAAAATGAAGAGAATTAGTTTACTTTCATCCTGTTATCAACAAATTTGTAACCATTGACAATTGTTGAAATTTAATGTCATTCTTAAATGTTTTGATACATATATAGGTTTATTGAATGTTAATTATTATTATTTAAATTATGTAACAATATGTATAGTGATTATTAATATTTAAAAAAAATAATAGCAATACTATCATGCCAGCAGAATAAAAGTCAATAATAGGACTATTAGGATTTTTTCTTTTTTGAAATAATGTTTATCTGAATATATTTTCTTTATATAAATATATGAAAAAAAAAGGTGCTTTATAAATACAGTATATATAAATATATCCTTAAAGAAGTTTTCTTTGTACAGTAATCTTTTCTTCTTATTTTTATTAAAAGTATTGCTGTTGGTAAATTTCAAATATGCAAGTTGGAATTATGTATTTAAAATCTGTTCTTTCCTCATAGTAGAGCAGTGTTTGTCAAGTGCCTCTGGTGAAATGATTTCCAAGTGCATTTTAATTAAATGTACATTTGTAAGGAAATATCTTACCAAGCAGTTTTAACATATTAGATTATATATGCTATTTCAGGAAAAAAAAAAAAAATCCAAGTTATTAATTGCTACTAATGACAGTTTTCTTACACATTAGTTTTAATATATTGATTTAAATAGCTTTTATTTTTTAAATACTTGCTGATATTGGTATGTGATTTTTCTGAATATATGTTACAAATCTAATTAAGGTATGAGGCATTTATAATTTTATTAAATTATTGATTTACAGATTAATAATGACTAATATATATTAAATTAATTTCTCATTGGATAGTTTTATCCCTACATATTAGAACTTGTGCTAATATATTTTTGTATCAAGGGCTTCAATAAATTATCTTGATTAAAATATTAACTCCTGTTTACATTTTAATCTAACTGTAATAGGAAGCTAATAATAGTTAATTGAAAATAAAATATTTCAGAGCTTGCTAAATAACTCTTCATTTTTAATTATAAAATAGAAATGTTGGTCGATTTCTTCTACAGTAATTGATGATTTGCACCTTGAAATAATTGGTGCCTGACACCTTTTATGATTTGAATTTAAGTACTTCCAGAATTAAAATGAGCATATTGACCTTCAATTGTTAGTTGGAAAGGATTAATGAGCCGATGCCACAATAACTTATCTGTCAACATATAGACTTTGCACAGCTATGATTTTCTTCATAATGTAATGGCGTTGTGGTTGATGAATAATTATGATGATTTTATAGTAAGTAATAAATGAAATACTTGTGGTTCCATATCATTAATGAGCAGTGCCAGTGAGTAAGGATTTCTAAGTCTATTCTTCAAATTGAAACTTTGGTTGTACACATTTTTTTTTACATTGGTTGACTGGTGTGGTCTGTGGAGATAAATGTGCTACTGCCTTCTGCAGAAATTGTGTTTGAAACTTTTGTAATTTGATTTGCTCATGTTTTAACTTTCGATATAGTCTAGTTTTGCAGCCTTCAGAACCATGGACTGTTGATGTCACTTGGTAGTTTTTTTTTTGCTTTGGTTAAGTAAAATTGATAGGAAAATGTTTAAATGTTAATTCAAACACAAAAGAATTTCAAAGTTTTGTGGAAAGGGAAGTGAAATTGGTAAGTTATAGTTTTATTATTATTGCAATTAAAATTTCTTTAATTTTGTAACACAATTTTTTTTGTCTGGTTATGATGTCGTTTTTCAGTTTAGTTCTAGGATAAGTTTATTAAATTATTATAATCAATATTTATTAGAAATTAAATGATTTAAATTTTTAATTTGTGATATTCTAGGAGTCAGGGTTAGCTTTAGAGCAATTGTTAGCTCTTTAAGCAATAAGCACTGCATTTATTACATCAACAGTAAATTTATATTTATAAAATTATTATATAGAAATAGTTAATTGAATTGAAATCATGTACAGCATACTTAAAGAGCTAAGAATACTCAAAAGTTATCACCAGCTCTAGTAAAAATAGAATAATTCAAAAAGATTCAAATAATGAGGGGGGGGGCAAACTGAATCATTTGTTCATATAAAATAAATATTAAAAGGCATGTTTTATAGTAAATGAAATATAAAGGTAAAAGAGAAAAATAATTGAAAAGGATAAAATATTTGCCAGTTTCAAAAGTAGCAAGTGTTAATCATTTTCGAAATTATAGAAATAAGTAAAGGGAAACAATAATAAAAGTGTTTTTGTAAAATGAACCATAGTAATTTGCAGTTTTTACAGTAAAGGACATTGGCTACTTCATAGACAGTTGTCTTGAATTATTCTAGCACATGTTCTTATAATAGCCTGATGCAAATAAAGAGAACTTTCCAATGGAGACCCAATCTTTTATATAATTTATCATTATTATTTTTGAAATGCAATTCTTCATAATGTAATAAATTTCTAAGAAATTTTCTTCAGAGAAGATAAAGGGGCTGGCTTACAATGTTTAAGATGTTGAGGGGGTGACTTAAGTGTCCGATTTCTTAAATGGAATATAAAATATTAGTTTATTTGTAAATGAGGTCTTTTTAAAAGAATTTAAAAATAATTTTTAAGTAACATTATAATTTTAATTTTTTTACATATATAATTATTTTAAATTCGTAAGTTCTAATATAGAAATTGATGTCTACAAATAAGTTAACTTTGATATTGATAATAATTACATCTTAATTACATAATAAAAACATAATTTGAAACTGTTATCTAGCTGCAGTTCTATTGCTTTCAGGAAACAATCTCGCCATTAAACTTTTACAATACATACTTGCATAATTTAAATTACTAAATTAATATTCTTAATTTGTAATTGAGTAAAATTTAGAATACAGCAGTTAAACTGATATGTGCAGTGTTAGTTTGGCAATTAGACCTATTCCAATTTATATATGATGCTCAGAATATCCAAAGATTACAAAGAAGTTAAAAAATAAAACTATATAGTATGTAAATTGAATATGTACCTCAAATCACAAAAACTATTGAACCTGTCCTACAGGTATATTCGCCCATTTCAGTATCATGAAGACAAAGTTGATGCTGGCAATTTGATAAGATTATTTTGCAGTATATTTACAAGTGAAATTCTGTTAAAAAAAAATATTACTTCTATTTACAAAAGATATGTGTACCGGTAAACTTTGTAGGCTAATAAAAAAGCTAATTCAGGAACAGCAGATCACATCCACTACTAGATTAATTGCAAGCTATTGCTGCCATCTTCTATGTTAGACTTCGTAGTTGAAGTTATTTCTGTTGGTGTGCTCTGTGTGTCCAGTAGTGCTTCTCCTAAATTGTGGTATATATATGGAATGTGTGGATGGATTTTTCGTCATTTCGCTAATTGATGAGAGTACTACTGTGAATCAGCTGTCTTCCCTGATAATTATATTTAGACAATGCTTCCTGGTATGGATCAACCGACAAATATATTTATGGATATTGTAGAAGTTGAAAATGTTACAGCAGAAGGTATTTTCCAGTGCCTAATGAACATACTTGAAGGGATTAGGTTTTCATGATAATTTTTAAAGGAAAATGTGATTGCCATTGTATGTAATATGGTAGCTGTAATGCTAGGTAATAAAAATGAGATAATGGCCATTATTAAAAAGAAGTTCCCATATACTATAGTTTGATATTGTCTAATGTTGAGCTGTTTGTTGGAAATGTGGTTAAAAAAGACTTCCCAATTCATTCATTTCATTTCAAATCATTTCTTGACAAACTATTTTGTCTATCATCAATCTTCCCAAAACGTTAGAGAACCAAGGCAAGTAGCTGAAGATCTAGATGAACAAATCTTCAAAATCGGAAGAATTTGATGTATGCGATGGGTGGCTTCTAGTTTCAGAAGGGTTTTTGCAGTGTAGAAAGATTATGAAGCCCTCATTGCTTACTTTGTAAATGCAAAAGATGAAGAACACATGAAAAAGTGACAGACTAATGTATGAATACCTACTGAAGAAAATTACAAGTGTTCTTTTGTGCTGGATGTTGTGCTGATGCATGATGCTCTACAAGAATTGTCTGAACTCGGTGTTGAGCAGAAGCATGAAACATCATAATCTCGAAATCTCACAAAATTATTTCAAGGCAGATTCAGGGTGTTTGAAGACAGAAAATCAAATTGTAGACCTCACTTTAGTGAAGCTCTTTGAGCAGCTGAAAACTTGAATTTCAAAGGGTTACTCTATGGAATAAAAAGAGCAACAAAGATCAGCAAAGGTAAATCCCTCTTGACCCCAGAAGGTTTTATGACTGCATAAAACAGCTAATGAAAAATCGACTGCTAACTAAAGAAGACTTACAGTATTGGACTGGACAGAAGTACTAAAACCAACATTTTGGCCAGACAATGGTGAGAAGACTAACTTTTGGGGAGATTGAAATGGAAAATTTAAGTGAAAGACAGATCCTAAGTCTTAGGATTTCTTAGTGAGAATAAAAAATGCCACCTGGATTCTTGCCACTTCTTAACAGACTCAATACTATTCCCATATCTTCTAGTGAGTGCGAGCATGGCTTCTCACTTATCAATTTAATTGTAATACCAACAAGGGCACTAACATTGTGCACTGATGCTCTTCAAGCTGGTCGGTTCCCCTCTTGAGTGTTTTTCAACTGTTGCCATATGTCAATTCCTGGTTCCTGAAAAGGAGACATTTAGCAACTGATACAAAAAGCAAAGAATGCTCACGTGAAGATGGCAGCACTATTGTTTTGATGCCAATTTGCAAACTGCTGTGATGTACGATACTAAATTTATTTTTTATTTTGGGTGGAATGGGAGAGTATCAGTAATTTATTCTTTAGAAAAAGAAGCACTGATTGAAACTAAATATTTTATCTTTTGAAGTAGGAATGTAAGTTTTCTTCAATGTAACTTGGGAAATCAAATTTTCTTAATAGATGTGATGGTTTGTTTTGTTTTACTTTCTGAGATCAATGGAATATAATTTTTTTTTTTAAAACTCAAACTGTGGCATTACTTTTTATCTTCTGGCTTATCTGCCTTGAAATGAAAAATATCCATCCATGAACTTGTCTGATTCGTTATTGGTTTATCAGTTTTTCTTTGTATTCTATAAAGCTTTATATACTTACATATATTTTATAAGCTTTATATATTTTTGAAAGGGAAGCTATTTGAAACACATTCAACGTAGAATTGTTACTTCTAACACTAGTGTGCGCATGATAGGGGTGGGAGGCCAGCCAGCTTCTTACAATTTGCATAATAGATATTGATAGTGATATTGAAGGTTGACTTCACCAGCAAATATCTTCAGTACTGAAAAATAAATATTAGAAATTTCATAAAAAAAAGTTTTTTTTGTTAGAAAAATTTGAAAAATTACATGGAAGTGACATTGTAAAATTATGGATTTACTTTTTTTCTTTACTATTTTTTTAATAATTTTGGAAAGAAATTGAGAAATGAGGGCTGAAAAAAAACGAAAAAAAATGTTACAAGTAATTATAACCTTCAGAAAGCAATTATGAATCGGAACTTTGCATGATATTTTCCTTATCTACTATTGTTTTCCCCATTTGTAAATAGAGTATTGATTGATATGTTTGATATTAAACCATTTTAATATATATTCTAAAGTTTTGAATAGAATGCCCTCCATTCATATTTTCACAACTGGGTCCATTGGATTTATGGTTCAGTAATTCCAATGTTAACTTAGATTGCATCTTGCTCTTCAGTGCAATACCTTTCAAAAAGGGTGTGCTAACCATACTCTTACCTTTGATAAAAGCTTTAAAGTAGGATACATAACGAAACTGTTACAGATATTGGGGGAGAGGGGATTTGCAAGGAAATAATTTCTCTTGCTTGGAAGTGACAGCAGTTGAAGTAATATGGCAATGACGGAAGCAAAAGGACATATTTCTCAGCCATTTGTAAAAACTGGATAGAATGTGTTCTAAAGGATGTGGAAAGTAGTTAAGAAGGACTTACAGCAGCAGTGGAAGCACGGAATTGTGCTAACATTGAAATCTAGTGGTAATAGTATTTCAGAGTTTGATGAATAAGGAGGAGTGAGAATGATGAAACTTAATCTTTAGAGGGGGTGGTATTGCTAAGCATAGAGGCTATGGTCGATTGTGGAAATGTACGTCTTTGATTACATAGTAATTCCTGGAGATTAAAATGACTAGATAGTTTGAGCTATTTTTGAGAAAAAAAAATATCTAAATGAATAACTTTTTTTTTTTTTTTATTTTGAGCTATTTAATTCATTTGAGGCTAGGCAAAAAGTTAGCACATTACTTTTTTGTGAGAGTTTGTTTCTGCTTTTTTTTTTACATTATCAGATCAAGACATTAGTGTTTATCAATGACTAGATATAGCTGATTACCCCCAATAGGCATGCAACAGCTATACAAGGATGTGTCTTTTAAACACTTAAAGTCTCACTTATATAAATTCTTAAAATGCCAAGAGCAGTAAGTTGTTTAAAAAGCCTGGAAAATACAAATTGATGTATGCCTCAGAAAAAGGCATAGTCCAGAATTAAAATGCAAAACTAAAATGCAGTATCTTGTAGAAAAACTCCAAATGGCCTCTGTAGCCAGTATTGAAAATTATTGTTCAGTCTTTTCTACTTCGGTAAGTAATTACAGGACTCGAATGACAAAATTGAGGAGTGAAGAGAAGCAGAGCAAAAGATTGTGATGACATCTAAGAGCTAAGACTAATCTGGTATAAGTAACATGAACTATAGCAGGATAACATGACATGAATTCATTCATTGTAGTTATAAAGTGCTTGGCAAGAAATAAATTTGGTAAGTGCATGCCTGATAATGCATCTCTGAATATACAGCTAGTTTACTATTTATCAGGGGTGGGAAAGTTACTTTATCATCCCAACTACACATAGCCTCTCTTTAGATTAATGTAGCAATTACAACAGCTTTGGAAAAAAAAATACAATTTAATTTTTTCATGTTTTTGTGTTTTAATTTGATTTACATTTTAATCGTTATATTATTTGGGACCAATGATGAAGTCTTATGATTAGGCATATGCTACTCCTTCTTTACTAGTATCAAAGAAGGGAAAAACAGAGTTTCCTCCAGATTTTTTTGATATGCTAGCTAAGCCATTTCACTATTTCTTACTGCTTTAGGTTGATTTTCTCCTACACCGTGGCACCAAATAAAAAATCTCAAATTACAGAAATCTAAATGAAAGTTGTTCCCATAGTGTTGATCAAAATGACCAAGCAATCACATCAGGTGAGAGCTTCTTAAATAATTGGAGTGCCCTCACAAAGATGAAGTGCATCACTTTATTAAAAAATAAAAACTTTCACTTAAAAATAGCCAATAGTGAGATGTAGGAAAAAAAAATTATTCCATAACTGATATAAATAACTTGGTTAGAGTCCTAACATTTCCCATCAAATTAACTTACTAATAAAGGTGTTACTAATAGTGTTTGACTTTCTATTCTTGGAATACTGTTAAGATTGCCATGAGAAAAATTTGTGTATAGAACAATACAGAGTATGATGCATTATAATAGTATTATGGTGCTGATGCAGCCATCATAATGATATAATACTTAATGCACTGGAATCTTAAATGATGTGTAATATCAGCTTGGTGATTAGATTGCCCATATGACAGTAGATTAAGTTATTATTTAAACCAGATTTATGTCATTGGATGATGACCATCGTACTGACTTTAAATGACTGATAGCTAATTTCAGGTCATCGGAGTTAGAGGTGGAGTAGCCCGAAGGAACAAACATCCCCTATATCTAATGGATATTATTCGAAAGTGTGGGAATTCTGTCAAGCAGTGATGGGCTGTGATCTTGACAAATCACTTTACAAATGGTTGGGAAAGTGACTGCCATGCAATCCACGAGTCTTTGTCCTGTTGATGAAAACTGATTGTCCCATGTGATTTCTATGGTAGAGAGACATTTTTTGATT
>JAFIDM010009631.1:47633499-47645044 GCA_023159025.1 Thereuonema tuberculata | reverse complement strand
GCCACAAATGAATGGTAACGAGTGACAATTTTGGGAAGTTGATTGCCTAAGAGAGAAAACGGAGGCCAGTGTTAAGTAAATGTGCTTGGATGAGACTGCAACAAAAGGATAACCCTTACAAGATAGGTAGATAGACAAATAATCATAACTGTGGTAAATCTCTCCTGACTTTTCTGCTAAAGATTTTTACCAAATTAAATTCATTAGTTATCTACTTACTTTAATTCTTTAGAGAGATACCTTTCTGCAAATAAGGAATTTTCTCTTCACTTTGTTTATCTACAAAGCATGTGTTTACAAATAAAATTATCATTTATTTAATATCTTCAGCTTTAAAAGATCAATAAAAGGTTGATGGAACATGCTCAGTGAAAAAAATAAAATATAATAAACAACATCAAAATGTAAATGTTTATCTAAATATTTTTATCCTTAAATGAATAAAAGAAAGGCTTCATAGCTCTTTTAATAGATTGCTATTCATTTCCTTGATGCCATCAAAGTAGACAACAGATGAATACACATATGTCCAAGATGCACAGCTTGGCTATGATATGATAGAAACTATTCTCCATTGGCATAAGCGACAGAATGTAGCTCTGAAGATTAAAAATATCTGGAGAGGATATCTTAAAAGGATATTTCAAATCTACGGTATGCTGTGAAAGCTTGTGGCAATCTAAGAATGTTCAAATAGCAAGAACAAAATGAAGGAGGTGAAACAAATGTTCCATCAAGAGAGAGGATTTACTAACAATAGATCCAGTGGATGGAAACTAATTCCAGCTATGTTGTACTTGGAATGGACTAAAATGGGTGTCCTTTGCAAATTTGCTCAACTTGTAATTTAATTTTCATCAATCTTTTGTGCCAGAGCTACATCATCTTTACTTTCAGCATAAACTTCTGGTGTAACATCACAGTGATCATTGTATGCAGGCCAACCCCAGCAATTATAATATGGAGATAAATCTGACGTTAGGAGTAGAAGTACTGTTCATCTTCAACTAGCAGGATAGACCCAAATAAAAATGATAGTCTGTTAATATATACACATATAAAGATCATCAGATAACAATCTAGATATTGTTACATATAATAATAAATATCCAAAAGAAATCGGAAGGAAACTTGGAGTAATAATATTATACACTGAAAAAGCATAAATCTTGAAGCACTTGAAGTCGTACAAAATGACAAGGGCACATTGTATGTACAGGGTGGCCCAAGAAAAAGGTAACTGAAATAACTATACTGGTATAGTATTTGTACTGTATTGTCAGTGACCTCTGTTTGGAGCATGGCCTTAACTTTGAACAGATATTAGCAGCAGGATAGGGAAATGTGTCACACAGGTGGAGGCAATTTGGACGTCTTTTCCAGAATGCCTCATTTTCAGATCAGTGTTTCCATTGGTGCCTCGGTCACCAGACCTGATGCCTCCAGATGCGTATGTATGGAGAATTGTTAAGAAATAATGTTTCAAGAGACCCTACCCAGAGAACATGTGTTGAATTGAAGGACAACATTGAATGTGTGATAGGAGGAATTTCATGGGACACATGCAATGCCATGGTGGCAGATATGATTAGAGAATCGAGCTATGTTTGCAACATGATGACAGACATAGTGTTACATCACTGAAGTGAGACATTCGTTAGTAAACTGTACAATGCAGTGCTCTCTTGTGTTTTGGTTACCTATTTTTGGGCCTGTAATTTTGGTTACCTTTTTTTTTTTTGGGGGGGGGGGGGTCACATTGCATTATGTGGCTTCACTAATAATGATAGGAACTACCATCTAACAAGGCACAGAAAAGGACTATGGAAGCTACTAAAGATGAAATTTTAGAACTTAATATTTGAAACGAATATTTTAATTGATATTTGTCTTTGAGAAAGTAGAATAATATATTTTTTGTGTTCTGATTAACAACAACAAAGCTTACTTACAAAATTAATCTAATTTGGCTTTTTGTTGTGTTATCATTCTAAGTGCATCCACTCATTTTGTATTCCAAACTGGAACTTTCTAAAGTCATTACAGAGACTTTTTAAGAAGTTAAGGGTTGTGTGAAATTTTTTATATTTATATTATCATCTATAATCATCAATAGTTTACTTGTCTGAAGAAATAAGAGTTCTGGGCAAAAAAGTAAAACTTTGGGATATTTTAGCAGTAATCCAAAGACTTAGTAAAATGATACAGTTTAAGTGAAATGTAATAGTGTAGTTCTGTAATATTTTTCAAACGATAATACTTGACATGAATATAAACTAAGTTTCAGCCACAACAAATTACAAAGATTAAAGTCAAAAATAAATTAAATATATTTATTCCAGTTTTAATGTAATTCTACAATGTGACCTAAAATAAAAATCATAAACATAACCTCAAATTAGTGGCAATTCTGTCGTTTTTATATACAAGGTCACTCAAAAAAAGAAAATAGAAAACACTACTTCTATATTTTAAATCATAAACAAAATACCAGTACTACAAACTAAACATTAGTGTAAAACATTGATACTGTGAATAAAATTAATCTCAAGTTAACTTCAATATACTATTTAGCTTATAAAGTTGTATTATTAAATCTATATAAAAATTGATCCTTTAATGGATTTTTTTTTATCTATCCCAATTTGCAGCAGCAAACATTTATCAAGGATTAAAGAGAAAAAAAAAAACAACAACAACAAAGTGATGAAATGTAAAGACAGTACTATGCACAATAAAATTGCTTTAACTTAATCAGGTTTTTTTTTTCTTATGCTAAAATGAAACTAATTAAATCTGCAAGTTCATTTATGGAAAACAAAAATGGACAGGAGAGGAAATTAAAGAGATACAATTTTTCTTACTTTAAATTACAAACAGCCTTAAAAGAAGACTTCCAAATAAAAGCATTCATTTTTATTCTAGTAAAACTGATGATAAACTTATTCTATAAAACACTTAATGTCATTTATAAAATATTAAGTTTATGCATACAAATATACTGAATGTTGAAAACTTATTCTTGCAGTTCTGCACTGTATAATTAATGTAAAAGAAATTTACAAATTTGCTAAATAGATTCGCTAAAAATTATTACACGATTGCCATTTAGTGAACTGCAATGTTTTATTTTTGAATTACTTCACTGTTGGTATTCAATCTTCGGGATAATCAGCAAGATTCAAGCTAAAATTTTTAGATTTCAAAATGATTTCCAGTTTGTCCCAAAGCTTCTCGGAAAAGGATTCATCATATTGGCGAAGATGGACATTTCTCTCGTGACAGTTGTAAAAATACCTATTAAAAAAAAAGAAAGAAAGAAGGTATGATATTCTCTATAGTGTAAATCTCATTATTTGAAATAAAACTTAAAAACAATTTAGTCATCAACCCTATATTTTGTAAATTCTTACATTATTTTCTGAAATCGATGAAAACTTGGCTTTAATTATAAGCATGCTTTTAAATTTAAAAATAAAAAACAACTGATCAGCTTTACAAAATCTAAGCATCAATGGAAACAATAATACCTTAAATAAATTTAAGAAAGAAAATTATCCGTCATACTAATTTTCAAATACTCCCATGGTGAGACCCAAGAATAGTTATTCAAACACAGGGATAAGTATTCTAAAAATATTAGGTGTTTATTGTGATAACTAATCATCATTTTTGTCCCAACCCTTTTCACATGTGGATCGAAGCAATATAAGTATATCAAGGAAGATAAAGTAAATCTGTAGAAATCTTGCATACAGTACTCTAAATCGATCACTGAAGTTGAAGCTAAAAGATAAACAGTTTTGAGTTACCTGAAGCAGAAAAGAATGAACATGTGCATTTTCATTTAAAATCATTGTAAAACTTCTCGCCCATTTTTTGTCTGACATACATTAAGAAATATTAAATCAATTCTGTAACACCTTTTGGCACATAAGCTCCCCATGCAGGAATAATTAAATCTTAAGTTAATACTGAAAACACTATTTGCTTATAATTACTGAATTTAGATTTGATTTTTACAATTTTAAATGAAGCCAGTACTCTCAATAAATGATCTGACCTAAGTAATTTAAACAATTTCTATCACCTTTAAGAAGTTAAATTTTGTATGAAGTTCCTAATTCTAGTCAACTTATACTCTTGGAAATTTGAAATGAGTGTTGTCATTTGACATACATATCTACAGATCCCACTGTAATTGGGTAACTATGTAACCCCATTTTCATAAAGGGAACTCTTAATTGGAAATGACCTTGGCCTTCCTTAGATGATGATGAGAGAATTGTGATGCAAAAATAGCTACTGCCACATTTTTTCAGTACTTTCCTCCATCTAGAATTTTGTGATGTGGTGATTAATAGATGACCATTTTGGCAAATTAGTCTACTTTAGCATTATCAGTAAGCTGCAGTAGTTTTGAATTTGTAGGAATATCTATCAGTCGTAACAAACTGATGCTGAAAAGTTAAGCAACAAAAAAATCACCAAAAAAAAAGCTATAAATTCTTAATGAATGTGAATGAAATTTTCAGAGTAAGTTTGTGATAACCAAAGACCGATAATTACTGATAAAGAGAATTCTGAGGACAATTGAATGAAATATGCAACACAAACCATAAACACCCACCACTGACATGCAAAAGTTGAATGAGGACATTTTATTAATAGTCTTCGGGCTGAAATATAGGCTCAACAGCAGTGATTCGTACTGTTAATAATTTTGTTCTTTGAAGTTTTGAGGAATTAATAGCCATTCTGGAAAAAGCAGATCTGAGCTTACAGTGGTTAAGGGAGATGTAATGAGACCTGCAATTTGCCTTTCTGAAATGCCCCCAAATACTGTATGCTCAACTGTAACAGGCAAGTGCTAGGGACAGGCATTATTTGCCATTAACTTTTCTTTTTCTTAACAGTACTGTTTTCATCCCATCATCATTTTTTTTTTAATGAAAAAAATATGACTGATAAAATGGGCCTGCTTTTGTAATTATCTAATTTGATGTTTTTTTTTTTTTTTTTTCCCCAAAACATATTTCTACCAACTTCAGTAATAAGTTCCACCAATTTATGTATCTCTACTGTTGTTTTGTTTTGATTCTTAAAGGAATGAATTTTTCTTTTCTTTTTTTGGCAATCTCAGTAAATTATTCAATTGACTTACTTTCCCGTCTGCTGCTCTAAATCTTTTGCCAGAGCACAATAGAGAACTGTCTGAGCTCCATCTTCAGGTGTGCGGAAGACAATTTTGGCCATTGAACGAAGGATCTGACCAGACCAACCTTGCCAATGCCTGAACAGTTTGGTATTGACACTACCTAAAAATGAGAAATGGGAAAACAGTGAATTAGGAAATTCAAATAACTACAAGTTCCTAACCAAAATACTAAAAAGGAAAAAAGAAAAATCCTAAATTGAAAATACTAATGAACCTTTGGATAAGTTTGCTATTCTCTCCAGAAAAATACAAAGATTGTGCAGAAGGAGAATCTAAATAAACTGTGAAATAGTCATTATTAAATAAGTTATCCATTCCATTTGGTCTAAACAATACATATTGAATTGGGTTGCTTCAATCTGATTACTTGCAGACAAAAAAGAAAAAAAATCCACATTATGAAGAAGCAAGGGAAAACAATTTGATTAACTAAGAATCCTTCAATAATTTGTTTATTCTGTCTTGATTGGATTCTTTTCTTTTTCACCATAATACAAATGGAGAATAAAATTCTTAAGAAATCATTTTAACAAATTCTTGAAAAATCATCTATTAGCCAGCAAATTTATAGCTTTCTTTTATCAATTTTGTATTTTGACAAGTTTTAGTCATGTCAAGAAACCAACAGCTGGCATGACTACTATCAAAGTGGAAATCATTCATGTAGATGGTGTTTTTTTTTTTTTTTTTCCAGGCTTGTTAACTATGGGTCCAATTTTGTACTAAAAGCAATTGCAATACAGTGGACATTGTTAGCCTTAGACTGAGTAGCATCCAACTACTATTAAACTTCAGATTAAGGCCCTGAAAACATGGTATGTTGGTGCTTTTAGAGCCTTAACCCGTTATTTATGGGCTGAATACGTAGTGAATAAGGATATTGCAGCTACTGGCTAAACTTAATACTAAAATTTCAGCTTCATACAATAAGTGGTTTCTGGGTTATCTTCTCGCATGTCAAACAGATGTGCATATTTTGATTTAAAATTGCATCCTAAAACTTCACAATGCAGATTAACACATGCTGTAAGTTCAACTAGAGGTTCTTTTATAGGGATCTGCAATTGCCTGAGGTTCAGGAATAAAAAACAAGAATTATTCATAAAAATTTCCTTTTATTTTTTCTTAATTGCATTTCATTTTGCACTTTAAAAACTTGATGCATTTGAATATTCATAATAATTGGAAAAAGGTTAATATGGTCAAAATAGAATGGCACACAATACTGATGTCATTACAGAACATAGAGCACTGAATTCTCTGTTTGCAACTGTAATATAAGCATTTAAAAGTTTTTTTCCATTCTCTATAGTCTCATTAAATCTTTTTTTTTTTTTTTAATGATTTAAATATAATAAAGACAAGCATTACCTGCATATTTATTTTCCCAATATAATGAAGAGCTCATTATTAGTTCTTTTGTGATTCTGCTGTATAAATCACTGTCAAAGAATCGATTCTTAAATTGAATTACTTATTTAATGTTCTTTAATAATAATTGGATCTTGGCTTCATTTGAGATACAGAAACAAATTAATTTTTTAATTAGTTAAAGGAAAAAAAAACAACCACACACACACTTTGATCAAAAATCTAATTAACAGACCTGGATCAACAGCAAAGACACTTATACCGTCTTTGCGAAATCTTTTTGCCATTTCTTGTGTCAGCCATACCAATGCCAGTTTACTGTTGGCATATGCCTATAATAGGAAAAATATGATTAATAATCAACTCATCCTGGTTAGTATTAATTATTGTATAAATAAAATACATCGACTGCACTATTATTGAAAAAAATATTAAACACAAAGAAATAAGTCATTTAATTTGTTTAGTATCAATCTAATGCAATAAAATTTGGTTGGCATCCTGCAACAAGATAGTATATAGCTGTACTGATATTCGACTGATTTTATAATTTATTTATCTCAAACAGCCTCTCAAATTAAAAGTCTGAAGGAATACTTCATCATTCTTACATAGTAGATAAAAAGATACAAACTTCTTCCTATAAATCACGAATGTTTTCTGCTAGGCTACAACATTATTAATTTCTAAAAATTATCTTCAGTTCTTATTTCAAAAAATAAAATTCAGTCAATACACTGGATGTCTAACATATAATTATTAAAGTTATTACATGCTTTTATTTTATAAATCTGTTATTCCATTTAAGTTTCAATCCTCTAATGTTATTGAACATTTATGTATGGTGAATTAAGTGAAAAGTTCTTTAAAATAACACTTTTTATTATTAGTTTTATTTTCGTAAAATGAGTTTTTCATCTTTCTATTATTAATTTGTTTCTTGACAATGTTCTGAACCATTATCTAATATTAATTCAAATGTAAGTATATAATATAAATCTTAGTTTAGTATACCGTTCACAATATAAAATTATTAATGTGATAGTATTTGCTTAAAATAAGAGCTTCTGTTAAGACTTATTTTCTGATGTGTAATAAGAAAATTGAAATACGTCACCATATAATTTCTAAAGATAAAGCTTTCGCGAACCCCTCAGTTCCTACATTATGCGTCTGCTGGTGTCATTTTTGTCAACAAATACAATCTATTCGTTAATCGGTTCCTGCATGGCTGGGCGTATACAGCAAAAAGAAGAAAAAAATTGTTGTCAAAAATTTCTAGACGCAGGATGCTAGGTTCCCTTAACCCACCATCCAAAAATAAACAAAAAAAAATAATAAGGCCTACTCTAAATATATCGAGATATTGGTGGGTTAGTGGGGGCAGCCCTCAACCCTTCCCTGTATACACTCCTGAATTATTACATGGATTTTAGTGTTTCAGCATTTCCAAGCTTTCAGTTATTAATACCACCTCAGATTTTTATTATGTTACATTTGTTAAAACTAAGTTACTTTTTGGTAGGAAGACAGTAATTGATGATAGCTAATATTTCTAGAGTGGGCTTGTGGCCTCAAGTAATGTAGATGATTGTCCAATTAAGTTTTCCAGTTTGTTTCTCTTACAGACGGATCCTGGACTTTAACCAGCCCTTTGTCAAATGAGATTGGGTTATTTCACAGAAGTAAGACAGGCCATGCATTGTTGCATGCCTATACACTCATTGCCAAAAAAAATTAGTGCACCCAGAACACATGATTTGAGAACGACGAAACTCTGAATACGGCACTGCCACTGATTGCAGTTGGATTGTGATTGACCAGCTGAGAACTGCCACCAAGGTTGTTAGTATTGCTAAGGCTATGGTCATGTGAATAGTCGTCATATAAATGCTGTATGCTTTATAATCAATGTGGTTGTGGAGTACCAGAAGAGAGGATTGTGTCATCGTCCGACAAGCATGAAATGATCCAAGGGTGTCCCTGTCCACCATCCAGAGACATGTTGCTGCATCTCTAGAAACCCCTGTATCCACCCTCAGCTTTAAACCCTTTAGAGTAGGATAATAATATCTGGAACCACAGCTTTAAGGAAAGAAACATACATTCAATGTAAAATTATCCATATTATATAAAATTATCTCCAATTAAAATTTAGAGTAAGAAATAAAATATATATAAATATAAAAAATATAAATAATTCTCTCAGAATCTGATAATCAAATGATTATCTTAAGAACAACAACCTCTTAATGATTAGTCAAATCTTACATTAATAATTATCGTTCCAGATACAGTTAAACCCCGATTATCCGAGTTTCCGCTTTAACCGAGCTATCAAATATTTCTAGGATTTTTTTTTTTTTTGGTTCTACATTTTCCATTTTTAAAACTACCAAAAAAAATTCTGAACTTGATCTCATCAATCAACGAAGAGGATATACGTATTGGATAAACGCTGACGAACAACAAGACATTACAGATGAAATGGTCGCAAATAAGGAAAATGAATCTAATGATGATGATGAAGACAGTGACGATGAAAATGGACATATGAAAATCTCCCAAACAGATGGAGTAAAAGCTATCGAAAGTGCTATTGAATAAATAGAACAACAAGAAGAAGCGACACCAGCAATCCTGTTATCCTTAAAAAAAATGGCGAAACATTGCTGAAGAAAAACGCAGAAGTAAAGTAAACTAAGGATATTCTTAAGTAAAAGAACTCTTTAATTATCGTAACAATATGAATTGCATGTGGTGTATCTGTATAACTTTTGTATTTGTTAAAATATACATTTAAACCTACACGATTTATTTTATTTACAATTTTCGCTTTAATCGAGTTTTTCGGTTATCCGAATTAGTCTTGGTCCACATTAACTCGGATAATCGGGACTACTGTATTTAGAGCATAATATTTTACGAAATCATACTTTATAATATCATACTGTTTACAAATTCTTAAATATTAACTTCGAAAATCCATTTACTTTTCCCCTCCTTTAAAAAGATTTTCATTTCTCCGAAACATGTGATTAATCTACAGTCGGACCTCTATTTAACGAACCTCTATTTTGCGAATTTCTCTATTTTGCGAACTTTTCTTTGGAACCAAGAACATTTTGCTAATTTCTTCGTAAAATCACCTCCAAATAGCGAAGTGCATTTTCTATTTAATGAACTTTTTCGTGGAATCTTATTTTTTTTCTCCTTGAAATGTTTTTATTATTAATATTCCCTTAGAGGAAATGAAAGAAATGTGGATACAGCTGAGGGAAATTAACAATGATTTGCTGATTGATGATTATCTTTCACTTGATTTTGAAGTTGAGACCTCGGAAACACTAACTGAATCGGATATATTGGACAGTGTGAAAAATAAAAACAATACAGCTACGAATTGTGATGAAGATGATGAAAATGGAAATGATCCTGATGCAGAAATCAAAAAACCTTCGTATGATGAAATGCTAAAATCATTTGAAACAATCCGACGCGGATTACAGTTTGAAGAAAATACTGAAGGGATTTTTAGTGCATTGCAAAGATGCGAGACATACTAAGAGCAAAAACACTTTTTCAAAAACAAAAAAAAAAAAAGACAACATTAACAGACTTTATTAGTAAAATTTAAGTACGCAATGTACTTAAATGTATGCTTTACGTCATCAAAATTATTATTTTTTAATAATATTTATTGTTTATGTATTTTAAGTCTGTTTTATGTAGTTTAAAATAATTTTAAAAGGTGAATCTCTATTTAACGAATTTTCCATATAACGAACTTTTTTTCGGGATTTAGCGACTTCGTTAAATAGAGGTCCGACTGTATATGTAATAACTTAATAATATTAGAATAACATTTCTGTAGTCAATCTCCATGTTCCCCAACAGTATTAATAATTACAATCCGTGTATAAATACGTGGGTACCAGTACCACAGATTAAGGAACGAATTTTTCGTCCTAATATGAAAAAGGTATTATTTTTTAGAACATTGATAACATGAAGTATATAAGGGTCATTCCACAGAAAACGTACCTTTTTACGTACAAGGCAATTATTTACTGAAGAAATATTCAAAGTTCTTCTTTCAGTGGTTATAAACAGCAATACAAACCAAGGAAGATATGAACATTGGTATTCTTTGTTCTTTCATTTTATTTCTATTAAATTTTTAAACAACAGTGAAGATATGTATACCTCCGTTACGTGTCACAAGTGCTTCGTCAGAAGGGTTGTTAATTATTGCATGAATTTAAGGAAATATTGAATAAGTGAGTCACATTGTATTTCTTACATTAAAATGTGAACTGCAGTTCGACATAAAAAAAATTGAGAAAATGTTAGCTTGAACATATGTTTTCAGTTTTGAAAGTTTGTCACATACTTTCCCTGTATCCTCCGTTCTGAAGATATTTTAACAAATTCCCATTAGATGGCAATAGTATTCACAAAGAGTGGATGAAGGAGGAAAAGACACCACTTTGTTTTAGCTCTATCTTGTGTTTGGAGTAAAATAGTATGGTTTAACTATATTCTATCTAACAGTTTCTTCAGGATTCTCAAGACGGTTCTAATCTTTGTGTATTCTCCGTTCTCAATTTAGACAAATAAATAACATTGAGAAAATACATAGAACTTGTTGAAGTTATTCTTAAATACGATTCAATTACATTTTAAAGGATGTTCACGAGCTAACCTCACAATAAGCATGACAAACTAGGGAAATTTTGCAGAATGTATCCACCCGTAGATGTATCCTCCGTTACATTAACATTAAATGGAGGATATGGAGGAAAATACGGGTGCGGCTTTTATGGGAGAAAATACGGGTGCGGCTTTTATGGAGGAAAATACGGCTGCGGCTTTAATGAGAGAAAATACGGGTGCGGCTTTTATGGAGGAAAATACGGGTGCGGCTTATATGGGAGAAAATACGGGTGCGGCTTT
>JAFIDM010009631.1:47582687-47596105 GCA_023159025.1 Thereuonema tuberculata | reverse complement strand
CCTCTCCCAGAAATAGTGTGTGCTGGAAGTTGGTCTGAGAGAGGAATGGAAAGGTTGTCTATTGATCTCTGAAACACTGTGCTGCAAGTAAGATGGTTCATTGTGTTCAGAGTTAAGAGACGTTAATGCATCATTCTGACCCCAATTTGTATTAATATTAATACTAATGTCAAAACTTACGACATTTATTATGATCAAAATGCGAATTTTATCTTATTTTTCAGAATTTTTCCACGTTATGTTAAATTATAAGTTCACTTGCTTTTACTAAATTCTATAGCTTTATTAAAGTAGCTTATGAATTTTTATTTATCGTTTTCCTTCCCTAATTTCTGCATCCCAGCATAGATTGAAAAAGAAAAATGATATCCAACTGGTGTCACTCGTTTAATTAATAAATTAATATAGGAACTGAGTGATTATTAAATAATGTTCAATAACAAAACTATTAAATATTAATTTGAGTTTTTTCATTGAGTTTGTAAGTAGTATCCAAGTGCAGCTGTTTCACACTTATTGGTGATTATCCATTAGAACAAGGCATTGGATGGATCTTGAAGATTTTAACGGTAATCCTTAATATTTAGTTAATGATTTCGTTTTTATCTTGTTTAATTCTAGATAAATGTAATCAATAACTTTGATTCAGCACGATAAATGTTGCAAGCATATCAAAGTACAAGTTTTTACATTGATGAATCCGCTTGGAGTCGATAATGGTCACGTCTAATTGATATAAAGCCTTTACTACGAATCACTATACTTCGAATAAGGTGATTCAGGAGATCAGTTAGTGTACTTGTCCATTCCTCCTTCAGATCCGTTTTCACTTCGCAGATTGTTCTGGATGGAGGCTAATGCCACGCAACTGTTATCCTAAGCATACTAAGCGTGATCCATAGGGTTTAGGTCTGGCTGGTCAATCTATTCTACAGATATCTTCTCTCAAAATGTGAATGAAATGTTTTGAGAGAGAAGAAATCTCATATACAAGTTTCGCGATGTAACAGGAATTGGTAACTTGTTTCTAAGCACAGCCATTCTTTGAAAATTTTATCAAAAATCCAAAATACCAAGAGCCATAGGCGTCCTAACCCCCTTCCCCCTCTTACCCTTCGCAAAAAATAAAAACTACGGACTATTAACATATTAACATCCGGAAAAGGTCAGGAACTATGGATCAACCTTCAAAGAACTGCAAGTTGCCAACATCTATCTTATGAAGACTTGCAGTTTCTTCCATAAAACATTTTTTTCTGGAACAACAGCACGCCCAAAAATGATACATAGGATTCTATAATCACTTGTCCATAACAGTTCTACTATCGAAGACATATGGAGAGACATGACCATCAGTCATGATACCTATTGCCACCGTTATCACTCCACCTTTAAAACTGTTCCTTTGCATTACATTGGAAGGGTTGACTTTGAATGTCTCTATCTCTCTGTCTCTCTCTCTCTCCAACGCAGATTCATCTATGAAGAGTTGAAGATCATCTGTGATCAGGAGTCGAACTGAAATACTGCTACTCCATGCTTATCGCACTGTTATTCTTGCTCACGGATCAGAGACTATAGACCTTTATTTATTGGCATACAGTTCTCTTTCATGTCTGAAAACTGGGATTCCTGTAGCCAAGGCAAGCTCCAAGACAACTGATAAGCTGTCATTCGTCTTCTTTGCTTTGCAATTCCATATTAGTCATCCTCAGTTGCTGTCCGTCTACTATATTTCCCTGTAATCTTGGAAATTTTGATTTTCATACACCTTCAGACACATTCGTAATCCTATAGAGCTCTTAAAAATCTCTACCCTGGCTCTGATCCGCTTCCATCCTCTCTTTAGATTTTCATTTCTGATTGTAATATAATGGTTTTTGTAAAGATATTTCCAGCAAAAATTGTTTAGTACTTAGCAATCGCTAAATCACGAACATAAATGTATCAGAACATTTGCAATTTACTTTGGTAATTAAATATTCACTTAATTGAATAAATTTATACTAATTATGATGCAAAAGTGGGTTTCATTTTTTTAAACAACGGAAACCTGGAACTTCCTTAATTTACGCACTCCTTGTATTCACAAATGATTTTTGAAAAAGTGATTTCTGGTTTTGCGAAAATTATTTTATTGGCGGATGATATATCAGAAGCTACAGCTAATAAACGCACTTCAGAGATTATTTTTAATATTAATTAAGCGCCAGTAAATATTAGAACTTACCTGTTTATTAATAATTTACAATGAACTGTAAATAAAATGCTTTAATGATAACGATTCTCTCTTTCGATTCAAAAAGTGTACAAATAACATTCAAATTTATTTAATAAAATAAACTTTTAAAAGACTTTTAATTATCGGGGACTGCTTATGGATAGCAAACTATTATGCAACTGGAAATACAAAAGACCTTAATTATATGTCAACTTCAAAGAATTGTTTGGTCTTTAACAGTAAGGTATGTGTGAGGGGAGTGTGGGTGGCAGGGAAGCCGAGCACCGCGACCGTTGTCTATAGACTGTTTAAGTGGTGTCGTAACAACCTACGTCACACTTTAAAGAGGCTGTTGCTAGGCTCGGTTGCTAGGGTTTTAGCATTGAAATTAGTTACGACCAAGCAGGTGTTTGTCTTGGTTTTTCTTTGAGAAAAGACCCAAAAAAATAATAAAGATTATCAGAACGCATTTTTAAGACTTCAAGAAAGCCCACCTGATGTACTGAAACTCATTTCAGAAGTAGGATTGTAGAAAAATAAATAATTTTATATTCGCCAACAATTATAAAATTATTTATTCTTCTACAATCCTAATTCTGAAATGAGTTTCAGTACATCAGATCGGTCCTTTGCTATTGGAGAGGTGGCTTTTGCGTTAGCCAATCACAAGCTCTCGACATCGGATCTACGGCAGTCTGAACCTCAAGAAATACACATAAATACAGCTTTTTTTGTCTTAATATTTCTCTAAAATTCACAAAAATAAGGGAAAAAACCCGCCCTAACGTGGGCTTTCTTGAAGTCTTAAAAATGCATTCTGATAATTTTTTTATTACTTTTTGGATCTTTTCTCAAAAAAAAATCAACACAAACACCTGCTTGGTCGTAACTAATTTCAATGCTAAAGCCCTAGCAACCAGCCTAACAACAGGCTGTTTGAACTGTGACGTAGGTTGTGATGACACCACTTAAACGGTCCATTTAAAGTATGGTGGGAGAAGTGCAGGGTAAAGGGGAGAATCCCGAGAAAACCAGCCAAGCTAGGATCGTCCACCATCACGAAACCACATGAAACCGAATCCGATACTCAGAGATGAGAGGTCAATGTTTTAGCGACAACGCCAACTGCGCTGCCTAACAGTAGAGAACTGATAGCACTGAATTTATTAACATAATAAATAATATGTTAATGTGTGTTTTCAAAATGCTAACAATACTTTGAAGTTGGCTTGTCCACGACTCTAGTTTGGCATTTCTTAATTTCATACACTCGCTTTAATCTAACTTCATGTTATTTATTTGAATGTGACTCGGAGAAATAGTTCCAATAAAATAGGAACGATTGCAAAAAGCGTTACAATAAAAAAACAATGTAGCATTATTATTACACTGCGAAAACGAGTATACCAAATTACTGATAAGAAACCAAACACTGATCTATTATGGATTAAATATATTGTAGTAACCATGAATATAAATATTTGATATCAACTGCAATATATAAAGGGCTCGATTAGTTATGTCAGGACTCGATCAAACTACTTCTGCGCCTGAAGAGTGTTTAAAATTTGTGGGTTTCCCCCCCCCCCCCCTTCAGTTTTATTTTCCCCCTTAGAAGTTCCAGAAGTGAAACCAGTCTTGTGTTTTCAAGAATTTACATATATCTTTTTGTATGTTATATAATGTACATCAAAAATTACTTGAAAACTTTTTTTTTGTCTCTCTCTGTTTAGTGGCCCATGTCTATTTTGCGCTCAATACAGTTACCTCATTCGCCGACTTTGAACTACGTCAAGATAAAAAGAAATACCGTCAGAATAGTAGTTTGTCAACTTCAAATTTAAATATATATTCAAGTAGAATCCATTTAAGTAGAATCAGCTTTTTTAAAAAAGATTTATAACACAAATTCTTTTTTAATTCTTTATTTCTTTTAATTTTAATTCTTTACACATGATGTATAAAAGCTGGTCCTAATTTATCTTCATTTGAGATTTCTTGAACGTCTGTCCCAGTCCTTTTAAAGGTCCAATAAACTTTCTTAGGAAGCAAACAGAATGCAACCTTTGCAAGACTTTGTTCATCCTTATGTAATTTGAAGGATAGCATTTTGGAATATAATTATCGTATCTGCTGTAAAGTGGCCCCCAAAAAATCGACCTATCAACACCAAAATCTAATCAAAATTAGACCACAATGCTAAATTAATTCAGATATAAAGTTCGAGAAAGACACTGCAATCACTAAATGTTAACAATGTTTTAACCTCTGTTATAGCCCAAACAACAATGATTTACAAATACCAAAACCCGTTCACATTTCTACAATAAGACTTTGTTTTAAATAAGAAGTTAAAATGTAAATCAGTTTGATGAAATTTTATCCTGCCAACAAGATTCTAATCAAGAGAAACATATTAAAGGTGTTTGAGGTTTAGAATTTTTCATTAAAATCCGGATCGAAATTCTGCCTAATTATTATACTATCTTATAAATTAGCTTTGAGAAATTAAAATTAATAAAAATAATACTAATAACATTTCTTTTGTATATCGTCTAAATGACACGAAAGCTAAGGTCAAGATGGACAATAAAATGACAGAAAGCTTCCAAGTAGTGACTGGATTAAGACAAGGAGATAGATTATCACCTGTCCTTTTCAATCTGGCACTCGAAAAGGTTCTACGGGAGTTCAACAAAGAGAACTTTCAAGGTGTTCAAATCGGGCAGGAAAATATTGCCTACCTGGCCTATGCAGATGACATTGCTTTAATAGCATGTACACAAGATGAATTAAAAAGAAGTATTCGGACACTAGAATTGGTGGTATCGAGGTTCGGGCTTCAGATTAACTCTGAAAAGACCGAGTACATGACAATAGGAAGAAAGCTTCAGGATTCCCAGGATTTAACTGTGAGTGGCACCAGATATAGATATGTGAAAGATAATAGATATCTCGGATCAATTTTCTCTGATGTCACATCAACTGAAGCAGAGATAAAAGCAAGACTGCAAGCGGGAAACAGATGCTATTACTCTCTGAACTCTATTTTAAAATCTAGGAGTATTTCTTTTCATCTAAAGCTAAGACTGTATAAGACATGGGTCCCCAAACTTTTTATCCCGTCGACCCTTTCATAGAATATTTGCCTTTTTATCGACCCCCAGTTCTTAAACCGTACGTATCACAATACGTAAAATACACAGTTATCTTTGAAAATATAACGTAAACTAAAATTAATCGACCCCTTGAGAACTCTTATCGACCACTTTGGGGACCTTGGTATAGGACATTAATAATGCCAGTGGTACTATATGGTTCCCAGACCTGGAGCACTCAAAAACAGGACTTCAACCGTTTGCTTTCATTTGAGGGAAAGGTCCTCAGGAAAATTTTTGGACCGGGATGAAATTACTGGAGAATGGAGAAGGCGCCACAACACTGAACTGGGAGAGCTATGCGAAGAGCCTAATATCGTTGGAGTGATGAGGTGCAAGAGACTTCAATGGGCTGGACATGTGGTGAGGATGGAGGAAACAAGATGGCCCAAAATTGCAATGAATTGGACCCCAGCGGGCTGCAGACCGGTGGGAAGACCTAGGAAGGGATGGGTGGATGGAGTGAGAGAAGACCTGTTGCGGCTGGGGATCAGGGAGAACTTGAGACAGCTGGCGAAGGAGAGAAGAAGATGGAGAGCCTTGGTTGTGGCGTCGCGCGGTCCTCTGGGCCTGATCACATACAGTAAAGTAAATCGTCTAAATAATTATTTTACCAGAACAGATCGCAAACTGCAAGGTCAAGATTTTCATGAAAGGATTTGGGAGGTCCTAGCTCTCCCTCCTGCCAGTACAAAACTATTTATAACTTTTTTATTGACATCCTGTTAACATTTACTCAGAAAAAGTAAATACTGTAATCTTTGAAGTTTTTTTTGTTGTGTTTTTAATTACAAATAATTATGAAATTACTATTTGGTTAGGGGCCGTTCAAGTATTACGTAAGCACATTGTTAGTCTTTTTAGGCAAAAATAAGCAGATCCCCCCCCCCTTTGCCAAATTGAGTAAATGCCAATGAACAATGAATTAAAACAGTCAAAATTACATGATCTTCACTCCTGAATTAAAATGTAACAAATTAACTATAAAAGTATACATGAAATACTGAGGAAAAAGTTTAAGTTATATCGCGCAGCGCATTCTCTCGCGTGCATGTTTGTCTGTTTTACGTAAGCATTGCTCTGATCCCCCCTCCCCTCCAGGGCCGGACTTAAACACCCAGGGCCCCTAGGCACTTGATATTTGCGCCCCCCCCCCATCCCGAAAATCTACAACCAAAAAAAAAACGGAATCTCCAATTCAACAACCAAAAAAAAATAGGGGCCCCTCGGCTGGCTGGGGCCCCTAGGCCCGGGCCTTCTAGGCCTAGGCGGAAATCCGGCCCTGCTCCCCTTCTTTTAATGCTTACGTAATACTTGAAAGACCCTTACCAAACTTCAGTCATACTGAATATTTGATACTTACATCTCAGACTACAACAATGTTATCAGAATTTACAACGATGTACTTGAATATTCTTTTCAAGTCTATTCTACAGAATCTTAAATTTATTAAATCTTATTGAATCATTGAATATAAAATAAAAAGTAAAGGACATTTTAATTATAGCACATTTCAGTCTTTACTTTTATAGATTGAATATAGACATTTATCTAAAAATTTCTTTAAATATTTGTCGAGATATCAAAAATACAAAACCCTTCCTTTTGTAAAAGCTATTATTTACTATTAAAAACTTAAAAAAAAACGAAAGTGATTCATAGAACATACAACGGTACTTCAATAATATAATAAATTTCTTTGTTGAAATTATAAATTGTTAGTGCCCAGAGTGTGATATAAAAAAAAATACTGTTAATAGTAGAAGCATTGCTGTATAAAAAGTTTTGAAGGTTTTTTTTTTTTTTTTTTTTTTTTTAAAAGAATACATTCTAATACATATTTACCTTAATAATTAAAAAACAAGAATCTTACAAAAAAGAAAACACAAATTTAAAATTGCAAAATTGATAATTAAGTAGATTTTAAATATGTGAATTATAAAAATTTGAAAATTTGGATAAACTATTTCCAAATAATAAATAAAATTACTTAAAAAATTGTCGTATTGGTATAGTCATTTTATATATTATTGTACTGATATAAATATAGAACAATAAAAAAACAAAAACAAATATTAAATTATTAAAAAATCCTAATAGTATTCTATTCTATACGGTGGGTACACTCCATTACTACTGCAGCCGCCAGGTGCCCGTTGTAGAACGATGAATGAACAATAGAAAGAGAGGAAGAAGAAAGCATAAGAAAGAAAGAAAACAGCCATGCAGTGCCTGGAATATCCAATTATTTAATGAAAACATAAAATATTAATTTACAATTAATTATCAAAAATGTATTAAGTTTTCTACTTTTCCATCTTAGTAAAGCTAAGATCTAATGATATAGTCAATTTATTAAACCGACAATGTTTTTCCGAAATAAAAATACAGGTCACTTTCGTTAGATATTATAAAAAAGTAATTTAAAAACAGAAAGAAAAAAAAAATGTGAAAAGAGAACAAAAAAATCTTCAGAAAAGTGAAGGAGAACGATCAGTCTTCTTTTTACTATTATTATTATGTTTGTATGTTTCAAACCTTGGGTTTCCCCAGCAAAAACAATATGGCGGGTCAAGGACCAAAGCACATACTGCCAAGTGTAAAGATGTGTGCAAGAATGATTAGGGATGTGTGCTTGTGTCCATAAATTTCCTAACTATGCGTGTAGTGTTGAGTACCACAGCCTTCTGCAGTTGTGCATAAGTGTTTTTGTGAAGTTCCGCGAAAAATCATGAAATAAAATTAAATAATTGTATGTAAATATAAATATAAAATTTAAAATAATTGCTTATAATATTTTTTTTGCAATAATTTAGTATTAAATGAATTGCATTATTTCGGCTACAACTTTTCTGATAGGTTTTCAAAAACAGGAGGGTTCCGTAAAATACGAGCAAGTATTTTAAGGTTTATCTAAAACTAGAAAGGTTTGGAGTCGCTCCTCAACAATCAACAATCTTTTTTATATGATAGATTTTCGTAAAATACACTGAGCAGCTGAAATAATAATAAAGTATGTCTGAAAAAAATGCTTTTTTTTAAAATAATCAACGTTGGATACATGGCAATAATCACCAAGAAAAGACTTTTTGACCTTTACTCCAATCAAAATAATAATAATAATAATAATAACAATAATAATAATAATAATTGTTTTGTAGCATCAATACTTTGGACGGAACAATCCACAACAGTTAAAAAACTGTTTTCAGATAAAATTAATAGAATCCATTCAATACTTAAGGATAGTGATGAATGAAACTCAAATAAGCAGTATATAAAAAATGTAAATGAAAAAACAAAACAAACATATATAGAAGAAGGGCCGAGGGATCCCTGCCCCTCCCACAAATCTCGAAATGATTAGGACTATTGTGTTTCTTTCACTTTTTTTTGGTTAGATGGCCGGTTGAAATGACCTTTGCTCCACCCTCCGAAATTTTGAAGACGACGTTTTCAAAATTCAAGTCTTCTGTTATTATCTATAATAAAAAATTTAATTTAATAAGGTATTTCAATTCTCAAATTACGTAGGCAAATAAGATTTGTGAAAATAATAAAGATGATACTATATAAGAAATTTTCAGAATTTATCACATAAATACTTAAAAAAATAAAAAATCCTTCAAAAACTGACCAACGAATAGGCTATTTTTTATTTAAATAGTTAACATATTAAACTAAATTTGAACCATTAAACTAACACCTTTTTTATTTTGTTTGATGTATTTGATGTATTTGTTTGATGTATTTGGTTCAAATCGAAACTGTCGTCTAAATATTTCTAGGGAAATACTTTCCTTTTCGTTTTTTTGTCTTTTTAATTTTTTTTGTAACATACACTTAAGAGCAGAAAAATCGCACAGTTGCATTAGTTTACTTTTGGTTTTATTTTCCTCATGATTCGCAATTTTTTTGAATCAAAATGTCAATTTAAAGATCGTTTCATCACCTACCCAATGATACCACTGAAGTGTCTATTGCGTGTAGTTTTTAGAGGAATCTCCTAGTCTACCCGAAAACCTCGTTTTCGTACAGCCTGAGAAATGGTGATTAAACAAAATTCAATACAAACATTTATAAAACAATCTTTATTAATAACGGGTATTCCCTCCTCTAGCCTTAATTACGGCCCTCATTCGATTTTTCATCATTTTATCAATTTTGTGTTTGTTCTATTGTTGTTATTGTCTTGGTTTTGAAGGGAAAATACACACGTAAGTGGTATCATTGGATATGTGATGAAACGATCTTTAAATTGACATTATTTTGATTAAAAAAAATTGTGAATCGCTAGGAAAATAAAAAAAAAGTAAAAAAAATGCAATTGTACGATTTTTCTGTTCTCAAGTGTAGTTGTTCAAAACTATTAATATTATATTCTTCTATAAAATTCAAATCTATTAATATTATTTTTTAAATAGAAAGGAGAAGGGAAATAAACAATTATCGTAAGAAAATAATATTTCACTATCATACTCTCAAATGTATAATCATTATGGTGGAAGAAATATGCACTAAATCCCTGAACAAGAATTTAAAATTGATTTATATTAAAAATAAAATGGCAGAATTCGATAGTTAAAGAAATTAAAAATTCTGGCTTATATGTAACGAACATTATATTTTCGGTTTTACTATATCGACAAATAAAACCTTATTTTATGAAATAAATGTATAATATTTCTTGTTGATAAATCTTTCACTTTTAAACTTCTATGTAATTCATGTATCAATTTATTACTCGGCCTTAACTAAACATTTATTAATTACTATCATTAATGGAGATTCGAAATAAATCGAGTGCTTTGTTTCCACAGCTTCAAAGAATAGCAAAAGATTTCTAAAAGAAATAAGTGACGAAAGTTGACATTTTTCTTGAGTGAATAAAGGACAATGATAATTAAATCTATTTCATCATATTTTTGATTACAGATATAAATATGAAATGTACTTTCATATATAAGCAATGTTTATACCTTTTTACCTATGTTACAATACATACATTGAGGTCATTGATGATCGGAAGGAACCCCACGTGATTATGACGTATCTATTTTTCAGCCAATCACAAACAAGTGCGCCTCAAAGCACAGGACTTTAACAATATATCATATTTAAAAGAAATACATAAAAAATTAAATCTTATATTGAAAACTGTCAACCAATAACTAATAGTATAGCATTTCCTTTAAACATCATTAAGACTATTTTTGTTTTTTGTTTTATAGTTTTTAACGTAACATTCTTCGGAACATCTGAGAGAGGCTAATGCTGACGTCATGGGTCTCTGCAATTTTTCCAGTCGTCAAGTTATCGTGGTCGGAATGTATGTAAATATGATATTTGACATCTCTAATTAATCTCCTTAAACAGCAAACATCAGATAATAAATACTTATAACATTAAATATCATTCAGGTGCCTGTTTTTCTCCGATTAAACAACACGAGCAAAACTATCCTACGTTGATCAGATCACAGGTAAACTTTCTGCTCCCAAGAAAAACCCAGGAAATTAGAAACCTTTAGTAACTGAGGAGAACTTTGTTTCGACATTAAAGAAGTTTCTTCTCTTAATTTTCAAATAGAACAAAATAATAATAGCTAGCCTACTAATTGATATGTTCAATGAATTGAGATTTTTTATTTAATTGCTAGAAGTTACGTTAAACTGAATTTGCGCGCATACGTTACGTATGTAAGTTATGATGAACTAGTTACAAATTCATCGAGTTGCATTATAGATCTAGTCATCAATAATAGTGAATACCTTTATGCTCTTTTGGATCTGCAAGCAAAAACAAAGTTTTCAACATTGCCAAAGCTCTTTGGATTCCCGGATTCCGACACTGCTGACCCCCCCCCCCCCCACTCTCCATAAGCTTAAATGGGGATCTACTGAAAAGCTATGTTCAGTTGCAATCTTACAAAATCAAATACCGAACACGTTAAGTAGGTCATTTGCTTTTTATTCTTCAATTCTTCTTCAAATTAGGGATGGATCACCCAGTCTTTTATAACACTTAAAATTTGATGAAATCGTTTCCTGTCGTCTGTTTTTTTCTATCTCTTCGTCGTCAAACATCAAACAACTTAACTTCCACTGAATATTCGTGATACTTAGTATATAGCGATCAATAAAATTTATCAACCAAAACTCAAATTTCAACATAATTTGATGAAAATTAACGACCATAAGTTCAATTTGTCCAAAAACATTTCACAGTAAATGTTTCGACACGTAGAAAATGTTGTTATATGTAGTCTCTATATGTAGGTAAATAATTTTATAATGACTCCACCAATCTTGATCACATTAACGTTAACCATAAGGAGTCCATTATCAAATTTAAATTTACAATTAATTTTTGTAGCAAAGAATTATTCGTTCAAATATCCAACAAAAATTTAATCTTAACAACTAATAATTTTTACCACTTCAAAGCTTGGTAAATAGCTTTGATCACTCTCAATTTTCTCTTCACTCTGTAGATTGTAATTTGATGTAAAACCTATAATATCTCTTCTAGGAATTTTTAGTTTAATTTTTCAAGTTCTTTTTTCCTAGTTGTGCAAATATTTTTTTTCCGTTTCGCTATTAAATTAGACATTTTAAATTTCGCAAAAATAGGAGCAATAAACAACCCAGTAAAAAAATTAGCATCTTGCTTTTTAATTACTTCTACGAATAACTGTAACAGAATGTGAAATACGAAACGCAGCATTTGGAAATAATAAAAAAAACCACGCTTGATTACTTTACGGATTTCTACAACTTCATCGGATTCTATATTAGTAGCAGTGCAAGCGCTTTGATTACTGCAAATTTTCTGAAAATCTACAAGTCAATAATTGCCCAAAGACTTATTTTAATTTTACTTATTAGAAAATGTGATCCCGATAGTGTGGGAGACGCGACAGTATTTTGTATAATCTGAATTTAAAAAGAATGGCATTTCAGGCTGCCCACGAGAAAGGAGAAACGTCGAAAGATGATGATGAGGATGAATCTGTCAGTGCAGGAAAGTCATAAAAGGAAACCTAAGCAGACACCTCTTCAGAGAGAAATCGTCTCGAAATTACAGCTAAAAATACTGACGGATTAGTCACTGAACACCAACCAACCAAGCCAATGATGGATTCAATGTAAGAAGCAAAAAAAAAATCATGACAGCAGTTAAAACTAATTAAGAGCAGAAAAACATACTTAATACCAAGAAAAGATAATACTTAAAAAAACACACACACTCAAGAGACTAGATCAAAATAAGTTATTCTTAATATTATCCAAAAGATTCACTGCAGTATGTTTTTAATAGCAGAAATAATATATAAAATATTTCTAATACTCTGCGAATTTCTTTATTTGCATATTATTCGTCAATTAAGCAGTCACTGCTAATCTCAGTTGACGAATGATATATGTCTTATATGACAATTTAAGATTACATGGTTCCTTCAATTGATATATATTCTATTATCGCCTACATTTTCTAAGTTATTACTTAGAAACAACTTTTTTACTCAGAATCATAGTAAGTGTAATATCTCAGTAAGCGACTAAATCTGATATTACGAATAACAAATAATGTAAGTCAATACATATGGAATATAAATATACATTTATTATTAATTTCGTACTTTTCTCATTTTTTTTTCGAAAGATGAGACATTTAGTTGTTCAAGAAATTAATTGAATTTTGGCACATTTAAATACGATCTTTGTAAATTGAATTTTAATATATAAAAGGCGATGATATGTAGAAACGTTAATTCTAAATCAGAATACTTGTAGATTATAATTGGCTAAATTTCACAAATGATACAAAAGACTTGAAGCGCTGATATATAATAATATAATTCGTTTTTGCCAGCATATATCAGTGATCCTCAACCGATGGGCTTCAACTATTATGATAGATTAACAACTGTTTTGCTTAAAAAAAAAAAACACCTGAACTTATGAAAAAAAATAGTAACTGTAATTTGCATTATTACTAAAAATAGCTATAACAGAATATATATATGTGTACCTAAT
>JAFIDM010009631.1:47523216-47582287 GCA_023159025.1 Thereuonema tuberculata | reverse complement strand
GACGAATTCATGCCTGAATCCATGCCCGAATCGATGAATTCAGGCTGAATTCGTCGAGGCATGGATTCCACAAGATGCTGAAAACGTTGTTGACGTATTGTGTATCATGCAGACATGAGTGTGCCACGCAGTTCATGAAAATTTGATGGAGGTGTAGGCCTGGAGTGAACAGCCCAGTTCCAGCTCATCCCACAAATTTTCAATCGGGCTCAGATCCGGGGACTGAGCGGGCCACTGCAGCAAGGAAAAGTCATCGTCATGTTCCTCAAACCATCGCATAGTGATGCGGGCTTTGTACACCGGCGCATTATCCTGCTGGAAGTAGCCATCTGCATGAGGATAAACTGTTAACATATACAGTTGATCAGCTACGATGTGTAGGTACGCTCTAGAATTCTGACGTGCCTCCAGAGGTATCAATGGACCCAACGTGTGCCAGGAAAACATCCCCCACACCATGACACTGCCCCACTGCCCGTACCATTTGTGAGCACAGCAGGGGTGTACCTAATACAGTGGCCGGACAGTGTATATGTTATGGCTATTTTTATATATTACGTCATTAAAGGCAAGAAATATTTTTTTTTATTAATTAAATAAGTTGTGCGCAAATCACAAAATTAAAAATACTTCGGAAATTTTAGTGTTTAAATTTTAAATCTTAAAAGATTTCGGTTTCTCTTTTAAACAATGTTGAAGACTATTTATTATTATTATTATTATTATTATTATTATTATTATTATTTCTGTTTTTAACTGGATGGAAAAAGGATCGGATTGGGATAGGATTTTGCAAGGATTTGATGTGATCAATCAACATCGGATTGGACAAGACCGGACTTTAGATAAGAGATTCGTGAGGTCATTGGATCGTTTTCGTTACCGTACTTTAAGTTTTAGAAGTTCTTTAGTTGTTATTTATGAATTTGATCTCAAGTATCAGTTACCACATACCACAATCTGATTCTTGAAAATGTTGAATTGTTAATCTTCAAATGTTAAATGCCAATTATGCCAATGTAGCAAGTGCTAAGATTATAATGTACAATAATTATCTAAAGAGAATATAGTTCAGTTACCGTTCACATCATAGAAGCCAACTGTTTAAGATACTTTATGGTTTCTACGAACTGTATTTCCTATAAAAATTATGATAGTTTAAGCTAATCCTTTTATATTTTTAATGCAAAGAAAAAAATGTAGAAATTACATTGCGTCATTCAGTTTCTTAAAATACATGATATGAATGTCTTATTCAGTGAAAGCATCTCTTTGATTTATAATCTCTTTCAGTATTTCGTATCTTGAAAAAGTATCAAGTTTTATCTTAGGTAGCTTACTAAGATCTCAGTGTTGAGAATAAAGAACCCAATTAATTCACTTCGGATAAGTAATAAACAAGACTAAAATTACATCTAACATCTTTTCTTTTCTTTTTTCTCTTATGTTTAAATATGTTTAAATATAAATTTATAAATACATAAATTGTTTGCCTAGTGAATTTGATTAGCAAATGTATCGTTCCTTTTGTTTTTTATAAAGACAATGAATTGTTCTCAAAAATAATTGTAATTCGTAATTTTCTAAATCGTAACTGCAATGAATGATTCGTCCTTTTCTGTTGGCTTTTTAACAAGGGACGAAAATAAGGAACAAGTGGAAGCATAACTAGGAGGGTGAGATGAACGAACTTATACGTTGGGAAATTTTCGAAAATAGCTTCGCGTTGTAAGCAAAGTATTATATGTCGTGATGGTTCATGAGATAAATCCAATAGGCTCTCGATATCTCTCTCTGCCAACAAGTGCTTCTGAATCTACAGAGGCTTGTTCGTCGAGTTTGTTGCTTACTTTTTTTTATGACATGCCTCTGGAAAGTTATCAAGTAAAAAAAAAAAAAATGGAATTTAAAATTAAAGTTATCTATTCTCTTTTAAATGTTTAAAGTTTAAAGTAATGTTTAAAGTTGAATTAATATGCCTTAATTATTAAAACTGAAGTATTTGTTGCCAATGTTTAAATTAGTATACATATTCAAATATTCAAAAGTATAACAAAAGTTGCAGCCCAACTTCATACATCTTAATCAGAATATAAAATATAATATTATATAATTGTATAAATTATAATATCAAATTAATCAATACCTTGAAACTTTGAAAAAAAATGTAGTTTTGAAACTTTTTTAAAAAAAGGGCTCAGTGTTAGTATATTTGCATAAATTTAGATCTTACAAGATTTTTGCCAAATACTGTAAAACCAAAGGATACAAGGGTCTGGAAAAGACTGGTAGTTTGAATTTTATTTATTTGTTTATTTATATACATAAAGAAATGCAGTATATTATTTATATACAGCTTTTACAGTATATATAATATTCAGCTCTTTTTTGTTACTTTTGCTTTTCTTGAGTACCGGCACATATTTCTAAAATCTGGAAATATAGTTTTGAAACTTTTTAAAAAAGGGTTCAGTGTTAGTATATTTGTATAAATTTACTGTAGCACAATATATGAATACCGGTACCTGACTTTTTTACAAAAAAAAACCTTACCAGTTTGAAGTCAGAGGAGGAGGAGGAGAGATTGTAAACTGTCCTTCCAATTTAATGATTTTTTTTTTAGAAAAAGATTAAATCTAATTGATTTAAAAATGCAACCAAAATAAAAAAAAATAAAAAAAACCCATGCAATAAGGTATAATTTACTCACTACTAATTTCGTTCTTAAGGAAATTATGTAATTAAAAATTATGTTTTTTTTTTAACACAGTACAACCTCCTCTTGAGCAAATCCTGATTATGCTACTGATAATTACGATAAGTGCTAATAAAAATATAATATATTAATATTTTTTTTTTTAGTTGATTTCTTGGGTGTCACATTTTCGTAAGGAGTGCCAAGTTGAAGTTAATGAAGAGGCGGAAGAGGGAAGGAAGAGAACATCTTTTAAATGCCAAAAGTTGCTTGAAAGTTTTTCGCATAATCATTTCTGGAATTATCTATTTTCAATATTAATTCAAGGGCTTAACATTTTTTTTAAAGATTTTTTTTTCTCATTGTTTTCCTTTATAATAAATAAAGATTTTTTTCAAATGGAGATTTAATCCTACTGGAGCAAAAGCACTCTACCAAATGGCTGTTAGGCCAAGTGGGCTTCATCTATTCTTCTGTTGAGAAGCCAAATAATACATTCTTTCATTATCAAATCTTTGTTCCAGTCCTATAAAGAAAGCATTCCATTTTTATCTTTTCCCTATATATAGACCAAGTTTGGCATCAATGAGATCAACAGGTGCAGAAAGAAATCCTACTTCTTCTGTTCACACATACAATCAATTACTGCGAAAAGATCATTAATAAGAAACAAAAAACAAAATCAATGCAACCAAACTTCAGTCCTTCTTTCTCAGGAAATTTGGGTGTGCTCTCATTGCTGTTTAGTTCTCGATGAACGAAGGTTTCCAGATGTACAGTAACTGACTGAAATCGAAGAATAAAGCTGGGAAAAATTGCTTAGTGCATTTCGTTAGAAATTGATACTAAATAATAAAACAAACACTCCTTTGAAAATGTGGTGTCAACTATGGATCTATGAACAAAAATAAAAAAAACTATAAATAATTTTTATAAAATAAGCCATAAAATATTGTCTCTTTATTTTCCTTTTTATTTGAAGGTTCTTGGTATAAAAAAAAATGAATAGATTCCTCTTAACATTAATATAAACAATATTATCAGCATACTATAAATATTTGGAGCTGCTTTATGCTGGTCACAAGAAATATTTATATATAATAAATAAATAAAGAAAGAAAGAAAGAAAGAAAACAGAACACAAAGAACCTCATTTAGGCTTTACTAAATCAATCAGTTAATGTAATAAACATTTGAACAGAAGAATAAAACAGATTTTAAATACGATATAGAAAACTAATTCTAATTGATATCTAATTCCAATCGATACTCAATTATATTAATACAGAAACAAATTTAATTCAAGATTATTTAGAAATTTCTTTTAGCATTTATAGAAGCTTTTGTAATAATTATTTTTATAATAAACTTTCAGTTTTATTAGTCTGTAGATTTATTATCAAACGAGGACTGTATAAACATCTAAATGGAAGGTAAATCCACAGTTAAAATTATACGATATACAGAATATATAATTTTTCTTCATAAAAAGAGAAGGTTTAACCGCGTTAAACAAACAGTCGAAAAAATAATGCATTTTGTGAATTACAAAGCATAAAGAAATCAACATTCTTCGTATTATATATATTTTCTTATGCAAAATATAAAATAATAATAAAAAAATGCAGGCTTAATTACAATCATTTTTGATTATTAAAACTCCAATTTAAAATAATGGATTTAAAATACAATTCTATATATATGATTAAATTTCAAGAACCTTGGATATTACATATGAATTTACGATGTAAGACAAATAATGTTAAAATTCTGCAAATTTTGATGATTTTTTAATTACCATTTTGTTTGATTTAAACTATTTTTCATAAGCATAAAATTCCATTTGATAGCTTGTTTTATATAAAGAGTAGAAATAAACAAATACCAATAGTTATTGGTCTGATTTCTAAAATTTGATTTTTACATCAATTAAGGAAGGCGATGTTGGATTTATTTTTAATGTTATTCATTTCATTATTAAAATTTTACTTCACGAAAACCATTCTAGTGTTCTATTTTCCTTTTCAAAAGTTTTGTTGTCTCAAAATGAGTATTTCAAAACAATTCGTAATTTACTTGTTATTTTACGTTGCTGTTTTTATCAACATCAGCAAACCATTGATAGTATTATATTAATTTTCATAATGATAATATGGAAACAAAATATTAACAACTCACAAAGTTTTAAAAAAAAACAAGCAACGAAAATTAATTCATTAATTAATTTGTAATACTGAATATTACAAATTAATTGAGTAAAAGGCACGAAGTCAAATTGAGGAAAATAGAATGTTGTGGAACTCTAAGAAAAAGAATTTCAATATCCAGAACCTACGACATGTTTCCGCCTCTTCTTTATTTTACCACAAATACTTTCCTAAAGAAAAACTGGCTTCCTGCCTTTTACCAAATCAAGATCCAATTAATGAATGACTATTATAATAAATCTGATTTACAATCAATTTTATATTTGCACTTATTACTACCTTGCTTCTTTTAAATTTACGATGAATCTTCAAAAGAATTTGATTAGAAACACTGAAAATCATTTTGTCTTCAAGAAAATAATTTTGAACATACAATAAAACTTTCTTTTTTAACTTTACATTTTGAAATTAAATTACAAAAAAAATTTCATAAATATAATAAAGCTGCTTTTACTTTAGGGAAAAAAAATGCATAACAATGCAAAAAATAAATTAATAAATAAATAGAACAGAATAATAAAAGGAGTGAATAACGAAATAAGTTATTGAAAACCATTTTTCACATTTTTTTTTTTTTTTTTTACTCAAGTAATTGAATTTAATTAAAATGGATTTTTATTAAAAGATGAATTCCAAAAGTTTTCAGCAAAATTAATTTCAGTTTAATTGAATCAAGAATAGAGTAACGAAAAGCAAAACAAAACAGTAACCTGTTATGATGACTGTCTTCCCCTCTAACTTTTCGTCGCTCTTGAAGGCTACCGTCCGACGAAGATAGATGCGGAAAGCAAGAAGTATGACCAGCACCCCCGTCAGTCCGAGGAGGGTGAGGTGGGCGTAGTAGGGCAGCAGCAGCATCGCCGAAGTCGACTCAACAGACTAATATCGCCCTCTGCGCCCGATTCACTCCGGCGCACGGATGGAAATATGCGCCGGAGCAGATGGCGTCACGAGGAAGTTGCGGGGGTGGGACCATCCCGAGTTGGGAAGCTGCAAATACAGAAAATTATCATTTCACTAAACAATCACAAGGTAATTAGCAAAATCTGTGAACAAAAGAATCATTCAAAGAATTACTTTTAATTAACTTTTACTGAATCTTAGTGATATACTAAAAATACACTATTTACTTGAATTTTGGGGGGTCTCAATTTAATAATATAATATTTCATAGTCACTGAAAACAGCTCATCGTGATATACAGTTCCTTTAATTTGATTCTGTCCAATGCTTCCTTGCATCCACCTGCAGTACAAAATTACAGAACACCACAGAAGTATCTTAGAACTTCAAAAAGGAATCCTGAAAAATCAATCGGACTGAAACATTGCACTTTCATTTCTTGGGTTGACTTCTATATTAATGATTCTATATTAATGAATGATAAACTCAAATCCAATCCATTCGCAAAAGAAATCCCACTGAGAAAGAATATTATGTTATAGAGGTTTTTAAGAAATCTGTTGGTAAATACTGTATATTACAGATGCTAACTTTGAAACTATGTATGTGCATTTGACATTTCGTAAAGGTATTTGTTGATTGGTAAAAAAAATCAATCTGAAACAAAATTGAAGGGCTAGCGATTATTCCTGATTAGTCACAGTTTTATATCATAATGGATATCTGTTAAGAGGAAAGGAAGAGGATTCACTTTTGAACCAAGTTATAGGCTATTATAAATAAAACTCAACTATCTGTGATATTTTTAAACCACTGTTTATTGCTTATTATAATCGGCAAAAGTCTGTTTCAATACTGCAAGACTTGCCTTTTTACTCTGGCTATCCGGGAAATCGCTGGTTTTATCACATGTTAAAAATCCTATATCTAATATTCTTTGTTCACGTATTTTTTAAAAATGAAACAATGAATCAAGTTCCCCACTGTCTTCAGTTTGGAAGCTTAGCTATGTAATAAAGTAATACTAATACGCACGTAAAATAGAAACAAGACAGAAAAAGAAAATATTTTTTTGCTATTAATTATTAACTCGATAACAGTTATTACAGAATTTCTGACAATTTTTGAGGCTCTGCTTCTTGACCCAAAGGCTTTACTACCAAAGGGTTTCGTGTTGAACAAAAAATCTAGATTTCCTCTGGGTAAACACTTTTCCTGCATCATAAATCATCATTCTATGCTCTTCTAATAGTTCGGCTTAGTGATACAGGCAGGGGCGAAGTCACGGGGTATTTTGGGGAACGCTTTCTAATTTGGTCACAGGTTTTTTTTTTTTTAATTTTTCGTAACATAATATATATTATATGTTTGTACTATCGAATCCTGTTTATTCGGTTTTCATTTGAACGTTTCTGGCTTAGACACGATAATGTTTCCTGGACCGAACTATTTAGGTTCCGGCGGAAAAAAAAAAAAAGATAATACAAAACTTCATTTTGCACGTTTTCTCATTTATAGAGAAAATTGTTCGCCTTGAAAAAATATAAATGGTATTCAACAGTTGTTAGTTAATCATTTTACTGTGTACTATTTTAAGATTCATTTTTATTTTTACGCTCACGAATTCGAAATTCCTTTTTATCAGACATTAGCGAAACTAGTTATACTTGCATATGGACGAAGCACTTTCACCTGTGGAGCTGCTCACCGCCTGACAGCCGGTCTCCACTAGTTGTGATAAAAAGAACGTTTTTAATAGTACAAGGATATCTTCCGAATATTCTGTATGTGGCTTTTCATGTCATGTCTGTAAGGGACATTTATCCAGTAGCATAATGCTCATCCACACACGGCTCGTCTCTTGCAGGAGTACTTCCGAACTTTTGAATCGCTTCCTTGGCCACTCCAGGTCTCCAGATCTGTTTGATATCGAGCATGTCTGGGACTTGATGGGATGTCAGCTGCAGCCATCACGGAATATCAGATATTTTGTGCAGCAGTTATAGAAAGCTTTCTAAATCTATTACAGGACAAAGTACGAGTGTTTTTTGAATCCTTGCCACACTATGTTATCCTATGTCAGATCTGAAGATGAATTTACAGCTATTACTCTAACTCATTTCTGATGCAAATACTAACATAAAATACTCCTTTTGCTGTGATATTATAATCAATCTCTTAACGATATTGCACATGCAAACTTTCATTAAGATGGGACGGTTGCTTTAAGATGGGCATATCGGTCACTTTGTTAAGCGGGGACGGAGACGCCAATGAACATGGGCTACTAACTTTTTTGATGCACTACTAAAAAGGTTGCTAGCAGTTCAGGCATAGCCGAGCAGTCTAACGGGTAGTTGAAACTTGGCTGATATGCTTGAATGTGGCTTCGAATCCCGCATGGATTCCCTTTCTTTCCTGTGTTTCTCTCCTTTCAGGTGTCTATTTATTGTCATTGTTATTGTCATTGTTATTTATCAGGGCTCGTGCAGTAGATTGAGAGGCCTCAGTGCCAAAGGCGCATAAGTTACCCATGTCCCTTCAAAATGAAATAAATAAATAAATAAATAAATAAATAAATAAATAAATAAATAAATAAATAAATAATAAATAAATAAATAAAGAATCGCTAAATGGCTGCGTGGTTTAGTTGCGTAACTGTCGTGTCCATAGATTTAGAAACAGATATATTTATTTGGCTTCGTTGTTAGGCAAAGAAATCTATACATTAAAATTATCAGACTGCCTAAGGAAGTAAAATCATTATGCCGACTTACTAACATATAATTTAAAGTTTCTCGATATTGTTTAAAGTCAGAAACCTAATACAGTAAAACCTCGTTAAGTCGTCACCCGGATAAGTCGTCATTCCGTTTAAGTCATCGTTTTTCTTTGGTCCCGACAAGGTCTCATACACAATAATGTAAAAAAAACCCTCCTTTACCCGTCACCAAATTTAATTCAACTCCTGATAACTCGTCACCCTCAAAATGACCAAAAGCATCTTTCTTCTCCATTTTCCATGCCATCGTGTTGTCTTTTCAGCCCCGCCCCTTCACTTTAAGAAAGCCAAGGCTTTACGGGGAATTTTCGACAATGCCTGTCACTTCATTCCTTTCCCTACCCCTTCGGAGGTTTTCGGTTTTTGGAATCTCTCTGCTTATCATTCAAAGCACACTTCTCGCTGCAAAGGGCTATTTTTTTCTCTTGCAATTTCGTGGTTCGATTACGTTTTTAACATGCAAGGGAAACGAAAACTTACCTCGTTATCTTTTAAAGAAAAAAAAGACTTAATTGCACTTTTTGAAAAATCAAATGTTTCGAAAACAGCTTTTGCCAAAGAATACCATATTCCCAGGACTACATTAAACGATATTCTTTATACGAATATATATTTATATGAATGAGAATTGACTGTTAGTGAAAATATGGGCTAACTATAAACAGTTCTCCACTTAGTTTAGTCATAGTCTTGTTAATTGTGTTTATTATTATAATTTATGCTCTTAAACCATGTAATTTCCCTTGCCTTTCTGGCAAAAAATGTACTCTATCTATGTCTCATATTAACTAATTGCAATGAACCTGCATGAGTAATAAGACCAGCAATATTTGTCAATTCAGATGGATAAACCATACTATAAAGGATGGATACTGTTAGCTAATGCTGCTTAATAAAACTGAACTGAAGTTATTCATGTTACGCTTGATTTGCCTTCTAAATTGAAGTGACATCAGTAATTAACATTTCCAAAACGTCAAAAATGTACAACCGGACTTACTTGAAATATAATGTTATGGCTCAAAAATATGACATTAAAATAATTTAATCTGTCTGAATCAAAACCTTTTTTTTACAGGATTAATATACATATACAGTAAAACTTCGTTAAGTCGTCACCCGGATAAGTCGTCACTCCGTTTAAGTCGTCATTTTCCTTTGGTCCCGAAAAGGTCTCATACACAATAATGTAAAATAACCCTCCTTTACCCGTCACCAAATTTAATTCTACTCCGGATAACTCGTCACCCTCAAAATGGCCAAAAGCATCTTTCGTCTCCATTTTGCATGCCATCGTGTTGTCTTTTCAGCCCCGCCCATTCACTTTAAGAAAGCCAAGCCTTTACGGGAATTTTCGACCATGCCTGTCACTTCATTCATTTCCTACCCCTTAGGAGGATTTGGGTTCTTGGAATCTCGCTGCTAATCATCCAAAGCACACTTCTCGCTGCGACTCTGTCGCGTGTGGACGTTTTTCTTGACCGCTTCTGAGTGTGACTTCATAGTGAGTAAGCCCCGCTATAAGGGCTATTTTTTCTCTTGCAATTTCGTGGTTCGATTACGTTTTTAACATTCAAGGGAAACGAAAACTTACCTCGTTATCTTTTAAAGAAAAAAAAAACTTAATTGCACTTTTTGGAAAATGAAATGTTTCGAAAACAGCTTTTGCCAAAGAACATCGTATTCCCAGGACTACATTAAACGATATTCTTTCATCGAAACAAGTAATTGAAGAAACTGACTGCAAAGACAAAAGAAAGACAATGAGGAAATCGAAGTTTGACGAGATCGAGGAGGTTTTAGTTCGATGGCTAAAACATGCCAGATCGTAAAATGTGCCGATTTCTGCCATGATTCTCAAAGAAAAAGCCATGGAAATTGCTAACGAGTTGAACATTGAAGATTTCGGCGGCAGCAATGGTTGGCTGGAACGTTTCAAAGACAGACATTGCCTTTCTTTTAAAATGATTAAAATGTGGTAACTAAAAAAAGTGTTTTTTTTTTTATTTTCCACTCATTCATTTGCATGAATTGATTTCTGAAAATCTTGCTTTTCTCACCGAATTCATGAAAATACTGTATTTCAGTGTTTTGTTTTGTTTGTTTTTTTCAAAAATTCCTACTCCGCCTAAGTCGTCACTCCGCTTAAGTCGTCAAAAATGTTTGGTCCCTTGAGTGACGACTTAACGAGGTTTTACTGTAATTATGTTCACAAATTTTAGGCTTCTGTACAAGCATCCTCCTCGTTCTGTGCATCCATCAGGCACCACTTTCAACTCAGCAACTACAAGGACTGAAGATATGAAATTTGGTGTTAGATAGACCTCGCTGAGAGAATCTCAAAACCGTGTTTCTAGGTAGAGGGGGTCCTGAGATAGAAAGGCGTCTTACCTATTATGATGCTGATAAATGACTTTTACTTAGCTCTATTCATTGTTAAGGTAACGTAAATGAAAGAAAGCAAGCGTTAATATCATTGTTAGCTACCTAACAATCGTTTGCAGAATGATAATGATCTACAACTATAACTTATAGTATTCTGACGGAAGCCTCACCAATATTTCATAAAATATTCTGTACATAGAAGTTGTGGAGCTTTTAAGGAGGCTGTAATTCCAGCTTTCAAGGTATACTTGCACACTCAGATTTCTATGAATCATTGCTAAGTGGTGTTTTCTTTCTGGTAGTTCACTGCAGTACCGGATTAAAGGGGGAGGGGCAAAAGGGGGCAACTGCCCCGGGCGGCACATCCGGGGGACGGCAAAATGGGATTGAAACAGTTATTTATTATTGCATTAAATAGTGAAAAACAGCTACAGGGGCGGCATGGGGTTGACTTGCCCCGCCTGATAAATTTCCTAGATCCGGCAATGGTTCACTGTAACAATGAATTTGAGTTAATGCTATTCTTTGTTAGCCGTGTGACAATGGTCCAAGAAATATTGGACTGATGATAAAATTGGCTTCTAACTTTTATTATATTAAAAAAAAGGCAAAAATGGTATTTTTTTGGACAATCAAGACGTCAAGTTGATATTCGAATACTAATGATCACATATTTGAAAAGAAGTTTTGCTGGGTTTTACAATGATTCGTTGATTTGAACTACTTAAGACTATTTAGAATTTCAGTCAATCGGTTAATAACCACCATCTAGTATCGGCTGAAGAAAAAAAAACCTGCTAAAATCTCAAGAAATAACCTTTGTTGAGTTTTGTCCACCATTAGATTTCCAATATATTTATATTCTTCAGCGAAAACAGTTTTTAAACACAAATTCTGCAACCTAATAATCACTGACCTTACATAAAGAATAAGCCATTTCCAATTTCTTTGGTTTTAAAAACAAGGCTTGAAAATGAACTACCCTTGATCTTCAGAAATTAAAAAAAAAAATAACAAAAAACTCAATATTGTAAACACTGCACTAACAAAAATGGATTAACTTCAAATAATGAAAAAAAAAAGGGCTTGATTATATTAAATTATTGTTTGCTTTTTAAATACTGACATCTTGTTAAAAAATTTATAATATAACGATTTGTGAAGAAAAGTGATTTACTATAACATTATATATAAATATATCGGATGGCCAGAAAGAAACTTTACTTAATTCAAAGTTTAATAACTTCATTTCACTTCTTACTTGATTGAGATTTGGCAAACATTAACAGATGGATATAATCTATAATTGTTGAAAGTTTCAAATAATATAGTTCTATAGTTTTGTTACAGTTAAAAAATTAAAACAATGTCTAAAAATAGCATCCCGAGGAAAATTTTGAAATAATTAATCATTCCGATTGCTTAATGTTTGTAATAAATTTATGATACATGCGTAAATCTTAAAAATAAACAAAATTACCGTATTTATCGGCGTATAACACACCCTAAGTTTGAGTAAAAAAACTTAAAATTTAAAATAAAAGTAATGTACGCGTATAACACACAGGTAGAATTTCAGCCCTAAATTTTAGGAAAAAAAGTGTTTGTTATACGCCGATAAATACTGTAGTTTTTTTTTTTTTTTGAAGTTAACTCTGAAGAAGAGAACTACATCAAGCTGTTAGCTAATGGGGTTATTCCCTGATTGTCGACAGCTGTATCCTGATGAGGACTACATTTTCAACAAGACAGGACACTCTCCCATACAAGCAGCGTTATCCAGAATTATCTAGAGCAAGAGATATCTAATTTCATCAAAAAGAATAAATTCAGTCCTCTGACTGTCATCCAATGGACTATTCAGTATGGGATTCCCTCGTGAAGAAGGTTTACGGCAGCCAGAAAAACAAATTCACCGAAAATGGACTTAAAGGAGAAAATCAGTAGAACATGGGAGGATATCACCTTTGATGAGGTTTGAAAGTACATCACCTCACGGAAGAAACGATTGAGGACAATTTCCCAACCAAGGAAGTGGTCACATTGGCCATTTGTGTAAGTATGTGAAGTTTAAATTCATTTTCCCCTATATATGTTTTTAATTTTTTAGCTGCAACAAAACTATATTTGAAACTTACAGAATTGTAGATTATATCTCTTTGTTAATGTTTGCCAAATCTCAATCACGTAAGAATTAAATTGTTGAAGTTATTAAACTTTGGGTGGTGAAATAAGTTTTTTGTGGCCACCCGATATATGCTTTTTTTTTTTTTGCAAAGCATAAACTGGTTTAGTTTTTTTGTTTTGTTTTGCGATTAATCAAATGTAATTTAATTCTCTTTGGTTTATATTTATTTAAAAACGAAAATGCTTTTTCTTACAATAGCGACTTTTCTTTAGCAGAACAATGACCAATCGGCTGCCAGAAACGAAGAAATCTTACGAACGTTTTTTCTGCAAGATTATTTTTTCGTTTTTAAATTTTTCTGTGCAATTATTTTTGTAACCTTTAAACTTTATGTAAAAAGTAGCATTTACAAAAATAAGAAAGCAAGTTGTTATTTTGAATAGTACAACAACTGTACAGTAACAGTGTTTTGAAATTTGCCATTTAAAATTTTTGGTCTTTGAAGAAAAACTGACGATAGACCGATTTAATACAAAAATTTCTCAAAAAGTTTTGTGCGTTTAAGTTAAAAGCATATATATTTATGTTTTAAATTTCATGCGACAAAATATATTTTTGGACATTGGGGGGATTTTTTGAGAAGCAGATTCACAGACTGATGGGCTGATGGATTAATATTAGTATTTTTTTAATTTAATTAGTATTTTAATTCATATTTTACTCTGCTAATATTCTTAATACAACTGCACTGTAAACCATCATAAATCTATTGTTGCAATAATAAGATCACATTCGAAAGGGAACAATCTTTACAATGAAATATATTAATTCTATGCATTAAAATACACTAGAAAACATTCTAAAGAAGGAGTTTCGAACGATATTGAATGATATTGTCTGTTTCTACTCTGTGAATCAATCAGCGAAAAGATTTTTAAAGTTTTTAATTTGATAATTATTGAAGCCTTTAATATGACAAAATTCACATTCAGAAATTAAGAGAAATTTATCAAGATCCATCCTGAGGCATTGTATTTTTGAATTTCTTCCATTTTTTAGAATTAATTCTTCAAGTGATCTGCGATCCCAGAATTCCATGCGAACACAGCTGATACCGTGAAATTTTGAAAAAAAAAAATCTTGTTTTTGAAAACTCTCATATATTCTAACACACAAAATTAATGTATTTAAGTGTATTTTTTTTTTTTTGTTTTCGAAAGATAATCTTAATACTGTGATGATAATTTTTTTAATTGCTCTCCATTCAGATGAAGTGGAGACAAACAGTGATACGAATGTGCATGACGTCACGAATGACGTGTTTCAATGCTTTGATTGGTTGTGAGTTGGTCGTACGGAAAAAGTCTCAGTGAAGTAGAATATTTCAAAAAACCAAGTTCTGCCAGACCGAAAGACATTTGTCGCTCAAGATTTTCGAACGACAAGTAGTCTTGAACTGGTTGTGTTCGTGGGGCTTAAAACGTATATTTCAGTAAATCTAGGCACCATGTTTTTTTTTTGTTTTTTTTTTAATTTTTCGTCTATTTTGTCATTAGAAATCCAATACAAAGTTCGTTCGTCTTGATTTTTAATGTGTGTGTATCGTTCCGAATTATTAGATTCAGTTGATAAGAAAATGACCTGTAGAGAGCAGCTGCAGTAGTTTGTTTTTGCTTCACTTCAGATTCCGATTGTGCAGTAATATTAAAATAATCATTTGAATTTCTATTTTTAGATTTCTATTATTATTCCGTCATTTGTCAAAAAGCTTTTGTTATCAGGTGAAAAAAAAAATAGCTGGACACAAAATCAAAGTAAGTCGTTACTTAATACGTTTGCATTCTAAAACAATTCCAAACATCGTTTGAATTGGACACAGCCAAGAATCAAGGATCTTCCCTTGAATTTAAAACTTGAACGGAACAGCTACGGTATAATACTACCGTGTTTATCACTATATCTTCGGGGTATACATATTTCTGTGTGAATTTTCTGCTAACTCATGACTCGTTCTTTCAACCTACTGTATATCCTATATAATAAGCTCAAGGCACATATTTTGACCTCGTTAATTCCTTCCATACACAGAAGTGAATGTATTATTGTGAAAGATGGTAACTACATTCCATACTGACTATCTCATTTCGAACATTATTTTAACAATGTTCGTTCATTTTAATTTAAATTTGATTTTAGATTTTCTATAGCTCTTTTTAACTGCTACATTATATTATATATTTTATCATAGATTCATTGGGTTTTTTTTTTTTTTTCCGAGATCTAAACACAATTTTACGCGTTTTCCTTAACGGAAAGCATATATCGAAAGTAATATTGTAATTACAAATGGGAATCATAAGCGTGGATAAAAATGGAAATTAGGTAATGTCATTAATTAATCTGTGCGAATTTTGATCCACAAAATTAGAACTAGGCCTAATTAGATAAAGCAAATGTTTTATACAACGACTAATCAAGGCATAAATAGCTATTTCAATGTTAAGACAGACTGAATCTAAAATACAAAACCTCTAATCTGCGAAGTTCTATTTTTTTGGACATTCACTTTTTTCATTTAAAAACTGAATGAGTTGATCAAATATAATATTTCAACCAATCCGGTAGTTCGTTCATTCATGCGAACGAGAATCCTTCAAGTCAATCCGAGATACAGTGAAGTCTCACTTATACGAAGCTCACTTATACGAAACATTCAGTTATACGAAGAATTTCTCAATCCCCGGCGAAACCCCATAGTCCTATATGTAATTCATTTATACAAATAATTTTTGGTTCCCCCTCATATTCGTATAAGTGAGACTTCACTGTATTCCGTTCCTGACAAAGATCGGGCCTAATGTAACAATGTGGACACACACTACTTTGCGGGCTACAGGAGTCGGATTCATTCCACTAGCGAAAGTCGGAGTTCTGTCTCAGGTTATTTCTCCTAGCGTTCACCTGAGACAAATATTCCTTATTAACTTTATACAGTTTGAAAATTAAATTTAAAATCTATTAATTGCATTTAAATCTGATTCGTACTCAAAAATCCTCAGACAAAACAAAAGCAAGTTTACTTATAACACAAAACTGTTATAACGAAAACTCAATAATTTTAAACTTTACAAATTGTTGAGTTTTACTTACAACAGTTTCATTCTACAACGATCAGGGCTTCAGCAGAAGCCAGATAATTAATCATAATAATATAACCGTATTTTCATTTAAAACTAAAATCTGTTTACAAATCTTTAAAGGACCCCACCATTCAAATCGCTGGAGGTTTAGGCCCCAACGATTCTCGACCATTGCGATGAGATTGGGGTCAGGTGGCCAGTCCGACGCCTTCTCGCTTTTAACACTGGAGAAAAAAAAAATGTTGGTCCCTATTTTACAGAGGGCTGGGTAAACCATAGGACACATCTGGAGGAGAAATACACAGGGAAAAATTCCCTGCCTCCCGCAGGGAATTGAGCCTTGTTGAATTATATTAGTAAATAAGCATTTTTTTTTATTATTATTTTATTTACATGACTTTTCTTTTTGTTTTCTTTTTTCATGGTTTTACATTTACCGATTACCGGGCTTCTCGGTTTTTGTTTCTCCTCTCACAAAAGGTCGGATAAATGATTTTTCTTAAAAAAAATATTGAAACCAATGTAAATACATTAGAAAAGGAATAAATAGACTACTATATTGAAGATGGTCACGGATTCATCTTGTTTAGAATAAAATCATTGTTTAATTAGTGAATTAAATTAGTGAATCTATATTAGAATGATGGAATGTATTAGAATAATGTACTACTAATCCATTCTCAAAGTAAGTTTTCTGGTACTATTTTGATGACGTGGCCTGTTAATGCGAACAACAAGAAAGGCATTATTCGAACTTTCGACTGGAACTATTTAGCAAACACTGATCTTGATTGGTCACGGTCGAATCATCTAGCTGCCTATTTGATAATTATAATTCGGCTGTACATCGAACTGATCGGGTTTGAATGCCCAAATGAACAAAGTTCATTTTCAAAAAGTTTTTCGTTTTCCCAGCGTTATGCTTCCCCGGAATTTACAATTCTTCATAGTCCTAAACCTTTTGATTAGATGTCCTAATTGCTGCAATGGTATTTGACTGCAGATAAAAACCTATTATGCACCTATACATTGTGTTATCGTGTGATTATTAATGGTGTTAATAGTTACCTCTTATATGGAGGGCTTATCAGCAGAGTGGTCTAACTTAACATTTTTAGTAATTTTGAGTTAGACCACTCTGCTGATTCTTGACAACTTGCTCTATCATTCTGTAGTAGTGGGCTACCGTTCTTTCGATCCTTGCCTGCTTTACAGCATGAAACAAGTTAGATCATTCTTACCAACGAAGCTAAATCTGCCAACTTTAACTGCATTTTTCTCAAAACTAACTAACTGTGACATAGACCACTCTGCTGATAAGCCCTCCATATGTATATTATTGTGAAATTTACTTAAACTTAGCAACAAAAGTTCCAAGTAAATGAGGATTAGAATATGCAATTGTGATAACAAAGAAAAAACAGTTGCTTCTTCTGCATGGCCTTTAAAACTAACTTCATTATTAAATAACCAATTTCAAAGAAAAATTACTCTCAGATGTAATATTTTAATATATTTCAAGTTACTTTACAAGAATAGAAAACTTCTATTTTTCTTAAAAAATTAACCCTCTAAAAAAATACAGATTCACAAAGCAATGATTCTAATGTAAACTACATTTATATATATTAATGCAACGAAATCACTAAAACATAGTTATGTACTAGTTTTATTAGTTGTTAAAGAATTTGTTAAGTACTATCTTAGAAACCCATACAAAACATATATAAATCGCACAGGGTCATAAAGCATATTAAGCTTTCATTTTAGTTACTTAAATGAGTAAAAATAAAATAAATAAACAAATAATAAGATAGTTCTCTTCGTTGCACACTGTATTTCTCTTCGGCTTATACCCAAAGTGTTTTTCGTAATATTTATGCATCATCAGACCAAAGCATAAAAAGCTTAATATATCCTTTCTTCGACTTCAGTGCTTCGACGAAGTAACAAAAAGTATCGATATACATTTATTTTAACAATTCCAGTTTTATTAATAAGCTGATTGTAAGTAAAATCTGATAGGCCTAAATAAAAAAAAAAATAAAAAATCAAAGAAAAAAAGCCACAAGAATCGCATGTAGGCGTAGATGTTGGTTTATGTATTTTAATTTCTTTGGAAGTCCATGCATTAGACGTTAGGTTGTCATTTAGTGGATGGAGGAACGAGATCTGAAATTAGCTGCTGTTATAAATAGCCAAGGAAGCGAGATTGGCCAACGCCAGGCTGCGATTTATCGGCCCTTCGGTGTGCATGTGCCCTCCCCACCCACGCACAGGGGAGCTTGGCTGACGGTCTCTTTCAAACACTTTCTCCCCCCTATGTTAAATAAGGATCTGAAATTCTGGTTTCTGAAATTCCACAACTAGTGCCAATGACTGCCAAGTGATGAAGCCACGGAACTCTTCGTTCTACAAATATATGTCGACGCGGATCTTTTTCGATATGATAATTCAGAGTTATTTCTCTAAGGTTAATGCATCGGGTTTTCAATTCCATTTTGGCTAAGCAATTCAGTACACGCTAAAATATACATAAACTAAAACTTCTAATAAAGACTTGACTTAAATCAAGAAACCTCATTAATTCACAGCTTTCCATTTCAATTGAACTTAATTATTCACAAACAGTAATGGTTTTTCTTTTATTTTATTAGAATTGGAAACATTCATGTCGCGCAGACGAAAAAGCTTATCACTAAAGAATAGAATTATCAGACACTAAACGATATAAATCTTAAGAATTTCTGTTCTTATAATAATAATAATAATAATAATAATAATAATAATAATAATAATAATAATAATAATAATAATTCATACTTCCTTAATAATTCATATTTTTTACCGATTTCCAAGTTTTTATTTACAGATGAAAAACATTTTTTTTAAATAATTATTTGTTGACGTAATTAGTTTTCCCTGAAGTTTTAATTATTTCCCTAAGTCAACGGATTCCAACCTTTTTTTTTTTTTGGGACTCACGAACCCTCTAAGACAATATATTTTTATCGCAAACTTTCCAAATCGAAGAAAGAAAAACGATTCTTTTATAAACTTTTCTCATGCACCACCAAATAGGAAAAGCTGCTCTAAGTATAGCTTAAAACCCGACTTTAAAAAAATATTTAAAAAAAAAAAATAAATAACAGGAAATATCTTATTTTATCCCTGCATCAGTCAAATAAAATTAATCCGGAATTATTCGGAAATTGTAATTGCATTCGATACGAATGCAAAAGCGTTGGGTTTTTTTTTTGGGGGGGGGGGTAATTTTGTACTTCTCAAATAAATGTTTTCTAGACTTTTCTAGCTTAGGACCGCTTTTCTTTTCTTTTTTTTCAGTAATCTATATTACTAAAATCTTTTATTTCTCTGTCTGTCTGTGTGTCTGTGTGTCAGTCCGGCGCAATTTTCTGAGAGAATGGAAAATAGAAATAATTTTTACAATGAAACATCCGCGACAGGAATCGAACCTGCAACCTTCTGATCCGAAGTCAGATGCCTTATCCATTAGGCCATAGGGACTACAACTCTCTTCATATGGTTTTTTGACTTATATCTCCTTTCCTTTCCCTCATCAATAATGAATGTATTCAATCTTTTTTTTTGAATCTCAAGATTGTTTATTTATTTCACATCAGTCAGTTTATTTGTAATTCGAAACTGACAATTAGAACGATAATTGCCGAAACGTTGCAATATTTTAAATATTCTTACTTAACCAAATCCTATGTGATATTGAAAAATATGTGGGTGTACACGCCAGATGTTGGAGTAAAGAAAACAGAGTCAAGAAAGAGAGAAGCACTCTTTTTTTGAGGTGGAATACCGAAAAAATCACTATTTGCAACTCAAAAACCATCAATAAATGTAACTCAAACGTCACTGAAAAGTGACAATTATAGTTAAAATGAGAGTCAAAAAAGAATGAAGCGATACTTCTATTAGATAGAATACTGAAAAATCACTATCTGTAACTCAGAAACCATCAATATTGGAACACAAAAGCCACTGAAAAGTGCCACTTAGAATAAAAAAAGAGACTCAAAAAAGAAAGAAGCAGTATTTCTATTAGATAGAATACTGAACACTATTGTAACTCAGAAACCACTGAAAAGTATCATTTTGGAAAAAAAAAAAAAAGAGTCAAGAAATAAGAAGCAGTATTTCATTAGGTAGAATACTGAAAAATCCCTATTTGTAACTCAAAAACCATCACTATTTCTAACTCGAAAACCACTGAAAAAGTATCAATAGGAATAAAAAAAAAAAGATAGTCAAGAAAGAAAGATGCACTATTTCTATTAGGTAGAATACTGCTCAGAAGTTAGACGTCTTAGCCATTAGACCACTAGGCCTACATTCTAATCTCTGTAAAAAATAAAAATATATCATAGATATATGATTTACAAGGTGGTTCTAAAAGCAGTCGTAGATTGAGAGAATATAGGCATCAAAAATTAAATAAAAAAAAAAAGCTTTTAAAAAATTTTAGTTTTAGTTTCCTTGATGTAATTTGTGTGTGTGTGTGTGTGTGTTTTTTTTAATAAATAAAAAATTGTTTTCCGTTACATAAGGGAGGCTTCCGGAGCGAAGCGACGGGTAGCCGATTATTTTTTATTAAATCCATTTCGCGTAGAGCCGTAGATAACGCCAGTTCCCAAGAAATCTAACATTCTGTTATTCTAATGACTGTTGTACAAGTCTATATAAAAAGACTGTCATTACTATTTTAATGAATTTTTTTCTTTTTCTTTTTAGGGCTCGTATTTATTTTCTATTTTAATTTTCTTCGGAACAGTATTTTTCGTGAATAGGTAGAGGCCTGACACATCATACGTTTGGAAATCCTGCCTGTAGTACTAATTAAGTGGTGATAGGCAGTAAAAATTCTGTAAAGTACTCTTAACAAATTACGTAGAACCTACGTTTTAACGGTCAACCATTATAAAAATAATTTTTGGTTCGATTAGGGAATGGGATTCGCGATAAAAATATGTTTCAAGGGGTTGGCGAATCTACAAAGGTTGGGAATCGCTGTACTAGAGAATGCTGGCGCCATCTATTGGAAAAAATACCATTTACTCATCAAAGATCTTTAGATATTTGAAAATACCACTCAATCTTATTTAATCCTGCGTGAATCATAAAGAGCATAATTGTAGTTTGCAACAAGGCTATTCTTCTCCTCCTCCTTATTATTATTATTAAGTGCAAAAGAGATCGCGTCAATCATCATTTAATTGCGCTACATTGTTAATTCTATACTTACAAAAAATATTCCTATTATTAATTGTGGTTTTTGATTCGGAAGACTAGTAATTTACAAATATATATTAGGGGTGGTCGTAATTAAATTATCCATATTCACATCTCTCTGTAGCTCCAACTAATAAGTGGAATGCTACCAGAATTAGGAAATAGAGACTAAGACTATTCCAAACATAGGGAGAAGGACCGTGGAAAAGAATTTTAGTTCCAAAATCTGTCAATAGGGTGAACTACGACGCTGTACAAGAGGAAATGCATGACAAAGTATCAATAAATGAATAACTAAGACAAAGCTAAGATGAAATTACAAATGTTTTTTTTTGCCTCTTTTCAAAAAGTGAGACAGAATCTGAATTGGCCTGAAATTTTATTTTCAAAATAAAGAAAGTGCGCACTGCACCTAAGAGAGTAGAAAATTTGCATTTTCCCAGCAGCAGAGCTATAAGGCACAGCGTAAAAATCGCAAGCGTAATCTGTACGTTTACTGTTAAAAATTAAGTCTTATTTTGCCTCAACGTACTTTAATAGTAAAGTTCTTTTTACTTACAGCATGCAATGTAGCAGCCTTTCTGCAAAAATCAATGTTGTAAGAACTTGCATAAAGGTCCATTATCAGCTGTAGAAGTTCGAAGGATGATTAACAAATTTGAGGAAACTGGATCTTTGCAAGTTAAGCCTCGAAAACGAAGGAAGCCTGTTTGACCTCAGATAGCAGAGAAAGTTATCCATGGATAATGCTCTGGAACCAGCAGTGCACGAGGAGTATCGAGGTATTGGCATTTACGTCGTATCGTAGTCATTAAATTGCTCCTCACTAATCGTGACAAGTAATGTTCAAACCCCCCCCCCCCAAGGGGACCCCCCCCCCCCAAACAAAAGTATAGCATTCCAGACGTCAGAATCGCCGCAGCTTGTTCTAGAAAACATCATGACTATGAGGTACAGCAATGCAGAGATGGTCGACATCCATTTCACTTACGGAAGAGCAAACGGAAATTGCAGAGATGCTGCACGACTGTACCAGGAAGCCTTTCCGCAACGAAAGTGTCCATCCAGGAACACATTTAGTGCGATTCATCGTCCACTGGCTGAGACAGGATCATTTACGCCTGCTACTGTCGATAGAGGCAGAGAACGACACATCAGAACAACACACATTAAAGAACAGGTCGGCCGTCCTAAGATAAAAGGAAGCAACTAGCAATTTGGAAACTGATTATTTGCTGCCTTTGACCGTAGATATAAGGATATTGTTAGTCAGTTGCTACCTTTGATCATCGAAATAGGGGACATACTTAACAGCAGATCATTACCAAATTGCTTTGGAAGATGTGTAGATACTTCCTTACGTAGAAATTGCAGAAAACGAAAAATCAGAAAATTTGCAGTTACTTCCTTTTACCTTAGGACGGCCGAGGTGCTGGATGAAGTTGTAGAAAATTCTGGAAAGGCCACTAGAAAGATTGCCAGAGAAGTTGGCGTATCCAAACAACTTGTGCACAGAATTCTCCTTATATATCGTTTATGTATCAAAATATTTTAAAAATCTTTTGGTTTTCTATTATTTCAAACGGACTAATTTTATCTTATCGTACTAAGAAAATGTATACGGTATCGTATTATTGTATTATAGATACATTGCGAAGCTCCTTTGGGATGCGCTTAGTTTAATGATAAATTAAAGCAGACACTTATAAGATGTCAAAAACTTACTTCTTTAGAAAGAAGAAAAAAATACTTTGATTCTACTTGATTAATTTAAGGTGACAAACCAAACATACACATCATAAAGATCAACATACTTATAAAAAAATAAAGTGTAAGCAAAATAACGCTTATTTAATAAACTTGAAGGTTTATTTTCAGTATTTGATGAAGAGTGCCATAAAACAATGAATTCAGCTTCATAAACTTCAGAAAAGTAACCTAAATAGACCTACTATAATTCGTAAGACGGCCCTGTTCCCCAAAAATACTAAAATACTAAAATAAGGCTTAAAACCACGTTTTTGGGCTTCAAATTTTCAAAAAATTTTCGGGAGGTACGAACCCCCGTATGTTGCCCAGTGGAAATCCCTTAAAATGTGCTCTGTCTGCGTACATCACTGACAGGACACTTCGTAACCATTCCTGCGGATCATTTGCCACCCGTTAATGTTGTGTATTCACTTATACGACAGCGGGCTCTTTCAGCAGGACAATGCGCCATCGCACAGGTCTTCAGTGACCAAATTATGACTGGAGGAGCATTCCTGAGTTTGACGTAATCAGTTGGCCCAGTCGTTCGCCAGATTTAAATCCCAAAGAACACATGTGGGATGCGGTTCAAGGTGCCTCAGTGCCATGGTTTCACCACCGGCGAATTTTAGGGATTGTGGACCACTATTGAACAAGCATGGTTCAATACTATCTACACAATATTTCAGAGAGCTCGTGGAGTCCATGCCCGTCGTAATGCTGCGGTAATGCAACCGAAATTCATCGACGAATCATAGCTGCATTTGGGAATGGAATAATTAGTCTAATACAGATTAAATTTTAGACAGAAAGGTTTAAATATGGAGCGCAAAATGCATTCGACCTTTAAGAAATGTGCATAATCAGATTGTTACCGAAGAACTGATTGATAAAGCTATACTTTCACTGGAAGAGGATCAAAGAAGAACTGTAAAACGGTTTTTCGGAAATGCTTGATGTTTCATAAGGAAAGGCTTATTCTGTGTTCACTGGACATCTAAGAAAAATTTGTGCAAAATGGGTTCCCAAACATCTTACCCCAGAGCAAAAACAAAGAAGAAAGACGGTTGCTGAAAAATATCTTAAGCAATTCGAAACAGAAGGTGCAGCCTTTCTAAGCTGTATTGTTACTGGCGATGAAAGATAGTGTTGATCATCACAAACCAGAACCCAAGAACGCTAGCAAACAGTGATTGCCTAAAGGATCTGATCCTCCCAAGATATTCCGACCTCAGGGGTCATCATTGAAAGTAATGTGCACGTTTTTCTTTGATGAGCAAGGTGTTTTGGACATTTGTCTTGCCTAGGGGGTGAAGTATCAATTCTATTTCTTACATTGAACATTTAAAATTCTTAAAAGTGGGTAAAGTGGAAACATCCTGGAAACCTCACCAAAGGGATATGTCTGTTGAATGATAATGCCAACCCCATACCTCCTAGGCCACTATACGTGCTATCAATTCCTTTTGGTGGGAGATCCTTGAACACCCTCTCTTCAGTCATGACCTATCCCCCTGTGACTTTCATCTCTTAAAAGGTCGATACTTTAAGTCGGACACTGAGATCAAAGAGACTGTCATACATTGGTCTTCGCAACAGAATAAAGACTTTTACAAGAAAAGAATCACTCAGCTTGTGAAACAATGGATCCTTTGTATACAACACAATGGAGATTATTTTTAATAAAGCATTCTCATTTTGGATTTTACATGGAACGGTCGGTTTTCATCTGATCACCTCTTGTAGTTTTAATATTATTAATGGAGATTAATCTTTTTGGTGCTATTGGTCCAGATTATTTTCAACGCAAGATAATATATTACAAATGGCTATTAATTATTGAGCATGCAAAGCCTTAATATTCCATTTGAACATTTTTTTCTTTTTTGTTTGTTTGTACGCAAATCACGCGAAAATGTCTGGACAGATTAGGTTAAGTTGCTTATTTATGATCCAACTTCAAACATGAGTATAATTATTTTAGTCCCCCCCCCCCATGCCCAGCCCACCCCCAAGCCCCTTTAAGCAATGGATACCTGAACCTTTTGCTAGTTAATATTCAAATACATACTTAATAACCTAAGTGTGAACACTTTAAAATACTTTTATTAAAATACTTTTCCCTAAACTGTTGACATCAGAGCAACAAAGTCCAAGAAATAAATAACTGCAATTAAAAAACAAGTGAATATAATTTTGTGCTAAAGCATAAATTTAAGGGCGACCGATAATAATAAAAAAAATTAAAAATAATAATAAAAAAAGAAACTACAATAACGTAATGAAAAATTAAAAAAAAGTTAGGAAAATAAGAAAAACAAAAATAAAAAAACCCACCTGGACATTGAGAAAAAAAGATTAAGTGAAAAAACAAAAACAAAACTAGATACATAGATTCGAACCGACAACCTTCAGTATTTGAGTCCGAAACCTTAACTATCAAGCTATAGCTGACAACCGAAATAATATGGTTGCATTTCTAACGTTTAAGCTAATAGAGGAAATCCAATGAAACCAATACTAAATATTCGAACATGGATGGGAGGGGGGGGGGCTTCAAAATACCCTATTCCTACGTTGTTTGGGGTTTTGATCACGATGGTGAAGTCCTTTTGTCGATCCTACCTTTCCTTCGGGAGTTTTTAAGGGTACAATGACAACAATGTCAAATATCTCGAACATGGGGGGCGTTGGCCCTTGAAAATACCCCATTCCTACAGTTTTTGGCCTCTGAACACGATGGTGAAATCTATCTTCCATTCGGAAGTTGTTAGGGGTGGACAGACACGGACGGACAAATTTACGGCAAATTCAACTGAAAATGCTAAAAATTTGAATACTTTTTTACATGCAAAACATAGTTAGACTAAGGACAGCAAAAACCTTTTAGCTACTTTCAATTTTTAATAAAGAATATTGAAAAAAAAAACATAAACCTAAGCTATAATTTCAAATTCACAAATGTAAGAGCTATGAATGATCATCGCAGTGTTGCCTCAAAAGAAAAAATGAATAATAAAAAAAATCACTAATGAAACATTAGTGAGAAAATTCATGTGCCAGCAGTCCGCGGGCCTCAATGAATTTTTTTAAAGCATACAAATTAAAACTGCGCATTTGAATTATTAATAAACAATAATGGTTAAGACCAAATTGTTTACCAAGTGACATCCTGGAACAGCTGTTTCATGCTCTTTGACGATCATCAGCCAGGAGCAGTCACCAATAAAACAACAAAGTCTCCGTACTGAGGCTAATATGAATGATCATCGGAAGCGCAGTGGTGCCTCAAAAGAAAAAAATGAACAATAAAAAAATCACTAATGAAAAATTAGTGAGAAAATTCATGTGCCAGCCTTTTGCCGGTCTCAATGATTTTTTTAAAATGAATTTTTTATTGTTCATTTTTTCTTTTGAGGCACCACTGCGCTTCCGATGATCATTCATATTAGCCCCAGTACGGATACCTTGTTGTTTTACTGGTGACTGTTCCTGGCTGATAATCGCCAAAGAGAGTGAAACAGCTGTTCCAGGATGTCACTTTGTAAACAATTTGGTCTCACCCATTGTTGTAAAAGCTATGAATTTATTAAAAGTATAACAGAAAAAATATGGAATGTATTAAGTTAGTCTCACTCCAAAAATATTCAAAAATTAAAACATTCTACAAAAAAATTGAAGGTGAGCCTTCTTATGTCTTGGTTAACATCCAAAGGAAAAAACTTTAAACGATATTTTTTTAAAAATTGGGAAACAGAAGTCTATTTTTGACATTTTTTGAATTTTGTTGCAATCGCAAAAAAACAAAACTTTCAACACAGTCATCACACAAATAGCCTTCGTCGTCTTCATCTACACCCAATACTGATAAATCACATGTAATTAAAAAAAAAAAAAAAAAAAAAAAAAAAAAAAAAATATATATAATAACTGTACACTTGTAATACTTTCGGGTGTAATGAAATAAAAACAGTTCGTGTATTAGCTGGAGGATAAAATGATCCCTTTTGGGCAAAACGATCACAAGGGCAAAATAATCCCGGGATCGTTTTGCCCGAAAACGTCATTAAACGATCTCTATTGGGACACGCTTGAGACAACGATTATGAGAAATACATCAAAATAACCTGCAATACCTTAAGATCTACGCACAATACTAAAACCATTTATTAGTAGATAAATTATAAGTTTAACCGAGATGTAACGCAAGGCTTATTTTTATAAGAAGTGAATCAAAAGCAGTTTTTATGGAGAAAAATTGAAAACGACACATATTCATTCAAACAAAATTTGATCAACTGACAAAATTCATCATAGGGCTCTGTTTAGGGAGATTGCCCCCCCCCCTCTCCCTGATGGGCCAAAATGAGAAGGGATCATTATGTCTGGAGAGATCGTTTATCCCGCCCTTCCCCTAATTATTCATGGTGGAACATATGTCAGCAAACGCCATCCGAATGTGCTCGAGGGCGCTGTTTGGCAGCACATTAGATGGGCAGTATGAGCCATCGTCATTTGAGACGTTGACTTTGTACGAGTAGGATGTATCGCTTCACTAATGCTGAAAGAGCAGATATGCACCTAGCCTATGGGTTTGCGAATGGAAACGGACGAGCCGCTGTACGAATTGTATCGTGAATGGCTCCCTGTGTCCAATCATCAAACATCTGCGCGTTTCCACCAGAGATTGTGTGAAACTGGATCATTCGACGGAAACAGCAATGATTGTGGTTGTCAACGACATCGTCGCAAGAGTCTCTGTGGCAGCTGGATGTGTCCGCAAAAGGCCTCCCATTTTTGCACATTTTCGGCAATCCATGCATCGACATTGTGAAGCGTGTATTACTTTTGGTGGAAGAAACTTTGAGCACCTATTGTGAATAAGTGTACACGTTATTGTCATATTGTAAACTTAGGGCTAATAAACATGTTGTCTTTTATTTCTGAACCTGAGTGTAACTTCTAGCACATCGGGTGGCGTTTCTTCATAAAAAGAAGTTTGTATATGAGGTATTTACTGTGGATGTATAAGAAGAGATGTAGAAGAAGAGATAACTTCAACGGCAGTGTATTTGAGTCAACCAATGTTGATATTCTTTTGTAACTCCTGTATTATCTGTAACTTCCATCTTTAATTAAAAATATAATTTCTCTGAATTTCCCTTGAATTTTCAAAAGTAAAAGCTTCATTTATTGTTATTATTTTAATTATTAAGGGTCAAAAAGCGAGCATTTGCTTCGGAGTCCTGGTGACAGGTCTGGTAATTTGCGGATACTGAAAATTTGTTCAGATAGACCGCATAATGATCCATCACTAGTAGCCTAATAAATTGTTTTTCCTACTAAACAGTTAATGATTAATAAGACAATAACTGTTTAGTAGGAAAACAAAACCAAGCGACCTATACAATTTGCAATCTATCAAACATTTGTGTTGTTAAAAAGTGACGTTACTATTGATTGGCGCGCAAAACGTCTTTATTCAAGCCATTACATTCAAGGGTCAACTATAATTTCAAGTTTATTTTAGTTTGCCAATACCCCCATTTTACACAATTCAGGTGACTGAGTCAGTGGCCGAGGCCACATTGGGTTGAGGATATTGAATTCGTTCCCGGCATAGTTGTTCAGCATAGATGGACCCCAATTTTGTCCATTACCACTATTTTGCTGACCAATCAATGGTCACCTAAAATCGGAAGTCGGATTTTCCCCCAAACCTCCAGGCCATAGGTAGTCCAACGAGATGTAACTCATGTGGCTCGGACTCCCGGTTTGGATTTTAGAGGGCGTTACACACACGAGAATCCTAATAGCTACTCCCTACGAGGTCAATAGAAAGCAACACATCACAACAACAGTAATGAAGATTATCTAACAACTTTCCTAGTCAAACATTTTTTAAGAATTGAAGTTTGAAGAAATTAAAATACTTAAGATGCCATCTAACCATGTTATGGGTTAAATGCTAAAGAGTTTTCAAATATACTAGATCTTGCTTCAATAATGATCTCTGTTCCCAGACTAATTTTCCTCTATGCCGCACAGCTGCTTTTATTAGTCAATACGGAGAAATTAAATACCAAAAGTTCATAACAATACTTTCAATTCATATGACCTGTTTAAATTTTGAGAAATTTAAAAATTCTTAGTTTCCTTATTAGAAAATATCGGCTTAGAGAAATAATAAAGTTTATAAAAGATGCTTAAGAACAATTACAATTAAGATGCACCGTATCAGTAAAGGTCGATCAACCTCAGACCTATCTAAAGAATTTTAATTTTAATTTTATTATTATATTTTTTTTTGTTGAAGGAGATTCTTTTACCTGCCCTCTGCAGATGAAACTTTCGTTAATAATTCCGGTTTTTCCTCTTCGGGCCTTAAAAATAAAATAAAATAAATATAGTTAATTTCAATTTTATAGAAAGCAAAATAAAAAAAAAACAGTTATGGGTATAACAAAAGGTAATCTATCCACAAAAAGAACTTCAAAATTCTGTTGTAGTAGTGCAGTCAAAGTAAAAAAAAAAAAGAAAGTAATTCGAACAATGCTGATTGTTGTTAAGATGAATAGATATTAAGATGAAATCTTACTTAACTTGAAAGTCTCCAAAAGTTTCGATGTGAAGATGTCAAGATGGTGAATATTGAAAAAGTACCGTTTGAGAAAATCTTGGCCGTAATGTAAAATGGCATCATTTCAACTTCTACTAAACCAATATTTTTGTTAATCTGTTTATTTCTACTGGCAGTAGAAGCTAGCACTTTGACCTCGAATGAGCTTGCATAAGCGTGGTCACTTAGAATGTTGTCTATCACTGAAGATACAATGAAGGCACTTAACATAATTCCTTATAACGGCTGCCTGTAATTCTCAAGAAATCACGACAAAAATCTCCTTTGTTTATTGATTGATTTATTATTTTTTTTTTCCACTTTCAGCATGAGTCTACATTACTATCTAAGTAAAATATCAAATTTCCTGTATTATTTTTTCTATTCAATCAGCTTTCAATTAGGTTATTCCGTTCGCACCAATGGAATTCCCATTGGCTACTTATCAATATTAGAAGTAATGTTAGTCTCTAACAATAAGAATAAATAGACTTACTGAGTAGGTACGTCTTTAGCCCAAGAGTTTCGAAACGATTCGATGGCCTCTGCAATCTCCTGTTCATCATCCTGAATTCTCTTTTTGTCCATATCAAATCTGTCAGTACATGAAAATACTTTTATTGCAAAGATAGGAACAAAATCAACTTATCAGGAAGAAAATTCAATTAGAACCTGAACTTAAAAAAAGCATTCAAGAATTACAAAAGCACATTACGACAATAAAAGTTACTAGAAATACTGGGAAAAAGGTACTATCAATGCTACTTACGATCATTGAATACGAGAGTATTCAATGTATTTTGTGAATGTTATGGATACTAGAAATACTGGGAAAAAGATACTACAAAAAGGTACTACCAATGCATAGTTGCGATTTTACTTAAGATCATTGAATACGAGAGTTGTGAATGTTATGGATACTAGAAATACTGGGAAAAAGATACTACAAAAAGGTACTACCAATGCATAGTTGCGATCTTACTTACGATCATTGAATACGAGAGTATTCAATGTATTTTGTGAATGTTATGGATATTACATTATTTATTTGATACATATTGTAAGCAGACCCTCCACATGTCTAGTCCGGACCCCGGTATCGGGTTTGGTCACTGGCCCTTGTTATTAGTAACATATTCATTAAATGACAAAGAGTCAATTCTCGTTGGCCGTGGGGGTTATGTTCCTGAAAAGTTCCGCGGTTACTGAAGCATTGATCCTTTGGAAAATATGAGGTTAGGTTTCCGCGGATTCTCTTCACTACACATTTTCGCTATCCGGTTGCAACGGAATTTCCAGAACGAAGCATGTAATCAACACGAATCTTATCCATTCAGCTTTCCATATAAAACACTTTCATTAACACTACGCTTCGCTTGCCATTGTTGAAATTTAGTAAATTAACCACAAAAACAGCGTAAAACACTGAGAACACGTCGAATAATAACAGAACGACACAGAGACTCGTTAACACAACAGAAGACCACAGTTTCCCTTGGTAGAGCTCGTATCGACGCTGCACAATAAGTCCAAGATTTTTTATAGAAGCGGATAAGCGAATCCTCGGGATCGGAGTCAACGGATAACGAGGATTTACAGTACTTTAATCTGGAACAGAGATCTCTTTATTCTAGCAAGGTAACCTCTAGTAAGGTTACGCGCTAGATTTGGCCTAACTCGAATTAATGAAGGTAATCTATTTCATTATTTAAGATAATCAATAAAAGACTAATTTAATTTAAATCCGGGACAGACAAATCTCTGAAGTTTATGCTTAACACTGAAAAAATAATTGGTTGGATAAACAAAAGAATTAAATTATATATAGGTTTATTATTATCAATGACGGGATTGATCATTTAATGAAAGCTTTAACAATCATTATTATTTTTTTTAAATAGTACATTTGTACGAAATCATAGTATTTTTTATAATAAAGTGAAGAAATACAAGGCTGCATCTGAGTAAACAAAAGGTTCTCGCACCCTAAGCTATCATGTCGGGGATCAGGGACAGCTGTTTCAGCCTTATTAGGCTTCTTCAGCCAGATATACCCTTGCTCAGAGCGCGAGACAAATATGCAAAAAACATTTCAGCTCCCTGAAATGCCTCGAGCAAAGTCAACTGGTATATCTGGGACACCTGAAACAGCTGTCCCAGATTCCCGACATAATAGCTCAGGGTGCGAGAACCTTTTGTTTACTCAGGTGCAGCCTTGTATTTCTTCACTTTATTTTTTATATATATATATATAATATCTGCACGTTAAATTTTAAAAACCAAAGTATTTTTTATTACTACATAATCCGATGTTGTTTCAATATTATTATTTTTCAGCGGATCACTATTAGTACTGTAGTAAAATAGTGCGTCGCACACTATTCTTCACCAATAGTAACTAGAAACAATTCATAAATGTATCGTTCAGATCTCTATACAATTGTGAAGAGGAGGTCCCCATCACATATATACTCATGTCCATAAATTAAGGGAATTGCCAGTACGCATATAAGACACTGCTACATTGAAACAGAGAGGTAATGGCAATGCTATCTGGCACCCCTGAGAGATTTAATGAAACTTCCTGGAGCCAGTTTCAGTAAGTTGGAGTAGTTCGTGTTGTGAAGAACTCATTAGTGCTGTGCATCTGAAAGCGCTGTTGTCGCTTTTTTATCATAAAAGAAGATTTTTAGCCAATAAATATGGCACGGACAAGTCATATCGATGACGTTATGCGTGATAAGATCGTCGGAAGAATAGAGGCTGTCCACACTTTTAGACAAGTGTCCTAGTACCTCAATATTCACTGAGCGTCATTTCTAGTCTTTGGAGAAGGTTGCCGGCAGGCGAGGATGTTCGAAGGCAGTGAGGACAAGGTCACAACTGCACGACAGCACATACAGTTCCGCCTACCAAGGTGTACTGAACACCTTGCTTGGACCCCACAACAATGGGGCAGTGTACTGTTTACTGACGACTCACGTTGCAGCCTGGAGACTGATTCTCGACACTGTTCGTCTGGCGAGTCCCGGGGATATGTTGTAACCTTGCCATATCGTCGAGAGAGATCGTTATGGAGGTGGCGGAGTCCTTGTTTGGGGTGAAATCATGTCTGGGTCGCGTAATCTCTGCATGTGTTCTACGAGGTAATGTACCAGTCATGGTTTATAGGGATGCCATCCTACATCAATGTGAGGGTTTTTCATGGTACATTTGGTCCTGAGTTCCACTTAATGGACAACTATGCACGTTCTCACAGGTTCAGAATCCGACGACGTAATGCATCTTAACTGGCCAGCGCGCTCATGACTTAAAACACCATTGAGCATGTATGGGACGCTCTTGGCCGCCAGGTTGCAACACACAACCCTCCATCACGGACCACTAAACGACTCAGAAGAGTGCTTGTTCACGCATGGGATTCCTTATCATAGGAAATGCTGGAAACCTTATTAACCGTATGCTGAACAGCATATATAGCCATTCGTGGTAACCATAGACCTTATTAAACATTACCCACCAGATTGGCATTCATGGCACAAGCGGTGTCATGCCGGATACTTCGTGTTTTTTCAGTTTTTCTGTGAGTCGAGTGAACACATTACTATTTTTGCTTCATTTCGTCTTTATGTGTTATCTTCGTCCTCTTGATCTATATTTTTCACAGTTGGAATATGTCATAGGCCAAGAGGAGGCAAAACCATCTCAGATAGCTGTTCCCTTCACTTACGAACATGAATGTATATCACAATAATAGTATACAACCACAGGAATCTTTTCTAACGATTTACATAATACAGTTTTCATTAAAAAAAAATTCGGAAAATATTTAAGGTATATGGCCCAAATATCGCCCATCTAAGAAAACCTGCACATATTCTTGTAATTTATCTTCTCAGTGGCTTCAAACAATTACAATATATCATATTAACCTTCACTTACATGTTCCTGAACCAATTATAGATATAACTATTATTTTTTATTTTTCCTCAATTTGTGTTCTGTCAAGAGACATATTTTGAATTTTGTGAAAGTATTCCAAATATCGCCCACACCATTAAATACTTTGTTTTTTTTTGCACTTCTTTGCATTTTTTTGTTTTTTCTTAATCTTTTCGCAATTCTTTTTAGGCGTTGCGAGCTTCTTTTTCTTTGGATCTTCTAAGTTCAGCCCCTTAGGACTTAATTTCCTTTTGCTGAGAGAATTCATTAGAGCAATTTTGAATGGTGACCCACTTACAAGAGTGGGACATTAAATGTTTTGGAAGCTTTCAAATGGCCCATTTCTTTATTTTTTACAGCTGTGACAGCTTCCTTCATCTTGACTCTGTCCCATGTCTTACGTTGAGACAGCTGTAATAAACCAAAATAAAATGTTTAAATATAAGTTCCAAATATCACACAGTGGGCGATATATGGAACAACAAGGTGGGCGATATTGGGCACACTCTAGCTTGTCAATATGGCAGACGCTACAGACAAAACGGCTACCTCTAACAAGTTACAGAAATTATCAACAGATAGGTTATTTCTTTCACTATTTCACGATATTAGATGATTGTGATGGCATGAGTAATTCATAAGCTGCAGTACTTAAGAAACAGTAGTTTAATAACTTACCAGAACGAAAAAACTTCAAGAATTCATAAAAAATAAACGGGTTGACCTAACACCACCAAACGAACACAGCGTGCTATTGGAAGGAATGGCAAATTGTTTCCATCGGTTCCCGTGCGTTAGCATTATATCCCGTCCTATATCGCACTGGGCGGTATTAGGAACCTGGGCGATATTTGGGCCACATACCTTATAAGTGACAAAAGATTTACTTCAAAATACTCTTTAATTTAAAAAGTACGGAGTATTACATAGCAAAGAGATTACATAACAAAATACACTATATGGCTAAAAGTATCCGGACACCCTTCCGACGAAGTGGATCGGGCAGGTCAAGAGGTTTGATGCGTCATCGGACATTATAAAAGCGTTGGTGAGGGTTTAGGCGGTCATAACTCTATGTCCCCGATAAAATGAGTAAGTCAGGCGAGCTCAGTGACTTCGAACGTGGCGTGATAATCGGATGCCACCGTTGTAGGAAATCGGTTCATGAAATTGCGGACTTCCTACACTTGCCGAAATTAACTGTGAGTGATGTAATTGTAAAATGGAGACGTCGAGGCAGTGAAACGACAGCTGCACGAATTGGTAGACTGAGAAAACTGACTGACAGTCGCCGTCGAACCCTGAAGATAGTAGGGAAGCAAAATCGCAAGTCTCCGTTGGTAGTGATGATGATGGAGTTCCATCATGCATAGGGCGTTGTCCCTAGCAGCAGGACTGTTCGCCGAGAGCTAAACTACTTGGGTTTCCACGGCCGTGCGGCCGCTCACAAGCCGAACATCTCCGCCGTCAATGCGAAGCATCGGTTGCAATGGTGCAGAGCTCACCGCCATTGGACTCTGGAGGAGTGGAAAAAGGTTCCGTGGAGTGATGAATCTCGCTTCACGATCTGGCAGTCCGATGAACGTATGTGGGTTTGGCGGATGCCCGGCGAACGCTTCTTACCCGACTGCACTGTGCCAACTGTTCAGTTAGGTGGCGGCAGCATAATGGTGTGAGGGTGTTTTTCGTGGTTCGGCCTGGGTCCCTTAGTTCCTGTGACGGGCAACATGAACTCTGTATCGGGCCATTCTGGACAACGCTGCCCTCCCAGCTCTGTGGCAACAGTTTTGGGAAGGCCCGTTTCTCTTCCAGCAGGATAACTGTCCCGTACACACATCGAAGCTTGTGCGGCCGTGGTTTGACGACATGGGTGTTCCACAACTTGACTGGCCGTCTCAGAGCCCCGATCTCAACCCCACTGAACATCTGTGGACGAAATAAAAAGCAGATTACATGCCCACCACATCGCCCATCTTCCGAGGCCGGACTCACTTCAGCTGTCATGGCCACCTGGAAATCAGTTCCTGCGACCACCTATCAAAACCTGGTGGAAAGTCTTCCAGTCGTGTACAAGACTGTCAACGATGCAAAAGGGGGACCGATATCATATTAATACATGCCTCAGGAGCCTCCGCGTCCCGACCACGGGGTATCCTGATACTTTTGGCCATATAGTGTATCTAATGAAGCAAAACGTAACATTTCCAATATTTAATTTTATTCCCACACTACAACCCTTTAAGTTCCTTTTCGGTTCAAAGAATTTATATCTCACAAAAGAAAGTGTTGTGCCTGTACAATTCCATAAAGCATTAGAAAATGCGCTTTTAAAGTGAGTGAAGAGAATATGAAAAGTTAAATAATTACAACGATCGTATCATCCAATGGCTTACAATTGCTTATTTGGAAAACGGAAGGGTTAAAATTATCAGATGTGTATATGTAAAACTTGAATGCCTTCTAAAAATTAATGGGTAATTCCATGTCATATCAACACACTGAATCAGACTTGATGTCTCAGATTGTCATGATTTTTGGTATGCAGTAATATACCTTAGACTTATGAAAAAATACCCAATTTCAGTTGTGTACAACAATTACTTTTAAAGTTATTAATTTTTAAAGATATAAATTTTTATCAAAAAATTACATGTTTTGGCACCTTTAGTTGCCTGTAGGCTAGCAACCAGTAATTATACAAACCTGGGAGTGGTCTCATTTTAAAGCTGTTGAATGGGGCTTTAATATGATATGCCACAAGATAGGGGTTCCATAAAAAACTTTTTTGAAAAATTTAAGTAAAATTTTAAAATTTGAATTTCTCAAAAAGTGGCAATTTTAAAAATTTCAAAAAAATATCAAAATTAGTTTGTAATGTCTAAATACATACAGCAAAATTCTATCATGGGATCTGGAGATGCAGGGCTTCAGAAATACACATGTTTTGTGAATAATGTACCGAATCTAATAAAATTTTATTTTTAAGCTACTAATTTTGCTATGCAGTGTGTAGGACATTATAAAATGCATGATATGCAATGATTACCTTTCATTACCATGTTTAGAAATCCTTTTTTAAAATAAAATTGAAGCTGATTGGCCTGCAAGTATGAATGTAGAGGGGAATCACCTTTTTATCAGGGAAATCCCCTTTCACAAGGTGGAAGCTGATTGGTCAAGCACACAACACCATTCATTTATAGCCCAGTGTAGCATTAGAGTTGCTTGTAGGAAGTTCATTTCTTGACCAGTTCCTGTGATGATGATAAATTATTAATTTTGTACCTTTAGAACACAAACCATTTCTTGGCCACTGGACTTCTTCTTGTTAATTTCTCACCATTTCTCACCTGCATGATGGATACCACTGACAAGATAGGAAAAATGGATTGTTTTAACCTTTTTAGTAAGCCTAATCACTCCCATGTAAGAAAAAGTTTGAGACATGTGACTTCATGGATGTGTGACTTGATTCCAGGAACACCTGAGTTATGTAAAGTCTGTGACAGTTATAGGAAACATCTGACAAAGTTGAGAGATGAAAAATGCAGAGAAATTTTACCTGGCACTAGCCATATACATGAAGAAAGTCACTCTGATACTGAAATTGAAGAAGCATCCATTTTCAACAACAATTTTCGCAGCACACTATTATTTTTTTAAGCATTCTTAACATCACAAAACTGAGTAGGTTTATCCTATATAAGGTCACGATTTAATATAGCATTTTTCATGCTGCTAAAATAAGTCAAGCAATTTTGTTTTCTTTCTCAATGTTGTATTTATGAAACATTGAGTGAAAGATGTATGATCTCAGCCAAATGATGTGATACTGTAAGTATTTGTTCCCGCAATTTGGTCATAAAAATATTCAAATTCCAAAATCAATCGAAAATGGATTTTTTTTTTTTAGGATTAGTAATTGTCATAAAGAAATGAATAAAAATGGAAATCCCTTCTGTATTCATACTTGTAGGCCAATCAGCTTCCACCTTGTGAAAGGGGATTTCCCAGGTAAAAAGGGGATTCCCCTCTACATTCATACTTGCAGGCCAATCGGCTTCAATTTTACTTTAAAAAAGGATTTCTAAGCATGGTGCTATAAGGTAATCATTGCATATCATGCATTTTATAATGTCCTACACAATGCATAGCAAAATTAGTAGCTTAAAAATAAAATTTTACTAGATTTGGTACATTATTCTAAAAACATGTGTATTTCTGAAGCCCTGCATCTCCAGATCCCATTGAGATCCCATGATAGAATTTTGCTATATGTATTTAGACATTACAAACTAATTTTGATAAGTTTTTGAAATTTTTAAAATTGCCACTTTTTGAGAAATTCAAATTTTAAAATTTAAATTAAAATTTTCAAAACATTTTTGTTTGTAACCCCTATCTTGTGGCATATCATATTAAAGCCCCATTCAACAGCTTTAAAATGAGACCACTCCCAAGTTTGTATCATCACTGGTTGCTAGCCTACAGGCAACTAAAGGTGCCAAAACTTGTAATTTTTTAATAAAAATTTATATCTTTAAAAATTAATAACTTTAAAAGTAATTGTTGTTCACAACTGAAATTGGGTATTTTTTCATAAGTCTATGCTAAATTGCTGCATACCAAAAATCATGACAAACTGAGACATCAAGTCTGAATATCTTCCAAAATTGTGTTGATTTGATATGGAATGACCCTATTCTAAATGAAGCTTTTGTACCAAATCTAATCAAATCTCAACTATTTGTCATGTTTCATCAAAATGTAGACAAGTTCGAAATGTTACCCGTTAATTTTTACAACCATGGAAAAAAAACGCACAAAATAAACTTAAATTTTATAATCATTTTCTTGATATAACTATCTTTGCTATTTACCATCCATTACCTCGCTCCAATGTGACGATATATATAAAACGCAACCTTGGCTACGATAAAGAAATGCAATAAATTATTAATTTTCCTTGTTAGTAACTTCTTTATTGTATTATAAACTAAGATTTCTGTGATTTCAGTGCTTCCTGTACAGTTACAATGGTTTACCTAGATATGTTTTCTATAGATAAAAACTTATACGATATATCGCCACAATCAGTCAAGACCAAATGGTGGCGATACATCGAGGATTAATTTTATTCTGCAATAAGAAAGAGAAATTTCAATTACAATCACCTCTCATCACATTTCTCATCGATTTCGTCATCATAAACCGCCACTTTATCTGAAGAATCGCCGGTAGTTTCCAATTCCGATCTATAATAAATGGAAAGATAAGTTACTCTCAGCTGATCTACAATTATCTCAGTGTGTGCATTCTTTGAAAATTTATATTAGTTCAAAATTGGGAGTATCCCATCAACCACAATCTCCTGTAGAGGCATAAGAATTCTCTGTGCTGTTATAAAGACAAACTCACCAATCTCCGTCTTCTAAAATCCTGCAATTATTAAAGCAACAGAATATACATATTAACATTACCTAAAGTCAGAAGACGCCATTGATCCCGTCAGATTTAACACTATTTCTCCTTCTTCATCGCTTTCAATGTTTACATCCTCTGATGCCCTAAAGAAAAAGAAACTTAGTAGTAAGTTCCTGAAACAACTATTAAACCCTTGAAGTTAGTCAGAACTAAAAGAAAAGAAAAACAAAAAAATACACAAATGTATCTGGGGTTACCTTTCATCAGATGGTTCTGTTTCAGCTTGGAAAGATACCTGTCCATTCGTAAACCATTCTCGCATATCTTTTTCTGGTTGTCTGCCTTTTTCATCTTTGAAAATAAAGATGGCTGCACTTTCTTTCGATGCTGATAAGGAGACATCACCTGAACTCTCACTGGTCGATCCCATTAAGGACTTTTCATCATCTTCCCAACAGATGTTCTTAATAAAGAAATTAAAATAAATATATTCAAACTATTTTCAAAAAAATGGCATGAAATGCTACCTACATTTTGCTTTACATATTCCAATCTTTACCATAATTTCTAGAGTTTTCTTGTGTTACTGATCTTGAAACCTTTGGATCTCAATAAATAAACCACTGTAAGTGCGAACTTGGAAGAACTAGGCCAATCTAGCCGTATCTTATATGATTGCTTGAAAACTGTTTTCGAGTCATGCTCATCAAGCTTTTCCTGCGCTTGTAGCAGTCTGCAAAGACCATCACACAATAGGCGAATTGTTGATTATAGGATAGCGTTGTTAATTACAGACCGTGCCTCGCTGTATGTGCAAGTACCGGAGTTGGATCGAGGTTGAATATTGGGTGTGCGGGAAGTTGGTATTTTAGTACGAAATATTGGTGCTCGCTTAGGTAATAATAAGAACATGATTATGCTTGCATGCCATCGTTGAGAAGAATATGGTATGACAGCCTGGCATATGGATTCTGGCACACGACGTTGCACCAATACCTGGAAATGTGAATATGAAATTTGATAATCAGTGTTACTGATGATCCATATATTGATCCCACAAGCAACAAAATTTAATCAGCTCTAGATAATAAGCTTGACGAAAATTAGTGCATTATTTTTTTTTAATTACATAACGGAAAAAGTATTGTGGCCCAACCAAGTTGTCCATAAGATGGGTTTTTGAACATTAGTATCTAATCAGATGATTACAATTATACTAAACTCCAAAAATGAAATTTAATATAAATTAGTGCGTTATTTTTGAGTCATTTAAGGGCACCAAATTATTGTAAAGCGACCCACAAAAACACCCACAAATATTGAGTTTTAAAGCAAGACTTGGAAAATAAGACTAATTTCCTAGATATGAAATCGATCTGATCATATTTTATGACCAATACTCTACGGTGGTCCATAACGTGATCTACAGGTGGTTATAATTAAAGTTGGCCTATTTAGAGCATCCTGCAGCTGCAACCAATAGTCGGAGAGACACCAAAAGTTGTACACATACTATTCAAAGCATGCGCTCAACGATTCTGCAAAAAAGGAAATTAGTTATAAAAATCGTCCGCTAGAGGGCACTTTTTGCTACAACAATGAAAATAATTGTAGAAAAGCATTAAACATGCAATGATATAACAACAGAGTACGGTTTTAATTGTAAGTTTCGTTTTTTTTTGTTTTTTGTAAAAGTGGTCCAAATGTCATAACAAATGCATAGGGTTAATCTTTATGCAAAGAGAAAACAATCTGACTTGCATGGACACCAGGAACTCACCCGACATCGGGCTGTAAATAGTCGATGTGAACTGAGAACGTGTTATTAGCAACAGCCACGATGACGATGACTTTACAAGAACGTGAGTTGATGGTCAAGTTTTATTACGAAAGTCATGCTAATGCTGTAGCTGCGATTCGCGAAATCAGTCGGGACAAAAAAGTACGCCGTGCACCGATGTCACCACAAGGTGTGAGAAAAAAATTTGAAGAAACCGGATCTTTAAGTGTGCAACATGGCAGAGGACGAAAGTGCATCGGTGATCACGTGATTGAAGACGTTGCCACATCAATCGTTCAGCAGTCGTTGGAGAATACTGCAGGTTCAGGCAGTGTCCAAGCCGCATCACGACAATTAGATCTACCCTGGAGCACAGTTAGAAAGATCCTGAGAAACTTAATTCTTTTTTTTCCATACAAGATCAGTCACAGATAAGAACTGCTTCCAGGCGACAAAGAGAAACGACTCACTTTTGCATTGACCTTTCTGGCGAGGATGGAAGTTGATACGTCGTGACCATGGGACGTCCTACGGAGCGACGAAGCACACTTTTATTTAAATGGCACTGTGTCCCAAAATTGCCGTGTGTGGACCAAGGAAAATCCACACGTTTTCCAGGAAATGCCTCTGCATTCGCCCAAGCTTACAGTCTGATGTGGGTTCACATCCAACTTTATCCTGGGTCCTTATTTTTTTGAAGAAATACTACTAATGTTCCTCAGACATGTTCCGTGATATCGGCTAGATATCGTGACATGCTCCAGAACTTTATGATACCCCAGCTGCAGAAAAAAACAGTGTCTTGATTCAACCTCTTTTATGCAAGATGGTACACCTCTTCATATTGGAAGTTTCGTGCAAACTTTGTAGTGTCAACACTTTACCAATGATCGAGTAATTAGTCGCATGTTCCCTACTGCCTGACCACCACGTTCTCCTGACCTAACTCCATACGATTTTTGGTTGTGGGGATACCTAAAGGTTGTAGTGTATCGTGGAGGAATTGCAACATTAGCAGAACTAAAAGACAGTATCACGCTCCATGTGCGAACTACCACGGGTGATCACCTATGGTCAGCGGTTGAGCATAGTTCATCGACTGCAAATGACACACATTAGTCGGGGGGAACATATTGAGCAATATCACATGACTCGTTCAAACGTCTGATACTGTTTGTATGAAATAAATGTGTTTGTGAACATTCTGTTTTCGTTTTCTGTTCAGTTAGCTGTAAAAGCGCCCTCTAGCGAACGATTTTGTAACTATTTTTTTTTTTTTTTTTTGGCAAAATCGTTGAGCGCATCCTTTGAAAGGTATATACAATTTTTGGTGTCTCTCCGACTGTTGGTTGCAGCTGCAGGATGTTCTAAATAGGTCAACTTTAATTATAACCACCTTGTATATAGCCAAAATCTAGTCACTTCAAGATTAAACTTTTAAAGATAAAGTTTGATAAAAGAAGGTGCATTCCTTTTTGAGTTAGGCTATTGTGCTCATAAGATAGTAAATAATACGCAATCACTAAGTTTTGTGGAGGAGTCTAATATATTAACAGAATATATTAAAAGAAAACGTGAGTTTCTGTTAAAATCGGAACATAGATATTCTGTGTAATTATTGTTCTATCTTATCGAACAGTTTTGAGAAATTAAAATGATTGGAAATAATAATAAAAAAATATATTTTTTACAAGGTAGATATTTCTAATATTAAAAAAAAAAAGTATTAACATTGTCCTCTTTTCCATAAATGGCATTTTTGAGCCACAAATTTGAAAAATGAATAAAATTAGTTTAATAGTGATCATGAATTTAACTGTGTAAGAACTAATAAAAAAAAATGTTTTCAATTTGGTTTCTGTATGTTCAATAAAAGAAAAAAAAATCTTGTTACCAAGAGTTATTCAATGATGTGTTTTTTTTACTGAAGATTCAGTTTTACAGAAAAAAGAAATAGTACTACCGATGTTAGTTAGATCGATTAACTTAACATTTAAATCGACTCTGGCTTTAAGATCCAGGCTGTAAATATTTTCTTAAGTTTAGACATTTAATTATTTTTTGTTCATTGACAGTTTCTTATTGGTTTAGTTACCATCTTCCTGGACAGAGCACATCACAATAGCTATTAATAGAAACTGTACTAGTAAAGTCTGTTTGTAAAGAACTGTTAATTATACTTCCAACTCAGCCTGCGTTGCCCTTAGTACTCATTATCCGAAGTTCTTAAACAAGATCAAGTATTTTTTTTTTTTGGTTTGAATATGAAACTTCAAATACACATGCTAAACAGCACCATCCATTCATATAAACAGAATGAACTGCGACTCTGAGAACTATCCAATTTCCCATTTCTAGCCTATTGGTTTCTTCATCAATATAAGAGAGTGGAAGGATTTGCAACAGCTGTACATGCCGCTGAGAGGTTTCATCTTCTGTCATGAAGAAGCTAGAGTTAATTATCAAATAAGTACCTTGCACATGTTTTCAGTAATCCTTGAAAGATCAGTGGATAATTTAAACATTGACATTAATGCAATATCAAGATTCGACTGTTCGCACACCTTCAGCTGCCGAAAGGTCAACCATTTCAAAAATTTTTGGGAGTAGCCCACAGTGCAACTGTGATGACTCCAGTTATCATTGGTAATAGTGAAACGTACTGAAAATATGTTAGAGCATCATCCTCGGTAAACAATGGTCACAAATAACAATTTTCTGTGAATTCAGATCAGGTATAAATTTTTTGACCCAACAACCACTCCTACGCAATACGATTAAGAATGCAACTGAGAATTTTAAGCTTCAACTCCGACTGTGCACAAAATTCCCCATTTGATGGTCTAATGGCGAGGACAACCGTGAATAACGCTTCCACTTATCTCCAACGGAATCCAATGGGTCAAAGCACATCAAGAATTAATCCACAATTAATAATAATTCTATTTATTAAGGGTTGCTGAGTCCTGATGATAGTTGAGACAAAGTGTCGAGGACTAGTGACACTATATATCCAACATCCTATAGAACATTTCCAGTAAGAAACTTCTATTACGTTTTAGACCCATATCATACATAGGAGACACATAACTCTCCTTCAAATTTGGAGTGCAAAGGTTGCCTCTAAATATTGCTAAGATTTTGTGAGAAAATCGTTAACCGTTTCGTTATAATGAGAATGACGGGTACTACGCTGCAGGACATTTCTTCTAAAATCTTGAGGAATATGTTCCTAATTTTAATAAAATAAAAATAATAACAATTATCTATAGGATAATTGTAATGATCCGACTGGATTGGCTGGAAAGTTCCTTAAGTTCCTGCCCTCCTTCTATTATTCAGCAATTTTCCAATTCAACTCTGAAAGAGTATTTAAGAAAGCAGATTCTATGATTTAAATTTTTACAGTGAGAAAGAAACCATGATGTTTCAAAACATGTAATTTTTTATTATATAATTTTTTACTGTAATTTGACTATACTTTAAGTGAAATGTTGTAAAAGAAATATTTCAATGTGTTGAAAACTTAGACTGATCTAAGTGTATCCAGTGCCGGCGTTAGAGTAGGGCGCCGAATGTTTCATCCATTCTATTCCTCTCCATCCACCCTTTGTTTCATCGTTATTAGGAATCATCAGCAGGTGATGATAGACTCACTGTGCGAAAGGAAATGGAAACCAAATGGTTACTACTCCTTAAGCTTAGATTTCCTTTCTCACAGTCCAAGCCTATCATCAAGAGTAAATCGTGCTGATGACTCCTAATAAGAATAAAACAGCTGTCCAGGATTCCCATTGATACAAGCTCAGTGTACAAAAGCGTATTTTAGTGCATTTATAATCTTTCTTCTTTTATAATACAAAAATACGATTCAATTACCTTATAACAGTGGTTCCCAAAGTGTGGTCGTGATAAAAAGCTAGGGAGTCGCGAGAGGATTTACAAAATAAAATAAAAAAAAAAAACGCCTTATTAATATACACTTATTTTGTATTTAGGAGCAAAAAACAACGTTGAACAGAAAAAACAAAAGATGTTTCAGTAGTTACAAAGTAAAAAAAAAAAATAATGCGATAAATGTGCCTGTTTTTCAGAAATGAGCATCTCAAATCTGGGCTCTATTCCTACAGAAGAAGCTGCAATTATATATGAAAAATCTATTTTTAATGTTTCTTACATTATTAAAAATGCCTTTTTAAGGAAATGAACGGTTGGGGGGGGGGGGTCGCAGTTTACTTGATCATTAGAGAAGAGGATCGCGACTTGAAAAAGATTGGGAAACACAGCCTTAGAAACATTTTTAAATTTTGTAAAAATCAGGAAAAATTTCCACAATTTTACTTTGAAAAGTATGTGTGTAGAGGGAGGAAGGGAGGGTAGTAACATCTATTCAGTCCGATCGTTTTCTGGAGACACTGATGTTGCATGCAAAGCTCGGTGGCTCTAAAACTATGGGGACTGCATAAAGAATAAAGATACAATGAAACAAACATATTTATTTATAGTAGTAGTATTTTTCCTGGTGACTTGGTGACTTGAGATGTTGATATTTCTCCAACTAGTGTTGTCAGCATCCTTAGGACCTCAGCATCTTCACATGTTGACCACATGAACAGTTGGAGAAACGTCGACATCTCCAATACTACACCAATACTACACTGCTCAACCAAGAAGAACTACAAGTTATAAGTCCAACCGTGAAAGTAAGCCTTTGTACTACTCTATCTTTCTTTATATGTGAGATTATTATAGTACAACACTGAAAACTATCCATATTAAGTAAAAACAACACCATTAATAATGGAATTAAGACTCAATGGAATAAGCGTTTGTTTTAAAAAAATAAAAACCATTTTTTTTTTTACTCCGAAACATATTAGGCCAGTAGCGTAAAACCAAAAAATTAAGACGAATCGGAAATAATTGCTACAAAAGGTTTTATTGTTTTAATGGATTCATTTGTGGCCCAATATGACTATCCTAGGTTTCCCCCCTCCGGCGGAGTTGTGCTTAAGTGGTGGGAGTTAAAAATGTACCCCCAAAAGGGGTATTTTTGCGGTTTTACATATTTATGAGAAAATTTCGTTTTAACTTCTGCTGTTTGTTAATATTTAAACTAACGCATCTATCAAAAGTTATAGAGGTCCGTTAAAAAGTTAAAGCAGTCCTCAAACAGGCCTACAGGCACACGGGTGCGCGGGAACTAAGGCTCCTGACGTTTCTTGACCAACGGGACTAGTATGAGGTCGGGTGGTCAGCCCGACATCCGCCCACCTTTAACTACCGGGAAAGAAACCCGGTACCCATTCTACAGAGGGCTGGGTCGGCCATAGGACCCGTTTGGAGGAGAATGGAGCGTGGAAAAATTCCCGCCCTCCGCCGAGGCCGGGAAGTGAACCCGCCGCCTCCAACCCGCAGCGACGAGACCGGGATGTTTGAGGTGTCTTGTATGAACCACCCTCAGAGCTTTAACCACCAAAACTCTTTTTCTAAATGGGCGTTTGACAATGCAGATGTCAATGTTGACACAATTGATGTCCGTAATAATTTCCATGCCATGGGCGGTATCCAATATATAACGCCAGCAATTTCTGCCTCTTCAAGTGAGGCTAGTAATTGCCAGAACAAGTACTGTTCCAAAAGTCAGCACAGTTGCAGAATTCTTTGTAATTTAGTCGTGCTTATTCAAGGGCAGTTCGTGCACATATCCTTTGCAATTTGGCTCTCGCACTTGTCATCCTCTCAAGAATGAATGACAATGAGAGAACAGATCAGCACCTTGAAGAAGTGTCAACCTCAACAAGTCCCTTGGAAGCCCTTGATCATGAAACTTTGAACAGATGTTTGGACCGAAACTTACAGAGCTGGAGCTAATGGTCCCACTGCCAAGATTTGGATTCTCTACTTCGACATGACAACTCTGATGAAGCAATTCATACAGGCTGAGAGGAGTGGCGACTGGGAACTGCACCTCACCACTATTAAGAAAATGCTACCCTATTTTCATGCCAGTGGGTATTTTCTGTATGCTAAATGTGCGCAGCTCTATTTACAAGACATGATGGACCTTAAAAAGAAAACATCCCAAGAAGACTACACACGGTTTGCGCTCAATGGGTGGTTTACTATCGAGGTCTGATAAGTGCTGGAGTGGGATATGGTCTGACATGACGATTGGCAAAAATAGGCTTCAAACTTTGGTCTTGACCCCATTCCTATCTCCAAGGAACCAGCTCCACAGTCTCTTCTCTCCACAATTTTCTGCAAATGCAAAAAGGGGTGTGCAGGTGGTTGTGGGTGTCGGAAGGCTGGGATTAAGTGCTCAATGATTTGTACCAACTGCAAGGGAAACTCCCTCCAACCAGATGAAATTGACGAACCAGACGTTGAAGACCTGGACTGCATATATGGAGCGACGGAAATATATGGGGCAATAGACTTTAAGGAGCCGATTGGCCCAACAACAGTCAAACGTCGACGTCTGTGAAATTTGTGTATCTACCTATTTTTTTCAATTTTTCTTATTTTGAAATATAATCATCACTAATGGATTTCAAGAATTGTGTTTCTTATCTCCATCTTTATATTTGTTGAGTGAATCTCATCATATTCTATATGATACCATTGTTTAATATTATCTTTTTATATATTTTAGTACTATGTTTCATATATAGGAACTGTACGGACCTCTATAATGGGCCCGGTAGCCGAGTAAGTATAGGCGCTTGGCTGCGGGTTGGAGGTGGCGGGTTCGCTTCCCAGCCTCGGCGTGGGGCGGGAATTTTTCCACGCTCAATTCTCCTCCAAACGGGTCCTAGGGCCTACCCAGCCCTCTGTAGAATGGGTACCGGGTTTCTTTCCCGGGAGGTAAAGGCGGGCGGGCGTCGGGCTTACCACCCGGCCTCATACTAGTCCCGTTGGTCAAGAAACGTCAGGAGCCTTACCTCCCCACGCACCCGTGGGCCTGTATGGCCTGTTTGGGGACAGCTTTAACTTTTTAACGGACCTCTATAACTTTTGATAGATGCGTTAGTTTAAATGATATTAACAAACAGCAGAAGTTAAAACGAAATTTCTTCATAAATATGTAAAACCGCAAAAATACCCCTTTAGGGGGTACATTTTTACCCCCCACCACTTAAGCACAACTCCGCCGAGGGGGAAAACCTAGGATAGTCATATTGGGCAACAAATGAAGCCATTAAAACAATAAAACTTTTGTAGCAATTATTTCCGATTTGGGTGCTAATTCTACTGGACTATATGGGAATAAAGTATTTCCTAACCTCTTCTTCTTCCCTGCCTAAATCAGAATACGGCCGATGAAGGCTCTCTAATGATTGATCTGTCGATACAGAGTTTAATCCTCCAGGAGACGATCCTATTTCTTTCCAGTGACGCCGTCTTATAACTGTGGCTCGTAAACTAGGGCCTGGGATGGATCCCGGATAGATGCGATCGCTATATTGAACCATGAATCTGAGAACCGTAAGGGGAACATCAATTACCTGTAACAAAATGAATGAGAAATAGTGAACATTTCATCATCAAGTCTTACTTATTTTTTAATAAACTATCTAACATTTAAGATGAGGGTCTATCATGTATCTGCTAAACATGCTCTGATTTTATTTATAAAACCGATTACGACATGAAACAATTGGAAGTACGTTAGGGATGCAGAGACTTAATGATAAGACTAATAGTATTCCTTCAACTGTTTCCCCGATAATATTAGATTTATATATATATAAATTTTCTAGAAAGTAAATGTACATTTTTTTTCTGTTTTAATACACCTAGTTAGTTAATTTGATGCTATTTAAATTGTAGTCCTAAAGCATCCCAGGCGTTCATTCTTTGAATATTTTCAGAAGCAGGAATGGGAGTGGCACCTCCAGAAAACTAAACTAAAAACAAAATACACATTAAAAATAAAGTACAGGAAATTCATGTGCTGCTCTCCGGTAACCTCAAAGAATTTTCGATCCCATTGTAAAGAAAGAAAAAAGCGCCTAAAATATATAAACACATTAAACGGGTAAGACCGTGTTTACAAGTGACATCCCAAAACAGCTGTTTCTCACTAAAGCTGTTTCTGTATTGAGACCTGGTGTGTTTACAGTGACTAATCTCAACTGATGATCGCCAATTTAGCGAGAAATAGCTATTTTGGGATGTCACTTGTAAACACGGTCTCACCTTTTTAATGTATTGAATATTTTCGCTTTCCAACTATTCATATCCAAAGTTCAACCTTACTAGAACAGGTATTTTGTCCATAAAAACATATTCTGGACAAACAGCGTCTCGAAAAAAGTCGTACGTGGGATTCAACAGTCTCTTCTCGATAAATCAATCAAAAAAAGCCTCCATTATCACTATTTCCATCTCCAAAATAATATTGCAGGATGATTTCAAAGTAGGATAGCGAATTCTTTTAAGTTAACAGAAGGGCCACAATCAGGCAAATCACATCAGAATTCAACCTTGATATATACAGTCGGACCTCTATTTAACGAAGTCGCTAAATCCCGAAAAAAAGTTCGTTATATGGAAAATTCGTTAAATAGAGATTCACCTTTTAAAATTACTTTAAACTACATAAAACAGATTTAAAATACTTAAACAATAAATATTATTAAAAAAAGTAATAATTTTAATGACATATGCATACATTACCACATGCGTGCTTATATTTTACTAATAAAGTCTGTTAATTTTGTCTGAGTTTTTTTTTTGAAAAAGTGTTTTTTTTAAAAAAAGCTCATAGCACATCTCGCATCTTTGCAATGCACCAAAAACCCCTTCAGTATTTTCTTTACATTGTAATCCGCGTCGGATTGTTTCAAATGATTTTAGCATTTCATCATACTAAGGTTTTTAGATTTCTGCATCATAATCATTTCCATTTTCATCATCTTCATCGCAATTCATTGCTGAATTGTTTTTATTTTTAAAAATATGTCCAAAATATCCGATTCAGTTAGTGTTTCCGAGGTCTCAACTTCAAAATCAAGTGAAAGATAATCATCAATCAGCACATCATGGTTAATTTCCCTCAGCTGTGTCCACATTTCTTTCATTTCCTCTAAGGGAATTTTAATAATAAAAACATTTCAAGGAAAAAAAAATAGATACCATGAAAAAGTTCGTTAAATAGAAAATGCACTTCGCTATTTGGAGGTGATTTTACGAAGAAATTAGCAAAATGTTCTTGGTTCCAAAGAAAAGTTCGCAAAATAGAGGTTCGTTAAATAGAGGTCCGACTGTATATCATTTTGGAACGCATCGTACTTTGTCTCGAATGGGCTGTAAACAGTCAACGATCACGAAGGGTAGCGAAGAAAAAGAAATGGATACGGGAATACCAACACTGAACAGTTGAACATTAGATAAAAAAAGTTGCCTGATCTGACGAATCAATGTTTCTTTTGCATCATGCTGATGGAAGGCTTAGAATTTGGCGAAAATAACAAATAAGTTCTTGAGTACATGAACCAGTTGTGTCTGGTGTCAACAATACAAGTTGGTGGTGGGCTGTAATGTGGAGAATGTTTTCCTGACACACATTACGTCCCCTCATACCCATAGAATCATTTTGTCTGAACGCTGAGTCGTATCTGAAGATCACTGCTATCCATTCATGACTACAGTCTAACATCACCTGGTTGAACACTTCCAGAAGGACAATGAGCACAAGGTCCAAATCATCATGGAATGGTTCCACTAACAGAATAACGAGTTTTCGTTGCTTCAGTGGTCTACAAAGTCCCATAGATCTCAACCTTATCCTATCGAAAATCTTTGAGATTAGATAGAAAGAGCTGAAGTCTAAAGACTGGGTGGGCCTCCATCCAATTTGCAGCAACTATGCATCACAATCAAGTCTAATATTACTGCACAATGCTTCCAACATCATGTAGAACCTATGCCAAGACGAATTCAGCTGTTTTGAAATCGAAAGGAGGCCCAACACGCTCCTCTAATAAAGTGATATTTGAATATATTCCAAAAATCTACGGATCGTATCGTCAAATTTGTTCCAAACGGCTTTTTCAAAACTTCAATCGGATTTTCTCCGAAAATGAGGCGGAAACTGAAAATACAATTTCAAAAAGTGTAGTACATTTAATAAAGTCTTTTATTAGATCTAAAAGGAATTGGTAGCTAATGAAGCTACATACACTCGTAAACAGGGATCTGGTTATATGTATCAAATTAATTTAAAAATTACCATTTATTATTATTTAAAATACGATGTCCGAAATTAACGCCCGAAAGCCACGCAACAGATTTTTACGGAAATTGTGTATATAGTATGCATCAAAATATAATGGAAAGATTTTTAACTACGATAAAATCATTCGTAAATTTTACTATTTCAAGATGGAGACTATGAATGTTCAAAACGAGGTATCGGATTGCAAACAGGGAATGTGATTTCTTCTCACATCCGCCAACTTCCCCAACAATGAGACATTTTGATTATAAGAGTATTGATGAACTTTTAAGGCAACTGTTCCTGACTGACATTACACCGTAACTTATCGAGGCTTAACAGAATGGGCTGATGTTATTCAATCTGCTTTTCTCTTAAAGCACATCAAATATAAATTTAAGATCTGCAGATCTAATTCATCTTCTGAATCATTCTCAGGAAGTTGTTAACAAGCTAAAGCCTATGTAGACAAGTACTATAATAGATAAAAACATCACGGAAAACTTCTATGTAGATCTAAAAGATATTCTTTCTGAATAACTGATCAGTCAGTGTGCCCTCTTCAAACATGTGGAATGTATATGCGCATTCAACATCATGCCATCCTGTACTATGTTCCTGTTCATGTGATTCTTCCTACATGAAACAATGTCTAGAATCAGTTTGTAAAAACAATTCACTGGTCTCAGCTCAGGGCTGCAATTCGCTGCATCATTCGGTAGAACTCTTCTATGAGGTGAGGGGAGAGGACATACACTGTAAATAATCAAGCCCAAACGACCTGCTCACCAAGTCTTTCGTACATGGGTTGACTTGAAAAGTTCTCCCAGGGAGTCTTAAAGCTAGTTTTGAGAAGGTATCTGTCTGCAAATTTCTATAGCTACTCGTTGATACGGGTAATTGGACGTCTTTAATGACACCTTGTCACTTCACCAATTAGCAGAAATTTTTATTGTAATCTTGAAAGCGTTCATGGGCAGTTCATGGGAACCGAAAGCCCTCTACGGTAAATGAAGTAGACAAACGTGTTCGAGACATTATGAATGAATTTTTTTTCTTCCAAAACATTGCGTAAACGAGTTTCTACAAGAAATATTTAGTTCTTCACAATTTAAAAATTCTTACTTGGTCACACATTGCCCAGTGTCTTTCCGGATGTCGCCACAGAACAGGAAGAAAAAAATGGACCATATGACGCAGCATTGTGTCGTTAATCAAATGAGCCGAATAGCGCCAACAAGAAAGACGCATCATCAGTATTAAATGCCTAAGAAATATGAATGTGGCTGGATCCATTTGTTTTAACTGCCTGAAATTAAAATAAAAATGAAAAGATAAATATAAATTTATTAGATCGTAGATCAGTAAAAGGCAAAGAGCATATTATTATATCACAAACAAGTAATATATACGTTATAATTATAAATCTTGACACCAAACTTCTTCTACTAATGTTTAAAACATATTTTTAACTTTACTTTATGTTCTTTACTGGTCTCGTCAGCAACTAAATTATACCTAAGACTGGCGAATTTTATAGTCGAAATATTGTTATGTTAAAAAACGTTATAAACATTAGAAGTTTGGTGTCAAGTTTTATACAGCCTAATTTAACTCCTTGCCAGATTGTAATTATGAGTGTAGTGATTAAAAAGCATTAACGTTTTTTCAGTAGATTCTAGTGAATTAAATAATACTTTTATAACTACAGGGTATTTGTAATTAGTTATAATTTTGTGACCCGCGGTGGTAGTTATACGTAATGTACTCAAACGATGAGCGAAATGTAGGATTTTTTTTTGCAGTGACAGCTGATGCGGTCCGACAAAATCAAGAGTGTACGTTATCGCAATCGGTTCCTTAACTTCGTGGAAAGAAACCCAGGAATATTAACGATGACGTGATTTACCGATGATTTTTTTCGTTTGAATGTTACATATCTCTCAGAATATGTAAATTCTCAAAACACGTGGATTTGATTTGGACGCCAAAAAACCTTCATGCAATCCATGAGACACCACTTTATTCAAAAAAGGTGGGCGTTGGTGTGCAGTTTCCGCTGAGAGAGTCATTGGACCAATTTTCTTAGAAGGGACTGTGTACACTGATGTATATAACGACATTTTCGTAGCCTTCGTGCAACAACATCCAGCTTACGCACGGGTACTTCCCTCAGGATGATACCATATGCCACAATTCCAAAGTGTACTGGCGCTCATGAACAGCTTTTTCGAGGACCATTTTATCACGGTCGCCAGACTTCACATTAGCGGATTACTTCTGCTTGCACTTCTTAGGCCTCTTGTACATACACGTTTTTTTTTTGCCGTGAAAAACGACGGTTGATTCGCCGTGTGTAGACACGGTCGTCAGTGTTGTATGGATCACTGTGGAACCGTGTAGACAGACACGGCCTCACCACGGCACGGCGCCGCTGCCGTATGCGTCGTGTTTTCCCCTCGGCGCGCCGTGTTTACGCACGGCGTGATTTGCAACAGTGCTGTATTGTAGTCTGTGGGAGTGTGGACACGCACCGGATTTTTTCACGGCGGCAATAAATTTTGCAGCTTACGAACGCTGATTTTCTTTGAAAATGGAGATAAATCAAGAAGTTTTAATTACATTGATTCATGAAAGGCCTGTAATATTGGATAAGATTATCAATAAATATAAAATAAGTCTTCCCTCAGTTGATTCTTGATAAGTGTATGAAATTCACCAAATTCCTCTTTTTTTCTAAAATCGGATGTATCCAAAACCTTCTTTTCCTTTTTTGAGTTTTCTATACACGTAATACGCAATGTTAATCTTTTTCTTATAAGAATTCATGACGCACGTCTGCAGCTTGGCACAGAAAAACCACAACTGACAAGGAAACCTCTCCAACCTTACTATTACATATTTTAATGAAACTCTGCAGAATGAATCTTTAGATTGTTTATAAAATGAAATAAATCTTAGATGCGGAATCGACCGCGAAGGACCAATTGTTTTGGGTCAAAAATGTTCGAATATAGGTCGTTTTACCTCTGAAACACCAGATGGCGCTAATGATTTGTTGCTAACGTCTATATCTAGTAGTTTCCTATACATTCTAATAGCTAAGTTAAGTGGCGCCGTCTGTTGTTGACTCGTGATATAAACTTAGTCAAAGTCTTTATTTTGTTTTAAATTTAAAGTTTCCAAATTCGGAAAGATTCTTAAACGTAAATTAGAAAGAATCAGATATAAGAGGAAACCTTCTACATTAGTTGGTTATGATGTATAATATATTGATAAATCAATTTCATTTACAACTCAATTTCATCGGCGTCAAAAACACAGCGTGCGTTGAATATAACGAATTTCAATGCATTTTTATGAATTAAAAGTACTGATGGTTTACTTCAATAAAATATTTTGTGCATTGGGTCCTTTATTAAATAGTCTCCTCTATATTTGATTTGGCATTAATTTTTTTTTTAATTGCTTAAAAATGAGAGGTGCGTAGAAGGTGTCTGAAGTAGTCAAGTACATTGAGAGTTTATAATTTCGAGAGTCAAATCCGTGGAAAGGATGTTATTTTTTTAATAAGTATTACTATTTCAAATTTAAAAGTGTTTTTATTGTCTTAATTTTTGCTTACATTTCTTTTTTCACTAAATTAATCACATAAGACTATTTTTTTCCCTTTGTTTATCTTTATGTTAAGATAAAGAAAAGAAAAGAAATAAAAAAGAACTTACTACAGTAAAACCTCGTTAAGTCGTCACCCGGATACGTCGTCGTTTTCCTTTGGTCCCGACAAGGTCTCATAGACAAAATAACCCTCTTTTACTCGTCACCAAATTTAATTCTACTCCGAATAACTCGTCACCCTCAAAAATGGCGAAAAGCATCTTTATTCTCAATTTGCCTGCATCTTTTCAGCCCCACCCCTTCACTCTAAGAAAGCCTAGCCTTTACGGGGAATTTTCACGTGGGAAATTCACTTGGGAAATTACACACTTCTCGCTGCGACTCTGATCAAGAGTAGACGTTTTTCTGGACCGCTACTGAGTGTGATTTTATTTCATAGCGAGTAAGCCCCGAAAATTTAAAAGCGATCGAAATTGTTTTTCTTCCTCCAAATGTAACTGCACTTCTTCAGCCTTTAGATCAAGGGATAATTCTTGACTTTAAACGAAAGTTCAAAAAAATGCTTGTAAAAGACATGATAAAAGCCTTGGATACGAACGAAAAGCTAGAAGTTTCGGTTTTAGATACGATAAACTATGTGCACAAAGGTTGGAGTTCCATTTCATTACAAAATGTTTCGAATTGTTTCCGTCATGCAGGGTTCATAGCAAACGCAGGATCAGAAGAAATCCTCAGCGAAGACATCATCGACCCAGAACCATTAGAGACTTTGCTGCAAATCGCAAATGAAAAAGGGTGCAGCGTCAATGACGTTAATGCGTTTATCAACATTGATAACGACATCGCAATCTCCTCACAAACGACTGTAAATGCTTTGACATCTGAATTTTTGGAAGAAAATCAAAACAGTTCAAGTGAGGATAGCGATGTCGAGAATATAGATCAAACCCCACCTAACAAGACAGAAAGAATCGAAGCCCTGGAGAAAGTTCGACAGTACTTAACATCCATTCCAGGTACAACAGACGAAGAATTTAAAGCCTTAAGTATATTAGAAAAGAAAGTTATTTCCAGTAATCAACACTGTTGGATTATTTTAATGCCAGTAAAAGAAAATAAAATGTGGTAAGTGTAAAATGTGTTTTTTTTTTTTTTTTATTTTTTACTCATTTATTTGCATGTATTGATTTCTGAAGATCTTGTTTTTCTCACCGAATCCTACAGCAATTCATAAAAATATTATATTTCAGTGTTTTTTTTTGTTTTTTTTTTCAAAAATGCCCACTCCGCTTAAGTCGTCACTCCGCTTAAGTCGTCAAAAATGTTAGGTCCCTTGAGTGACGACTTAACGAGGTTTTACTGTATTAGGAAAAAGAAGAAAATATGAGAAAAATAATACTTATTAAAATAATAAAATCTTCCGATCGATCTGTGACTGGAAGTTATAAGCTCTCAATGATATGCACTGGACTACAAATAGAACCTTCTACACACCTCTCATTTTTAAGCTATTAAACAAAAATTATTGCCAAATCAAAGGAGGAGACTGTTTAATAAAGGACCCAATGCACAAAATATTTTATTGAAGTAAACCATCAGTACTTTTAATTCATAAAAATGCATTGAAATTCGTTATATTCAACGCACGCTGTGTTTTTGACGCCGATGAAATTGAGTTGTAAATGAAATTGATTTATCAATATATTATACATCATAACCAACTAATGTAGAAGGTTTCCTCTTATATCTGATTCTTTCTAATTTACGTTTAAGAATCTTTCCGAATTTGGAAACTTTAAATTTAAAACAAAATAAAGACTTTGAATAAGTTTATATCACGAGTCAACAACAGATGGCGCCACTTAACTATTAGAATGTACAGGAAACTTCTAGATATAGACGTTAGCAACAAATCATTAGCGCCATCTGGTGTTTCAGAGGTAAAACGACCTATATTCGAACATTTTTGACCCAAAACAATTGGTCCTTCGCGGTCGATTCCGCATCTAAGATTTATTTCATTTTATAAACACAATCTAATGATTCATTCTGCAGAGTTTCATTAATATGTGTAATAGTAAGGTTGGAGAGGTTTCCTTGTGAGCCGTCTTGCCGTTGTCTCGTCTGGTGGTTTGCAATGTGATATACAAGCTCACACGGTTTTTCTACGGCGCGGCTAACACGCCGTACGGTTAAGAAACCGTGGTGTGCACAAGAGGCCTTAAGGAGTATATACTTCTATAAAACAAATCACGAACCATTCAGGATCTCCGGAAAAACATCACGACCGAAATAAACAACATCGACACAGGCATGTTGAGACTTGAATCAGAAAACTGATGAAACGTGCGCTAATGTGTCTCGACGAGGAGGGGGGGAACACTTCAGCACTTGTTGTGATGGGAAGTCATTCTCCCATTATTAACCTCTCTTTTAAACGTAGTTATATTACTGTTTAATTATTAAATCAAACGACTGGCCTAATTAAAAAGTGGGACATCCTGGTTAAACGGTATTATTAGTATCAGCTATTCAAAACGAGTTATGATATTCGAAAATTTAAAACGATTAATTCGAACTATTTTGAAGCCTTTAAATTTTAAAAACATGAAGAAAGAAGATATAAGGAATTTAGTTTATAGTTATTAGCATCAACCTGTTTATGTGCATTTTTTTTTTTTCTTTTGAGGCAAGACTTTTTTTAAAGCCTATTGATATTTCTTGATATCATATATTATTCACAGTGTTTATATATTTAAGTCGAATTGTGTGGGTGGATTTGATAAAAGCAGTTAATGAACTGTATGTGAAAACACTGAAAATCAAAGAGGCCGTGTTTGCATTCATTATCAATGGCATCAGTGTTGCTTCAGCTACCAGAAATCATCCTATTAATAGGCGAAAGTTGTACGATCTTTGTAAATTTGTAAATTTGTAATTTGAAATAACCAATCACAGTGCAGCGTTGGAAAACGTCAGGCATGACATCACGCCCATGTTCAAAGATGGCGTCTCTACTATTTTCTCCACTTCACCACAACGAATCGCAATTACGCAATTATTATCAGCGTACTGAGATTTTCTTTTCCACATAAATGAAGTTTACACTGAAATGCATGAAGTTCATGCGTCAAAATTTATCAGAGAGTTTGTAAAACCTCGGTTTTTACATAATTCGGCTGTGTCGCCGCTCTCTCAATATTCAACAAGTAGGAGATAACGACGATGCACGTGTCCTCATTGTTGGTATTGACCGTTGGACATTCGTTATTATGGTTATTGTTGAAACTGGTAAATCAATTTTTTATTTTCTTTTATTTTAACAAAATTTCGCTTAGTCATTCAAATTATATGTGGGCTGAAGTCGTGGCTTTTAAAAATTGAGCTTAGAACATCTTTTTCAATCTTGTGTTTTTCAAAAATTTCAGGATATTTCAAAAATGTGGCATTTGTTTTATTTCCGTTAATATTGCCTCAATTTCGACGAACCTATTCTTTTAGGGCAGAAGGTTGCCAATATATTTCATAATGAGAAACCGCTACTACGAAAGTGGTAAATCATTTTTTTTTTTATTTTAACAATATTATAATATTATTTTAACAAATAAGCCGATATTCAAATTACATATGGGCTGTTGTGGAAGTCATGGCTTCTAAAAAAATTAGCTTAGAACATATTTTTCAATCTTGTGTTTTTCAAAACTGTGGAATTTCTTTTACTTCTGTGAATATTTCACGGGTCGCAACTAGTCGATTATTAAAACTGAAGTACAATTACTGATTTACATCAATACAAATCATTTGCAAAGTAAATTACCTGCAATTATTGACTATCAATAAAATAATAAGATCACGCCAAGTCACAGAAATCTGCTGAAAACAAGTGTCAAAACAAGAAAATTTGAATTACAGTAGTTACCTGAACTGGGTCAAATAAATGAATTTTTAAAATTGTTGTAAACCTATCTTTTTTTTATTCAACCTTATTTTTCACGGTTTGTAACAAGACAACAAATCTTCTGTTTTTTTTATTTTTTTCGAACTTCCTTAATAATAGCATTTTGTAGTTCCCTAAACGGGATCTTCCAGACATAACCTTTTCAAACCTGAGGAGCAATTGGTGCAGTGCACCAGGCGCCAATTTAGCGGGGCGACTGTGCAAAAATACTTCGAATGATTAAAACTTTCTTTTCCGGAAGGGGGGGGGGGGGGGGG
>JAFIDM010009631.1:47497119-47511921 GCA_023159025.1 Thereuonema tuberculata | reverse complement strand
AGGCCTCCACTTCCCAAAGTATACACATCAAAACAACTCGCCACAGTCATATACCATCTCAACACACACACTATCCCACAACACCTTGACAATATCCAAACATTAGAAGGCATACATACAACACTCTACTGCGCGGCACAGTGAAACCATTCGGGCACTTGGAATCAAACAACTCCACATATCTACCACTGCACGGTCACAAGAATACATCCCCCCTTGGAGACGTAGCCTTGAGGGCCGCATCAGCGACCTTAGAGGAGATATAGCCAGGCTCACACAATACTGTACAGCAAACAAAACAAAGAAAGTTATGTCCCAGGTTAGGAAGATATTCAAGCACATAAACACTCGCCCTTCACACTCAAACCATCATAACCAGGTTCAGGAACATCTCGACACACTAAAACAAAAACTGGGTGCACTTACAAAAAGATTACAAAGATACAAACAGTGCATTCTGCGCAAACAACAGAACAACACTTTCCAATACAATGAGAAAAAATTCTATAGATCCCTTACATCTCCCTCCACTACACCCAACACAAACACTCCCACCAGCGAGGCATTACATGAATACTGGTCGTCTCTGTGGTCAACCCCATCTCCAACAATGACAAAGCACAATGGATCACAGAGGAACAACAACTCGATGAACACTTACCTTTCATGCCCTTCCATGATATTACTCTCGCAGACATATAGACAGCACTAAAACATGCACACAACTGGAAGGCTCCTGGTGCAGACGGCGTTCAGAACTTCTGGATCAAGAGGTTCACGTCCCTGCATGGGAAGCTAGCTCTTGCACTCACTTACATAATCCAACACCCAGAACACATCCCTCTTTTCCTCACACAGGGTGTCACTTACCTACAGAGCAAAAACACTGACACAGCGCACCCCTGCAAACTACCGTCCAATCACTTGCCTCCCCACACTTTACAAACTCCTCACCTCCTGCCTTAATTTATAATTCTTATAAAATTTGTTATATTTATTTTTATTTACACATTCAATAGCAAAATTTTGCTACAAGACTTTTTTTAACCTTATTTACTCATTTTCCTGAAAAGAAAGCTACAACTGAAAAACGCTTTACCTGGATTCTAGGATGGAGAACCTGACCACGGACAACGTGACGTAATTCAACATCATATCTTAGGCTAAAAACAAAACAAACAAAAAAACTTAGAAAATTGAACAGACGGTCTTCATTATTTCAAAAAATAAATCTAATTTTCTTAAAGATTTGTAAATGATGTAATTTACAGAAATCGTTAGCTGTATCATCGAGAATCATTTTAATAAAATGTAAGGTCATTCTATGTCAAATCAACATGAAAATAATTTTATTTCTGAACCTTTATGTCTTCGATTGCTATTTTTTGTATATAGGCTGTACCTATAGAATTTATGAAAAATCAAAAAAAAAAATTTTTTTTTTTACATGATTTTTTTTTTAATTGAATTTTCAAAATGGCGAAAAATGCAAATTTTGAGTGAATTCCTGTTACTCAGCAACTCTTTGTCCTAGAGAGCTCAACTATGTATCATTTTAAAGCCCTTGAAAAGAACTTTTATTTGTTACGTCACATTAAGCGATTTGGAGGAAAAAAAGTTTTGAACACTTTCCAAAATTTTCATTTTTAAAAATCTAAAAAATTCCATTTTTTTTTTATTTTTTTGTAAAAGTACATGTAAACCATGGTTGTTTTCTTAGCATTTATATACAAAACATCATAGCAATCTAAGACACCACAACTCCGACGCCTTGTTGATTAGAATGACCCTAGACTGTTTAATAATATCAGAAACTTACAAAATAGGAAGCACTTAACATAGTTCCAGAATAGATAAAAAAAAAAAAAAAAGTTTAACTGGGCAATCAAAAAAAATGATAACAATTTTCTCTCTTAACTACTGAGAAAGATGTGGAGTAAATGAAAAATAAATGAATAAATTTCAAACGGTTATTTCAAGAATATCGTTAAACTACGCAAAGTAAAGATTGCATCTTCAGTCATTTTTCCCTAGAAATTGTGAATGACCCAACATTTGATCAAAGGCTATTCAATCAATGTACATTTATGAAGTTAAAAGTGGCCTCAAACCAATGATTCGCTTTTCATTTGTCGTGAACTGACATTAACAAAATTTTAAAAACAACTTTAAATAGCTTTTTTAAGTTTCATATTAGTTTCAATTTGTAAATCCTGATCTTAAAACGTAATTTCCTATTGTTTTTTTACGTGGAGCTTTAAGTGTACCTCTTCCCCCTCAACCAAGTATTCATTTCCTTCACCCCCTCCCAAAGATTTTTGATCAATGCTTTCACTTATCGCATATTTTCAGATTGAAATTAGTAGATACTACGCTCTTTAAATTTCACTCTATTGTGAGACCAGTACATCAAGCGATGTAAATGCTTCTCTACAGGATGGAGGAGTCAGGTTCGAACCAGGCGAGGATCGGCCGGATATTTCCCGAATGGCTCCAAATTAGCCAAATGGTTCATCCAACTCCCTTTCAAATGAGGACTGGGCTCTTTCTCTGGTGACGGGTGGGCGAGCATCCGACTGACCTCAACTTTATTTGTATCATATTTTACGGTGTTCAAAAAAAATTGTGAATTTTAAGACTTATTTCTTATGAAATTCCTTGACTTTACTTTTTTCCAAATATTTTCAAAATTATTAATCCTTTGATAGCGTGAACTTTGGAAGAGCTGTTCCGCGTTTTCTCAAGGCTCGTCTCTTAAATTAATATTTTTCAGATTTAAATTAAATTATTTGCTGCTGCTGCTACAGCTGTAACATCACGAGATTATAAACATTTCAAAACAACTGATTTGGAGTCATTGGGAAAGATTGCTGTAACCACAACCTTCGTATGGTGTATCAACGCCTGTGTGCGAAACACAAGTGGCGCCTTAATACTTAAAAAATATATAAAAAAATAAATGTACGGAGGCAATATACATTTAGTTTAAAAAAGAGTACATGATTAATCTTATCTTACAAATTATAATCAGAGAATTTATGACATATGACTAATAAAACAACTTATCCAAAAAAAAATATGGGCCACAGCCGGCGACCCTTGAAGGTCGGCCCCCTTGTGCGGTGCACATATCGCACCTTGTATCGGAACGACTCTGGCTGCTTTGTAAATAAAATGAAATTTTTAAAATGATTAAGTGTTATTAAATACTTACTATTTTAAATACTTTAAATAGGAAACAAATGTTAAATTCAGTTAGATAATACGAAATACAGCCTGAATTAAAGCAGTCTCTGTTTTGATTCGATAGAATTTGAGGCATCAAACTTACATTTGAAAAGTTAATCACAATCAGGATAATTCTGCTAAAGGTTTTGATTTAAAAGCTTAATGATAACTTAAGGACGGTGATGTTCGAAAGCTGATGTTAATGACACTGGATGCTTAGTCACTAACATAAGTGATGGAAGTTCAGCGTGTGTCTAGCTTATACAGCCTATTTATTTTCATTAAATTACAGTTAAGCTTCTGTAATAGATATTTTCTATCAACAGATTTGTAAGTATAATAAAGAATAATAAAAAAAAAAAAAAATTCTTACATATTCATTTTCAAGATTCTAAAAATCAGAAATGTTATTAAAAATAGTTTCAATATCATATTTCTTTCAACATTAACTACTGTATTTTTCAGTAATCAAAACAATTTCATTATTTTTTTTTTCTTAAATTGCAATTAGCCTTTGTTTTAAAATTTATAGTCAATAAATGTATTAGTTACTGTTAAATTCTGTTTAACAGCATATATCAGGAAGCAATTACCTCATGTCCAGAGGGTACCACCAAAATGATTTCAAAATGATACCAATTAAGCCCTGTATTTCCTATGGCCGAAGATACAAAGGTTTGTACATTGTTTTTGGAAATGCATGGAATTTTACCACCTTTAAATATTTATTAATTTGACTGGATGTATGGTCATTTAATATTGTACATAAACAAGAGATAAGTGCAATGAAAAGCAAAAATGCGAAAGCATATTTACTGTCCATTTGTGGTTTTTTCCTTGATTTAAACAGAGATAATTATACTAGATTTTTTTTTTTTTTTAAATTGAAGATTATGGTTTCCATTTCGGGAAGAAATTTTATGGAAAAACAAAATTAAATCAAAATTGATCTGAAAAGATTTCTTGGGGGCTTTGAAACTCTGCACTGACATTCTCTTCTAAAGATAGTCCTGCTTAAATTTACTGGAAATTTCACTGAATATTCTAAAACCTCGGCTGTGTTAACAAATCAAAAAATATTCCTGATGAATTTTAAAAATACGTACAATGAAGTAACTCATTTAACCTATTATTGGCCGCTAGTAGCACTAGACTTGAAAGATATTTGAATACTCACCCACTTATGCTTGTTCTTGTGTAATTAAGTAATTGTGCCAATAAAGCCGCATCCTCTCCTGTTGTATGAGCACCTTGAAAGGACGCCATGAGTTAGGACACAAACTCAATCTAACACGAATCCAAGATCAAAGAAAGCAATTAAAAACAACCATTTAGGAAATAATTCATTCAATTTACAATGGGGCATTAAAGCACAAAGGAAATTATTTCAATTAGCAATATTTATAATCAAATATTTCATGTTCATTCTACATAAAATGTATTCTGATTATGTTCTTTTTAATAGTGTTATGCCTTAAAAAATAAAGTTATATGTTTCGGTATTTTAATAATACAAATTTATGGAAATACTAAAACATAAAAATCTGACTTACATTGGCAAATGCTTGATATATTTTTATTTTTATTTATTTTTTTTTACATCTAATTCTTTTAAAATCGATACTAAAGGAAAATGACCTTTATTTCTATTAAGAAATGAAAAATCCTAATAGATGGAATTGCACGAGATGATATAATTTAAGCCAACATTATTAAACCAATTAACGGAAATCATTATTGTAGTGGGAATTAAATTACGTAATTTTTAAATTTGTTTCAATATAAATTAAAATTAACCTTCATTTGAATTACTTTTATTTATTTTGTTTTCTTCTTAACTAGATATTTTTCACGAAGAGCTTTATACTAAAAAGTTTATTCTTCAATTAAGCCATAAGTCACTAAACAACGGCGTTCCTGTCAGTGTTTTCTTTGCTTGTCACTAGATGACGTTACTAAACGAGAGGCATCTGAAGGCGTAATTCTTGTAATTTGAGATTGAAATAGTCAAGCAGCTCTTCGAAAATAACTTGCTTACGCTGTTTATTGTTCTCTGTTAAACCTCACTGCGCAAGTATTTTGTTCATTAAAAAGGGAATTTTATTTAGTCATTCTCTGTAAAATTGGAAACCGTAAGTTAGCAATTTTACTTGTATCAATCTTGATTTGTTTTTGTTTGGTTATTGACTAGTTGGAATTGATTTACAATAAACGTTCTTTTAATTCATAATATCAAAATGTATTCAAGTGTACCCGAAAATAATTAACACAGCTCTTTTCGGTACAATAATCTTATTTGTATAAGGTTGTACTGCTCTGAAAAATAATTGTAATTTAATAATTTTGTTTAGCTGTCAACCGAGTAAACGAAAATGGTTCACACACGCCGTAAATTGCGATCAACTCCCACTTACAAATCATCAGGAATTCAGAAATTTCCATTAGTGAAACAAAGGAAAAGATCAAATCTGGGAATAAATAAGAAACAAAAAAGACCGACCAAGAAAGCCGAAACAAAATCGTCAAATCCTACTGAAGAGGTCCGTTGTTCTCCGGTCGATTCAGGTAATCATGGTAACAAACGACTTCATTTTGATTTTAATTCATTTGTTTACATATTTAGGCATTTAAACTTTGTTTTTGAAAAGATTACATTTGAAATATAAAAACACTAGTGACTTTTAAAAAGTAGCGTGTTTTCAATAACTTTTTTAAATCACTAATTTTTTAAAAAATTCAAATTATGTTTATATAAACCCGAATTTCAGCTCGATATGGGTCATCAGCTTGTTTTTGAATGAATAAATAATGATAAAATAATTAGAAAGATTTTTATAAGTTTTTTTCGAAAGTCATTGCTTCAGTTTGTGGGCGACTATAAAAAGCCAAAATGTTCAGCTGGTGGGGGCCTCCTATCTATCTCAACCAAGCTATCTTTTGTTTAGAGATGGCATGTGTACTCATTTGATTTGAGAATGTACTGGTCGCTGTAAATTGCAACTGTAGTGTCTCATAGAATGTATTCAAAATAATTTACTAAAGTTCATACGTGAAAGTATAAAAATGGGTATTAAGTGGCATCTGAAATAAAAAGTAATTACAGTTTTTAGAACTAAATTATTTTTAATTTTATAACTTTTAGCCAATCCAGAAGCGAAATGTTTTATAATTACAAAAACATTTAAGCAAGTAAAAAAAAAAAATTTTAATAAATGGAAATTTTTGTTTCAAATAATGAAATTGCATTAAACACGTTCAGATAGAATATAGCTATTTTATTTGTAATATCACAAGATTATTGAACATAGGGTGGTATAAGTTATTTTTCTCACAACAAATTTTGGCGTAATCTTGAGATCTTGTAATTTACATCTGCAACGAAATTAAGATATTGACATCTGCATTATATTTTTCAACCCTTAAATCTTGTATATGCAATTGTTAAAGTATGAAGTTAATTATTTCGTAGAATAACTGATCATTTAGATGAAGTATGAAATAAAGAGGTTAATGTGCATTTTAACTAAGTTATTTCATGAAATAATGGATTACTGTTCATTAAATTATGAAAAAAGTTTTTATTTCTTTACATTGTCTCACTTTTTAATTATACACATGAATGTATTTGAAACTTTACCTACATTTTTATATGGATAAAAGTGACTGTCGATTATTTAGGTGCAGTTTACATTTAGGCCAATCTGGAAAAACAATAACCAAAAAAATCTGTTAATTTAGTAAGTTTAAAGGAACTTTCATCTGAACTTAAGTTGCAGTTGAGAAATAATTTCATTGCAGTTCAGAATATTAAAGAAGGAAATAGATATATAATTTGACAGTTTCTAGTACCGATAAATCAGTTGCACAAAATTAACTATAATTGAGACTTCATTCATACAAGAGATGATAAGACTTACAGCACTCCCATCGAAAGTATTCCATCAAAAATTTATTATTAGTTTTGAAAACTTTCCTCCATGAATTGTAATGTTGGCATTTTCCATAATATCAGGTTTTTCCTGGTATTTTATCAGCTGATAATTCAGAAGGATCCCTCACTTTCAAGTCTTTGATTTTTGGCATTTCTGCATAAGTAATTTTTTTGAAAAATCAGAGGATAATTAACTTCTCTACTGATGAATGATATCACCATGAAATGCCTAATGATTTAATGGTTGGAAGAAAATTTATAAATTTGGTAATAGTGTTTTCAGAATTTAAGACAGGAGAATTAGTTTTCAGTAAATAATACCAAATTTGTTGGTAAGGCTAGAGTTGTAATTTTTCATTAGTAACTCTGTCTTTGAAGCTTTGCAAGTTCAGTGGACCTGTCAAATAAGAAGTTTAGAGCAGGAAGTATGCCACTTAGTTAGGTGTTGAACCCTATGTAATATTTTGTTTGTAATAATTGAATAAACTGTTTCCTAAATTTCATTAAATTTTAAATGTTATTTCAGGTCCAGTCAACAAAGGTCATCTAGCAAAAAATAACAGAAAGTCTATTCAAGAAACATCCAATTTGGATACACCTTCCCAGCAGATTACTGAAGTTAAACCCTATATAAGTTATGAGCCAAGTTTGAAGCCTGTTGGTGCTAAAACATTTCAGCTATCAAGAAGATCCCCTTCATTATTGAATCTGAAACCAGTATCATTCAAATCCAGGTCGCTGACGAATGCTGATAATAACATGCAGAAAAACCAACGAGTACCTAGTTTGATTCCAATAGCTCCTGAAACTTGCACTACTAATTGCTTTCACACAGCTCTTCAAAATAAATGGTCAAAGATTTTTAGTACAAAACTTAAGTCATCAGAGGTAGCGTGCATTAACTGATCTTGAAATATTTTTCAAGTTCTGACTATTTTTATTTTTTTTTTTTTTAATAGTTTTGTTCATAAGGATTTTTTAAGTATCTGAGTTAAGATAACTTGAATTGAATGAATATGGCATAAATTATTTCAAAATATTCCTACAACTTAAATGTAATTTATTACAAGTGATTTATGCTCCGAGATAGATGTATGACTTACATTTATTGAAAAAAATATTTCAACTTACCACAAAACCAAAGAAATATTTTATTTTAAACATTAAATAAATGTTTTAAAGCTTTTATCATATATTGTATGGCTGGAAATAAAATATACCGAAAGGTGGCATTTTACGTAATGTTCGGTATACTTTATTTCCGGCCATGTCGTATATATGTGCCATCAAATATTTAATCTAGTATTTTTTTTTTTATTTGATTAATCGTGTAGTTATTTTTAATATGTTTATATATATTTAAGATGCATTTTTAGATTTTTATTTTGCAAAGCAAATCTGTAATTAAAGCTTTCAAGCAAAGGCTTCCAACTTGATGATCCAACCTAGATGATCATTACCATTATGATAATATCAGCTCATTTCTATGAGTTTCTTGTATGGGAGAAACCAAGCATCAAAGTTGAGATAGGTGTAGTTAAAATTTGCCTATATTCGGGCAAACCAAAGAACGACCGTGGCCACCAGATGTCGCAATAGTAGAATTTGAATCGTTTGTGTATGTCAGTGTTTATGGCGGGAAAGTGCTTGGCTTCTGATTGGCAATTGTGAATAGTTTCTCTATACAAACTTCAGTCCTGGAATGATTAAGAGATCATTGTTGTAGTTCAAGGTCATTCTTTCGCTAGGAGGACTTTAGTGTGTCTGACGAAGGTGTGATTGCCTTTAAAAGCAAGTTTCCTCATTCAAATCATATTCGGCGGACTTCCTTTTTTTAATATATTATTTTTCTTTCTTCATTCTATATTGACTTTTGACAAGTTTTAATAGATGATTTCTGAATATATTTTACTGTATGTGCCAACTTGTTTCTGGTACAATATCATTACGTAATTTTACTTTCATCTTACTTTCCTAATCAAATATGGAAAATAACACCAGATTTCAATTCTTGTGGTTTTCTCTAACTTGAAAAGCCTTGAGTTTTGTCTAAAATTGTAATAAAAAAAAAAGAAATAAAATTAAGCAGAAGTTATTAATAATTTTTAGATTAATATTACTGATAATATTTAAATACAAGTTTAACGTGCGGAACTTAGGTTAACATCACAAATTAGGAACATACACGCACAAGAAAAAATGGAATCACTGATCTTTTTTTTTGAAATTTCGATACCGGGAACCCAGAACAGCTGTTTCAGGCTTCCTAGCCTTCTTCAGCTGGATTCGCCCAGTATTTTTATTCTTAATTTATATATTGTTGTTTTTTATTATGAAGGGCCATTTTCTCGTTGACTTTTGTTTTTCTTTAGGTGTTTCTTGGAATCGCTGGTTTGTCAGATACTGGGCGAATCCAGCTGAAGAAGGCTAGGAAGCCTGAAACAGCTGTTCTGGGTTCCCGGTATCGAAATTTCAAAAAACAGATCAGTGATTCCATTTTTTCTTGTGCGTGTATGTTCCTAATTTGTGATGTTATTACTGATAATATTTGTGATTAAAAAAATCAGTGCAAAAAAAAATTGCAAAGATGAAATATGATAAAATAAAGAAAGTATTAAACATTCTTAGCTCTTTCAAAATAATTGTAGAGGATATTTTTGTACTATTTCAACAAAAACATGAAGCTGACACACAGTCTAAAAAGATTAAAAGTTAAAGCAATTATGTACAAGTAAAATCAAACTGGTTTCGCTCGTCTATGCGGAGCATCTTCAGTGAATGAGGATTGAATAGCGATCCAGTCTCTTTTTGTAGCCGAAGAAATAGATATCAACCTATGGAAGCTTGGTCTCTTGGACCAATTGTCAAGTCTATGCAAATAGCTCCTTTGAATACCATGCACATGGGCGTGCCTGGCGGAGATTGTCCGAACAAGTCCTGGCGAAGATCAAGGCAACACAATCTGGGCACGTGTATGTTTATCAACACAAGAACTGCCATGTTCCTGGTGTTGAAAGGTGGAACTACGAGTTGATATTTGTTGACAAATAAAGATGCACTTATAAGAGTCAAACACTGGGATTTTTTGATATAGTTAAAGGCTTTAAATTACTAATAATCTTTCGGTTTTTTCTTAAAGCATACTGATAGATGTTCCTCATGAAACGCAATCATTGATGCAGGAACTAGTTGATGCTACAAATATAGATTTCTTTTTTTACAACTTTTGGATCATCGACATCGAAAATGTGACCTGTGTTACATAGAGCAGAGCATAGACGAGCTTTGCAAAAAAGTGATATTTCCTACAATATAGTGCAACATAAATTAAACATAAGTCACATTTTCACTGTCGATGTGTTGAGATTTATTACAGTAAAATTTCCTAAAATAATTGTGTGTAAGTTATCCTTGAAAATTTGTTTACAGTAATCACACTATTTATAATCAATATAAGTAAGAAAAATGAGAAGCAAAAGAACTTCAGAGACCAATATTTCAATCATAAAATCTTGATTTCACAGGCCATCACTTCAACATCACAACAGTCACATTTCTTATGACACCATTGTTGGTGTTCTGAGGGAAGGATTGTACCTCCTCCCTCCTGCAAAATACACATTGCATCCGAAAATGGAAGAAATCTAACAGTTTTTTTTTTTTATTGAAAACCATCATGTAACCCCACCATCTGGAAAGAAACAATTTTTCTATTTGATTGTTTTGGTTGAACAGCTAAGACCATCACCATCATAACCCTTCCCATTGCAAATTCTGGAATATGCCTCTACTCACCATGGTCTCTCTCTCTCAACCTTGCCCATGGTTAGCTTTGATTAACCTTTTTCTCCCATACAAGGTGTCAACTATAATAAATTATTGTTAAAGAAATGTGTTATGTTCTCTGTTAGCCATTCCAATCACAGCCAAATGCCAACTGCAAATGGATAGCCCCTTTTTGCTAGAAACATTATCAATTATATAAACAATATAATTTGTTTAAATTCAAAATGTATATTAATACTTATTTTAAATTAATCATTTTTTTTTTTAAATTCTAAAAGTAGAAATGAGACTGAAGTATTCCATGATCTTGTAGAAACCCCTTATATAGTTATATTTTGTTCCTTCGTAATGAGTTTTCATTAAATATGTCTTTATTATAGAAATCAAATAAATATGCATATATTTTTACGTTGTCATTGTCTTTGCATTTTCACTGCCTTTTCTTAATACACATTTACTATTATAAAAGTATTCAGTAATTAAAACTTGATCAGGAGTTTCAAATAAATATAATTTGTTAGAGAATTGTCACCAACACAATCCACTGTCTCTTTAAATTTATTTATTTATTTATTTTTTATACTATACAATGCCAAAATATAAAATTTCATAATGAAGGTAATTAGTGAAGCCTCTGAACAGATCAATAACTTTTTATATACCGGGTGGTTATAATTAAAGTTCCCCACTTCTGTGCGGTCTGGAGACTACATTATTGCACAGATAGTAATGCAACTTTGTATATAAGCTCTGTAGAGCATGGGAAGAGAATTCCAACGAAAAAAAAAATTACCTCAAAAAGTTGCCACCAAGTGAAAAAGTGGTGCTGTGTGAAAAGTGCAATGCGTCTGTGAACGAAAAATCTGCAGAAATCACCATGCCATTCGAAAAGAAAGAACGTGCTCCTGGTGAAGCTCTATTACCAGAACAGCAGCAAAAGTGTATCAGCACTACGAGAATATCGTCGTTTGAAGGGATTGCGAACAGGACCCATGCCGGCAAGGGGTTTACGAAAGATGATGCAGAAATTCGAAGAGACAGGGGAGTTAGGTGTGCTGCCAGGAAGAGGACGCCGCCCGATTGCGGAAGACATTGTCCACGAAGTGGCAGTAGCTGACAGAGCATCAGTGGCCCACTACTCAGCGACCAGTGCACGAGCAATAGCACATGAATTAACAATTCCATGGTCCACGATGCAAAAGGTTTTGCGGTCCATTCTTCACTGGTACCCATATAAGATCCAGATACTGCACCAGTTACTGCCGCAAGATCCACAAATGCTGTTAGACTTCGCATTTCGTTTCTTGGCTAAAATGGCTTTCGACGATGCGTGGCTCTGGAATATTCTGTGGACAGATGAGGTGCATTTTACGCTTGACGGCGCTGTGTACACGCAGAATTGTTGCATGTGGGGTTCCTCAAATCTCCATGTGCATTCCCAGTACGTGACTGCATGTTGTGGATTCACCACGGATTTCATTCTGGGTCCATATTTTTTTGAGAAGATGACACCTGCAGGTCCTGTCCGGTGCACTGTTACAAGTGCATGTTACTGTGAACTCTTGTCACAGCATGTGGTTCCAGCTTTGCAAGAATGCAGATGTTTAGAGATAACAGTTTTCATGCAAGATGGTGCAGCACTGCAGATTGGTCACACAGTAAAGGAACTTCTTCGTGCCTGCTTCGGCGATGATCGTGTTCTGTCGAGACACTTTCCAGAGGCATGGCCTGCCTGTTCACCAGACCTTAATCCATGTGACTTCTGGCAGTGAGGAATCCTGAAAGATCATGTTTATGAGGGACGCTTACGGACCTTGCCTGAACTGAATGCCAATATCATTCGTCAAGTTCCAGCCATTTCACGAGAAGTCTTCGTGCTACTGTTGAGGATGCTGTCCTGAGCTTCCAGCATGTCATCGACGCAGACGGTGGGCGTATTGAACAGTCACTCTAAAAGCATTAAAATATTGCATTCCCATCATCTGTTTATGATCTTGCAGTGCCACTTTTTCACCTGGTTGCAACTTTTTGAAGTATTTTTTTTTTTTTCGTTGGAATTCTCTTCCCATGCTCTATAGAGCTATCTGTAATGCTATCTGTGCAATAATGCGGTCGCCAGACCGTGCAGAAGTGGGGAACTTTAATTATAACCACCCGGTATCATTTAAAGTTAAAAACGAAAATTTATATCAATTTTGAATTGTCCTTATTACTACATCTCTAGTGATAAATTAATCCTGATATTTTCTATTCCAGTCTGAAGAACTTGGTTATGTATATATATATAGGCCTATATATTTATTTAGTACTTATCAGTTTTTGCATTTTTATTCTTTATTACATTATTCTTTATTTTAGGAGTTTATTTCCTCAGTTTTCCTCATTTGGCAGATACAGTAGAACCTCATTATAATGGACAGTTTTAAAAAAAAATTGTAATAATAATAAAGGATGCTTATTTTTATCCGACGAGTTTTATATTTCCAACCATATGTGTTTGAAAATGTGTTTGCATATTATGAACACTTACGGCACCTCCGTCGGTTATTAACTGAAGAAATAAGCAGCAAACAAACCTAGCAGAAAATAAATTATTTTTTCAAACCAATGAATGTAAGCAATCAACATGAACCAGAACCTTCTTGTTCTAAAGATTAATGTAGTGTATACGTACACATCTTTTTCAATTGAGCCTACTATGTTGAAGACTTTTTTTATTTTTTATATAATAAACACTTTTTATAGCTAACTATTGTCCTTTCATTGATGTACACCCTGCTGCATTACACCCCTATAAGAATTATTTGTTATAAACCGGACTTTCATTAAAATGGACAACCTTCAGCTCAGTTCGTTATAATGAGGTTCTATTGTATGTTGATGTTACAACCTTAATAATAGTACAATAATCTTTTAAGTTTTTATTTCAATGCTGTTATACTTAAGTAACGTCATTTTAGTAATTAAATATAGATTTTCTTGTAATAATTAATTTCATTTTCAGTTATATGGAAGGTAAGTGGAAGTACAAATAATTGTGTAAAGTCTATTTGTGTTGAAGAGGGGCATTCTGCATAGAAGCCCGAAAGGCTCCACATGCTAAGTATTTTATTAAATGTTTTTATAGTGTTTTTAAAATCAACTGTGTGATATTTTTAACTGAAAATAAAGTCTATTTATCATTATAATAAGTTCATTAATTTCAAATGATGGCTATATTTCATAGTAAATTAATTTTAAAATATTTTTGTGGTAGTTTTAATTATATAATTAACAATAGCAGGAATCAAAAATTGAATATGATTATATAAAAACGTAATGTTTTATTAATGAAACATAGTTTAGACTTTGTATCACTTCAAAGACACCAATTTCAAAAAATGTCATATACCTTATATCATGGAATTAAAGGCATTTCAGTTTCAATTGAATAGTAGTCTAACTGAGAGCCATCTTTAAGGTCCTGACTGACTCAATTCAGGTAACTGCAAACCTTTTATTTCTTTTTCCAATGCACCTAAAATGCTGAAAATTTAAATATGAACTTGTGAAGCTTCTGGGATTTCTATTTTCTTGTTTCTAATTTTCAAAATATTCTGTAATTAATTAAATTAAAATTCAAACCAGTCAATTTTTAGGGGATTATGTTTTGAGGTATTACTCGATATTTTCAACTTAAAAAAACTTGACGAAAACCTGAAATGATAAAAAATTTGTAAAATAATGTTTCGTATTTAAAATATTTATTGCTAGTGCAATAGTTAATTTTTAAAAAAATAAAAATTGTCTTTTTTCAAATTGTTTGACATTTTTTTTTTTTATTGTGCTATCAAATAATCACAATAAAAAATGTTTTC
>JAFIDM010009631.1:47432142-47483362 GCA_023159025.1 Thereuonema tuberculata | reverse complement strand
CAACTTATTTTACATGAAATGTTTTGGGTGGGATTATCTATTACAACTAAATTTAGTTTTAAGATTATTTAGAAAATGGATTTTTTTTCAATACCCTACTTTTCTGTTTTTCTATTGGTCAACTTGTATATACAAGCTGTTTGCACTTTTGTAAGAAATCACATTATTACATAGCATTATTTAGGCCGAAGCATTGAGGGTACGACGTATTTCAGATCTTAATAAAATCCAAAGTATAAAAGCTAGATAAATGAAACTTAGCATATTTCATTAGTATGGTAACTGCATCTTATCCTGAAAATTTGAGCTCTCTAGTATTATCCAGGCAGAAGCTATGAGGGTTCGATAATACATAACCAGACCCCCCCCTTTATGAGGGGTTGGAATGTGAAAGTTATGGATTTCTTAATTTTTTTGTTGTTTGTGTGCTAATCCTAACCTGCATACCAAATTTCAGCTTTCTAGGACTTCAGGAAGTACCCTAGAGGTTTTGATGATCATGAGTCAGTCAGTCAGTGAGTGACGGAATCGACGTATTTTAGATATTAATAAAATCCAAAGTATAAAAGCTAAATAAATGAAACTTAGCGTATTTCAATAGTCTGGTAACTGCATCATATCCTGAAAATTTGAGCTCTCTAGTATTATCTAGGCCGAAGCTATGAGGGTTCGAAAATACGACGAAACACTTCCAGAAAAGGTATGTAGTGCCCTTCCTGCCTTCGGCTCGTCTTGGCGGGGGCACTGCCGTGCCCCCAGATTAGCATTCAAAGATGTTATTTTAGGAATTATGACTCTTTTTATTTGAAAATCAGTAAACTAGATGATTCAGTCTGCTTATTACAAGTGCTTATTAAAAAAAAAATCAAAATGTATACTGCTATTCTCCTTTATTATCGAACTAATGAACTAAAATAATAATAATTATTATAAAATATACTGTAAATAGTTACTTTTATCTTTAGTTTTGTAAATTAATTGAATTTGTCCCTCACCCATAAAAACAAAAAGGCTGGTATTATATGTTAAGAAAAAAAATGATTAGACTTCCATTTAAGTCTTATCATAGTTATTCATATTAAACTTGCATTCAAATATTGTCCCTAAGAGTTAAATTGTTTGATATTGAGTTTTAAAAATATGTGCATTTTAAGTACTTAAATGATTGTGGCTTCATCATTTGAGAGGAAAAGTCCTCTCCCAATATCCACTTAAAGTCAGATCTATAGATATCCTGGAGAGGAATGAATACAAGATAACCTTAACTATTGTTCTTCAAGCTTTGTCACTGCTCTGTGACATCGACTTTATTTAAAACTAACAATAAATTGTAATATATGGAAGAATAATTAATTATTTCCCAATATTATTAAATCTAAATTTACTTTAGAAAATTTCTATTCAAATATAGGTTTCAATGAAAAGCATTAGGTTGAAAGAACTTACAAATAAATATTTACTTATTAAAGGGTTCTGAACATCCTGACTTTCTTCATAAATTACATATGTGAATTCAATACTACAATATAAAACCTTGTGCTGATAGAATCTAGTCATGTTATTCTTCAGAATTAATTTAAGATTTTCACATTAGTTGGAACTCCAACTGAACAACTAGTTGTTAAGGCTTTTAAGTCCAGAAAAATATGTAGGATTTATTTAGGGAAGAGGGCAGTTGGGCGGCTGATCCCAGGGGAAGGATCCAAGGTCCCCCTCAACCAGCCATCCAACCAAAAAACATGAAAGAAAATGGGGTCAAATCTGTATATTTTATGTTTGTTTGTTTATTGTTTTTTTTTTGGAAAAGGGGGGGGGGGACCTCAGCTCTTCCTGTATATATGCCCATGGTAATAAATTCTATTTGTATGTATTGCTGCAAAGATCTGAAATGACAGTTGCCAACAGGTGGTTGCCAACAGTATTAATAATGACTGTTTTTACAAATTTTAACCATTACTGTTTTCAGAAATTGCTTGAAAACATATGATTGCAAGAAAGTATCCTGAGGGTTGTCATGACTTGCTCAACCCCCCCCCCCCCTGCCTATTCCATGATTGAAGTATGAAAACAGCCTTATGTGAATTATTTGCCATCTGTGATCTGTTTCAATTAGCAGAAACTTTCTAAAGACACTTCTAAAGATTAAAAACAGAAATTTAACATGTTAAAAATTGATAACTCTAAAACAAGTTTCATTAATAGGTGCTTTTATATTTCCTTTTTATATTTGTGTATTTTGGAACTTTAGATTTACTTATAAAGATTGTTTATGATTGGGGTTGACTGTATCTTACAGCAGCTTTAACCAATTTGGTATCTGCTTTTGAGGTTTAAAGTTGCAGTTGTTAGGACACTATATGGTCAAAAGTATCCAGACACCTCGTGGTTGGGACGCGGAGGCTCCTCAGGCACATATTAATATGATGTCGTTCCTCCTTTTGCATCGATGACAGCCTGCACATGTCTGAGAAGACTTTCCATCAGGTTTTGATAGGTGGTCACAGGAACTGACTTCCAGACGGCAATGAGAGCTGAAGTGAGTCAGGCCACAGAAGATGGGCAATGTGGTTGGGCTCATAATCTGTGTTTTATTTCATCCCACAGATGTTCAATGGGGTTGAGATCAAGGCTCTGAAATGGCAAGTCAAGTTGTGAAACACCCATGTCGTCAAACCACGGCCGCACAAGCTTCAATGTGTATACGGGACAGTTATCATGCTGGAAGAGAAACGGGCCTTCCCACAGAGTTGGGAGGGCAGAGTTGTCCAGAATGGCCCAATACATCGCAGAGTTCATGTTGCCGATCATAGGAACTAAGGGACCCAGGCCAAACCATGAAAAACACTCCCACACCATTATGCTGCCGCCATCTAACTTAACAGTTGCCACAATGCAGTCAGATAAGAAGCGTTCGGCGGACATCCGTCAAACCCATATGCATCCATTGGACTGCCAGATCGTGAAGCGAGATTCATCACTCCACAGGACACTTTTCCACTCCTCCACAGTCCAATGGCGGTGAGCTCTGCACCATTGCAACCGACGCTTTGCATTGACGGCGGAGATGTTTGGCTTTTGAGCGGCTGCACGACCGTGGAAACCCAAGTAGTTTAGCTCTTGGCGAACAGTCCTGCTGCTAGCAACAACGCCTGAAACATGTCGGAACTCCATCGTCATCACTACCAATGGAGACTTGCGATTTTGCTTCCCTACTCTCTTCAGGGTTCGATGGTTATGGTCAGAGCTCGCCTGACTCACTCATTTTATCGATAACGCAGAATTATGACCGCCAAAGCCCCCACTAATGCTTTTATAGCGTCCGATGACACATCAAATCTCCTGATCTACTTCGTCGGAAGGGTGTCCGGATACTTTTGGCCATATAGTGTAACTTCCATATCTTGCATAACAGTTATTCAAGACTTATAAGCATAGAAAATATGAAGTTGTCACTTTCAATAAAATTTCTCTGCTTTAGCTGAATATTAACATCGAGTACTCTTACAAACAACTGGTTTTCCAAAAAGTAGCTGACAGAAAATCATTGCAATACTTAAATTTCATACTTTGTATGAATTTCATTTTATATGCCACTACAAGATTTATGTCATTCAAATCATACATCTTCTACTGATTAAAAAACTGGCTTAAGAGGAACAGATTCTTAAGATAAAAAAAAAATTAATTCTAATTATAAAATATAAAAATATATAGATATTATAAAACTTATATTAAAATAAATGCCTTTTTGGGGGGTTTTTAAGCTGAGACCCTTTATTGTTTTTTTAATTACTGAGAGTGCATTGTGTTTTCCATCTTCAAATTTTAAAACTTAATTTGTTTTCTTGATATCTATACTAATATTATAAAGCTGAAGAATTGTATGTTTGAACGCACTAATCTCAGGAACTACTAGTCCGATTTGAAAAATTCTTTTTGCATTAGATAGCCCTCTTATTGAGGAAGGTTATAGGCTATATAACATCACGCTACGACCAATAAACATAAACGTCAACCGATCTGACAAACTGTCGGTTGTGGCGGCGGTGCACTGGGTCGGGGGCGGATTGGCCGCATGACGAGAAACAAACATTATCGAGAAGGGCCGAACTGTGAATGCCCAGGTCACTGAGCGAGGTATTTATAGTTAATGAGATGCACTTAGTTATGTACTTATAATGTGTATGAAACAAATATGTATAATCAAAATTTAACGCTGGTGAAACCAGGGGGCACACCTAGTTTTATAATAAAGTAAGTTTTCATATTGATAATTAGTAAAATAATTTAAAACAGAACTTGAAGAAAATAATAATAAAAAACATAAAATCAATTCCGAAGAAATCCAAATAAATGTTAGAAGCTTTGATATCTGCTTATTTACAGCTTTATTAAGTTTACTAAATAGTAATAAAAGTTTCTTAATCATTCCACAAATTTTCATTTAAATCTTGAGTATGAGCTGAAAACCTTCCCTTGCATTGTAAGCATGACAAATGTTCAAAAAGAAACTCAATGATGTAAAAGAAAACTACATCTGCTCCTTGAAAATAAAGTTTAAAAAAATACTACTCAATGGCAATTTCAAGTAATAATTGATACGACAAATTTGTTAAACTACAGAAATTATTCATTCATGATTAAAATTAAATTATGCCTACCTATTTATTTTCTTAATTAATTACTAATATAGAAATGATTAAAACTAGATTTATTTTAACTTATTTAAGGAATTTCTTAATGTAATTCTTGATTACTAATATTAAAGTTCATTATATTTGTTTGAACATTCAATTAATTGCATTACTATGTTTTATAAGGAATGAATTTGTTTAAATTTAAGTAGTTTATCATTTAAATCTGGTAAAAGGAAAATTAAAGTAATTTAGTTTAAGTTTTATCTAGATTTGAAATTTCAGCTCTTAAATTATTACTGTAGTCTAGTTTCAATCATTTTTTTTTTTTTTTTTGCTGTTAATGTCCTATTCACATCAGCATGAGCAAAACAAAATAGTAACAACTATTTAGCTAGATTTTTATAATTAATTTCTCCACAAAATAATAATGGGAAAATACAGTAAATATGCAGGCAGCATGCAAATAAAAAATAATTTGTTTTCTAACATTTCTTATCATTTTAATTCCTTAAAACTGACGTATCAAATAGGACAGAAATCATAATACAGGTATACCTCAAAACATGACAATTCCCAATTATGACATAAGTCCCATAATACCTTCACAAAAGCTTTAGAGTTACATCCAAGAATTGTCGTAGGAGTAAGTCTCTGCATATATGGTTCTAGGCATTTCTGTGTAAACAAACCAATTGTGCTGCCAGCAGTATAATGGTACAATACTTTACACCTATATAAGTGTACTCTTTATTGTTATATGTTACTGTTAAGTCTTTATTTTTACTGCAAAAATATATCATACTGTATGCTATTTCTTTTTAGTTGTCATTACTGCTGTACTATGGTTATTTAAATAGTATACTTGTACTGTACTATATAGTAATAGTTCCATATTATCTATAAAAGTTAATTCACACATGTATGATTTAGCATTATGACCAAATCAGCTTACACCTGTTGGTCAGAAAATAACCCTTCATAAGTCAAGGTATATTTTTTCTTCCAATGTTAAAGAAAATTCAAGCTGTCTGATCCCTAAAACATATTTTAAGACTATTTTTGAGTGTCAATCTTTTATTGAGAATCTTGTGGGCGTGATAACTCAAATTATCCAGAATTACAGCAAATTTTATAGTTTAGTTCGTCTTGTATTTATACCTAATTAGATTTTGGTACCATTTAGGGGCCACTTTTTTCACCCTTATGTAAACAAACAACTTCAAGAATAATGCACTGATCAACATGAAAGCTTATGATTAATATTTTAATGTTTTCTTCCAACCATGATGAGATTTATAGCCCTAATTTGTAGGCCAAAATGCCATGTTTTTAAGTAACAACAGCATAAAGCACTAATTTACATCAAATTCACATTTCAGACTTTAGTATAATTATCTACATCCAATTAGATTTTGTTGTTCCTAAACCAATATACTTTGCCCTTAAGTAATTCAAAGAATAATGCATTGATCAACAGTACCTTCATAATTAGTTTGCTTTAATAATGCACTCCTCTTTAGATTTTAGTATTTATAGACCCATGTTAAGGGCCAATGTAGAATTTTGGCCAAATACCTTGTGCTTAAGTAACTCAATGAGTAATGCACTGATCAAATTTAAGTTTCATATTTAGCACAGTAGTCTTATTGTCCATTCTTGATTAGACGTCACTATTTAAATAGCATTGCTTTACAGGTCAAAATATAGTGTGACCTTAAGTGACTAGAGTGCTTCGTATTATTGTATACATCAATTAGATTTTTATGTTTAAAAAGTTATTTAAAAATGGAGTAAAAGATAAGTGCCAAAATGCTATGACTAAGTAATTCAAAAACCAATGCACAAATCTACATTACATCTCCTAATTAAGAGTTTTATCTAATTGTGTAGATCACATTAATTTTTGATGACTATACAGTTATTTTAAAGGCTATTTTTCCTAATGCTCAACCAAACTGCCCTTTTGTAAGTTAACCAAATAATACACATTAAATTTATTTAGGAGTCTGTCTATAGTGTGGACATTTGATGCGATTTAGGTAGGTAGGTAGGTATTTCCTGTACAAGCGTTCATGGGGCAACACAGGTATAGGTGTTTCAATGACCTTGGGACGAATTCCAAGGCCTGTCCAGAGGAGAAATAACCTAGAAAAAATCCTCAACCTCTGGCAGGGATTGAACTTGGCTCCTCCAGTCTGCAAGTCCCGTGCCTGGACCACCAGGACCACATGAGAATTTGGTACATCTATTTAATTTGTCAAGGCCTAAAACTTTAGCATAGAAAGTCTTGGAATGGTTTCATTGCTATTTATATTTTTATATTTTTTTTTTTGTAGTAATCGAGAAATGAAAATAAGTGATCCCTTACTGCAATGATAATAAAATGAGCCATTTATTTTATCCTTTGGGACTATTCTGTATGGCTTCTTAATCAACTGTGTTCAATGGAGAGCAGGCATTGTGCTGTAATTGCTTCCTCTAGTGAAGGTTGGAATTTTAATTCTTAGCACAACTGTTTCTTTACTACTTCCCTATACCTACTGAAATGCCAAAACAACTAGGAAGGGCGCTACCATGTCCATTTTACATGTCACCACACCCTTGCAGTTAATGGGATCATCTACAAACTATGTATATATAAATGCAGATATCTCCAAAATCTCAAATAGTAGCATTTGCAGCACCGATGGCAGTTTATCAGGACTTCAGCGACTTTGAAAGAGGTATGGGTCCAGATGGTTCACTCCATAGAGGAAATTATGATGAAGTTCGGATTCAGACGTTCAACAATTTCAAGGGTGTATCTAGACTACACGAAATCAAGGAAAACATCCAGCATGTGAGACCAGTATGGCCAAAAAAAAAAAAAAGCCTTGATGAATGTGGACAGCAGCTTTTGGCACACAACATAGTGTAACAGCCCACATGCAACACTGCCACAAATAACAGCACAACTCAATGCTGGGGCCAGTACTAGCATCAGCATTTGAACAGTGCAATGTTACCTGTATTCTATGGGGTTCCGGAGCTGATGGCCCATTGCTGACCAGACAATACAAGGCTTTGTGCGTCGTTTGGGCTCAGGAACTCTGCCACTGGACTCTAAATAGACTGGAATATGTAGCCAGGTCCAATTGTTTCGGGCAGATGGGTGAATCCGGGTGTGGCGAAAACATGACGCAGCACTGGATCCTGCATGCCTACAAGGGACAATGCAGCACGGCAGTGGCTCTGTTACGGTATAGGGTATGTTCAGCTGGTATCCATTAGAACCCCTCACATGTCTGTTGACCTTTGAGACCGGTAACCACTATGTCACCATCCTTGTGGGTCATTTGCACCCGTTCATCTCTGGCATTTGCCTTGATGAGTGCAGCCTCTTTCAACAGGACAATGCACCACTGCACAAAACCATCATCACCTAATTATGGTTGGAGGAGCATTTCTCTGAGTTTGCCATCATGTCTTTGTCCCGCATTCGCCAGATTTAAACGCCATGGAACACATGTGGAATGCACTGCAATGTGCCGTCACTGCCACTAATATATCACCCGCGAACATTACGAAATTGTGGGATGCCCTGCAGAATGCATAGTGTGCACTGTCTGTGCAGTACAAGCCATATCGTCTTGCTGCCATCATCCAAGCACAAGGAGGCCTTACATGGTATTAGACAGGTATACAAGTTTTTTTTTTGGCACTTCAGTGTACATATACAAACATTTTATTTTGCTATATAATAGGCAGTGGGCGAACACAATCCATCTCCCTATCAGATCCCCCCACCCACCCCAAAAAAAACCCACCACAAGTAGGATCTGAGAATTTGAAGCTAGACATTATTTCTGCTAGTAACATTCTACGAAGTCAAATCATCATCTATGGTGAATAGGTGATGGCAAGAAAGGCTGCAGAAAAAGAAAAAAAAAATCATTCTTTAGGTATATTCAACCAAATTTTCTTACTTTTGATCCTGTCCCACACAAAAATAAGCAAATCAATGAAACAAAGTTGGTTGTTTTCTTTGTATTTTCATCCTTGAAAGGTTTAACCAAATATTATAAATGATTATCTACAATTATAACACAGTTATATTTGAACATTACAGACTGGTTAAAATAGTTTCAATAGCATTTTGGTCAATCCACAGTTGTAATGTCAACAGATGTAAGCAAAACAAGGAAGAATGATAACGTGGAATAAGATGGTACAATGTTACATAATAGCATATCAATATTGAGAAAACAGCATGTCTACTAATGCTATATGTAGATACACAATATCATTGGAACATGTTGGTTTCTAAAGTAAATGCATTTACTAGGCTTCTAAACACAACCCACGAGCAAGTCAACACAACATATTCATTGAATCCTCATGCAAATGATTTGAGTCTTTGTGTATTTAAACTGCTATATTGCCATTGGTCTGACTATGTTAAGATATAATTACATTTGAATCAATACTATTTACCCTGCAAAACATGGATAGTCCCCCCCCCCTTTTATTATTATTTCAATTGGTTGTATTGAACTTTAATATCACTTTAGTCTCATCAAAATTACAGAGTAAACAATCGGTAAAAATACTAAAAAACAGTCAATGAATAAAATGGAGCAGTTAATTTCCATCACACTTAATTTTATTTCTATTCATTTTAAAAAATTCAATAATCTCGACACAGGAAGACAGCTTCAAAACAATTTGGTAACAAGACATTATGCATTGTAAATTTTAATATTTTTTTTTGTTTGTTTTGTATACATAATTTAATACAAGATGTGAATGTACATGGTGCATTGATTTCTCTCTATCTTGGATCAAAATTCATAAATTAAGGACTGTGCTCAACACTTTAATAAGACAATGAAATTCTTATATGCACAGATAATCTTATTAATTAAAAATTACACAAATCAATAATATACATTTTTTCATTCAGCTTTAAAAGTATTTTAGAAAAATAATGTTGGATAGAGGGGAAAAAAATTACTAAACTGAAGTTTGAGTCGCATTGTCAAATTCCAGAAGAGCACAGTCTTTAAAGAAAAAAAAAGGCAAGTAATTTATTATATATTATTTAAATATCAAATTTTCAGTTTGATCTATCAGAATTCATTTTTGGAACAGGAGCAAAGTATTAAAACTCCAGTTATTATTTCTAACACAGATTTAGTTGAATGAGCAATGTATTCTAATACTCACAATATCTAATTTTAAGTGCAAGTATAGTTTTTTAATTGTTACATTAAAATTCGTTTACATTAAACGTCATTCAGAATTCACCAAATGCTACATGTACGTATATTCTTCACATCATCCCGCCAACATTAGTTTATTTTAAATTTATAAACAAAACAATTTTCTGTCAATAATCAAATATTTCTAAGAAACACAATTTAAATAAAACAAAACAAGTATCACTAAAAAGAAATTCAAATTCATCTGAAGTGGAACGAGAGAAAAAAGGAAAAATTCAGAATTCACAACCTTCTATTCTTGCAGATTCTAAATAAAAATTGTCTGGCTTTAGAATAGTCTTAAAAACTTTTTAATTAAAGACAAACCCCAAAGTACTTTTAATTAATAAGACTATCTGAACAAAATAATAATCTTTCAGCAAATTTTATCTTTATAATTCATTTTACATTTCAAGGTTGATTCTTCCAGCTATACTTCTTATCAATAAAGAAATGCTGTTTATATGCTTACTTATGCAGAATTCGATATATCTCAACTGCAATATTATATTTTATATCACGATATCTGAAGAAAAAATAAATCCAAAACCAATTTTTTAATTTGCATTTTAATTTTTACATAAATTTTAAATATCATGTATCTCCCTAATGAAGAAATGTCAGATACTAGTGCATCTGCAAAAATACCTTAAATGAAGGTATGGAATTTGTAATCTGACAGCTCCACTAAGTTAAATTATACAGAAGATACATAAAACACAAAAAAAAATGCTATACAATATTTATTAAATTAATATTTATCACAGTATTTTTTTATCACAAATAATTTAAAAAAAAAATAAAAATAAGAAAATCCTGAGAAATTGTGATTAAAATATTTGGTTTGTTTACAAATATATATATATATATATGGAAAATATTTTAATAAAACAGGTTCTTCATAAAATAACATTCTCTTTCTAAAAATGCTAAACTGTAAAACATATATATCAAGAAAATTACAGAAACTTCACAAAATTCAGCATTTCATAAGTTTTGTTTTAGTTTTTTTTTTAATGATTCCAAATTAATGTTACTCAGAAATATCTGTAAAAAAGATTATATCAAATTTTCATAATACAGTTAAAATTCTTCATCATCATCAAAACATGGCAAAAAAAATTAACAATTTGAAATACAAACAGAATTCCCATTGACTAACTGAAAAGAAATAATTCAGCCAAATGACTGTAAAAATAATTAATTGGTATAACCAGTGCTTTTTTTTTTTTTTTTTTTTTTCTAGAATAAATTTTACCAATACTCGATAGCCTCATCTCATTATTTAGGTTTTGGTAAAGCCAATGTAAAAAAAATGAAATTAGTAACGTACCTTATATGTACTTTATATTACAATAGCTCTCAAATTGCACTCAATACATTGCTGTTGCTATCTTCACATTCTTTGTGTCAGTTGCTACGTGTCTAACTTTCTGGTAACTTTAAACTCTATGACCTGGACTCTAATAATGGCAGTAATCGTAGTTTTCACTTGCTTTTTAACATTTATTATTTTGAGATTTTTAAAGCCCTAAACGGGCAACCTCAACATGTTACTTGAGTTATCGTTATGATACTTTCAATTCATAAACTCTGATCTGCAAAGCAATTACGCTGGTCGAAACAAATAAATAAAATAAATAAATTTGTAAAAGTTTACCAGTATATGTATCGGACCACACCCGCAGAAAAAAAAGCACTGGGTATAAATATAAAGATTGCCTCTTACATAATTATAGCAAATGACTGCACTTCTGAAATGTCTGTCAATATTAAAAAGTTAGTGTTATATTTAATACTTTTTCAAATTAATATAAATATTTGAAAATAAAAGCCAGTAATTTCAAATTTATTTCATAATTATATTTATCGAAATATCTTTATCTTTCTTAATATACTTATTGATATATTCTTAATTAAGGAAATACTGAATTTTGTTAAGTGCAGCTGTAAATTGAAAAATGACTAAGATAAAATAAAAATATGATTCAGGAGATTCAGATTTTATTAAAAATTTAGAAACACCAAAAACTTTATGCATTAATCTTAAAACATGCCCATTGCTCATTTCACAAATGAATTTTTACAAGTCTTCATTTATTAGTTTCATTCAAATATTTGTAAATATATAGCTACAAAATGTCACTGGTCATACTATTTAAAATTCACTATTAAAGGTATGTATTACCAGTTTAATACACATTTGAGGAAACTAGCCACAACTCATACCACTTGACAAGAATAAAAAATAAAAAAATAAAATTTTTATTACATCACAATTTACTTCAAGAATGAATACTGCTTACTGTATATAAACACTACATTACAAACTGATTTATATGAACTACATACCAACTTGGAACACTTGTCACAATATAGAACAACATGCTATCAAGATACTACAATGTGCAAAATGCATCTGAAGAGCACCGAATATGTACTTGAAAATATATTGCACACAAATATCAAAATTTAGACATTGCATAAGATAGTAAAATAAAATACTGCTTAGAAAACTAAAGCGTTTTCATTAGATTTTATTTAGTAGCTTCCATTTCTATAAGTATCTTGTAAACGATGGAATTTGGAAATCATTTGGGGAACTGGAGTGGTGCTCTTAAAATTATATCGTAATTATCAAATTATTGGAGCTATTAGAAAATGTTTTAAAACAAACTAAAAGAAAATAACATTCTCTAACAGTATGTCTGAATTATGCTACAAAATGGGAATAGTGCTGGATTAACACATTTCTTCACGTTATATTTACAATCATTTACTCACTTAAATTATAAATTAAGTTAGCACATCCAACTGCAATATACCTGGTTATTATGAAACAATAGTTACACAAATACACATAACTAGTTGCATAGTGTTTAAAAAATCTCATAAGTCTTATAATAAGATATTTTTGCAGACTAATTACATTTACACAAGTACAAAATAATTAGAAGATAATGCTATCTTCTAGCATATCAATTTCATCTTCCATTACATAAGCTTGACTGAGGACCTAAATTCAAACAGATTTTCTTATTTGGTGACATAGGAACTGGATGGAAGTAAATGATTTATCTTCAGTAATGAGACCATAGAGTCAATTTTTAAGTTCCATGATTACTAGAAGAAACTTAAATCAAATTAATTTTAATAAAAGGTGACAAGTTTGCATCATTATGATTACTACGAAAAAATTGTGCAAATTAAAATTCCTTTATGAAATAAAATCATTTATAAATCAAAACTGTTCTGTTTTAGTATAGTTTTCATAACACTTTCATTAATGTTTCTTTGGCCCAATATTTTTGAAACCAGCAGGATAACTGCACATTAATCCAGCACCAACAAAGAGGTGGATATCAATGAAAAAAAGTGAAAATAGCTTTCCAGCTAAATCACAATAAGAAAATTTAGCCTCAACATGTTTAGCAAATAAAAGGCGAGTTGCAAAGGCACCAAAGTCTTTATTCTTAGAAATGGTAAAATTCACTTTTTCTTGTATCTTTGGGCGGACAATTCAATATAAAAATTGACAATCTTAATGGTCTCAGAATATTTTGGAATATATCTGACTGCTGAAACTTTGCGAAATTCATTCAAGTTCAATTATGGCACATTTAATGCTGGAAGAACAGCTTTAATAGAATCTTGACACAAATGCACTTCTAGATTCTTAAAAATTAGTAAATGTATGATAACTAGTTTTTCTATGTCATCAGAATCCTTAATTAAAAACCAAATTTGATTCGTCATTAAAAAAAATCAAAAGTAAAATCACAAAGTTAACTGAACCAAAATAGCTCGTGCATTATTTCTCTATTTTAGCTGTTAATATAAATTTAGCATTAATATCAAATAAAAATAATTAACAAAAAAAAAACTATATATATATATATATGTGATAACAAGAGTTTATAACTGTTTAGTAATTGATACAATATTCAATAATAAAGATTAAATAAAGATTCTATTAGAGTTATTTCTTTGCATTTGATGGTTTTAATTTTTCATGTAATAGAGAACAATATTTATTGTTACAATGGAGAAACATTAACAACAAACAACAAAAATGACATTAGTTTTTTATAAATAAATTAAATATAATAATAGCACTTTTCTCTTATATGAATATTTTTGATGAATGATATAAAAATGATTTTACATATTGGAAATGTTCATTGAAATTTTATGATAGAAATATGATGTAAATGAGTGCTTAAATAAAAAATATTATTTGCAAATGCTTTAAAAATGAATGTCCCCATGACTATGAAACTTATAATAATTTTTAAATATTATCAAAAATATATCAAGTGCAATATTCAAAAAAATTTCGTTAAATCACAATGGTTTTGTTTTTTTGTTTTTTTGGTTTTTGTTTATGTAGTTTATGTTATTTTTCTTTTCTTTTGAATTTCTTAGGATTTTTGAATAAAAAGTCTTAAACAAATTCAAATAAAAAAGACATTTCAACAATGATTTCATATCTGCTTAATACTGCAGGATGCATATTATTTCTCATAATTTTAACTTCAATAAGATCTTGCAGGTTTTTCATCAATGGTGTAAATTAATGGGTCAATGATATTGCCATTACAAAGTTTTAAAAAAAAGTAACAAATGAAAAAGAATTAAAAATAAGCAGGTATAATTACAAAACCTTTCTGACTGCAAGCTTTTTTTTTTTTTTTTTTTAAGGAACTGCTTTAATTTGGCCGCTAACTCAGAATTATGCTTTTCTAAAGATTATATTAAGCAAAACTTTACATTAATATTTACAATTAATTAGTTTTCACCATTAATGAAAAATCTAACTTATTTATTAAAATCCCAAAAACTGAATAAAATATCCTGGTTTCACACGAAATCAAAAAGCCTGTCGAAACTTAAGATTCCAATATTCATTTATAATGAATGTTTAAATAAGAAGACAAGACAACTCAAAGGCAAATAAAAACTTTGGTTATGAAATTGTTTTATGTTCAATTCCCTATAACTATTTATATTTATACTTATAAATATTCCCCTGTTAAAACTTTTTTTTTTCTTTTTTAACTATATACAAAATTCCAAATTCAAAACAAAATACTATTACAATTTCCTGTTTACATAAACTCTATTAAACAAATGAAGAAGGATGTGAATGTCTTAATATACATTACATTAATCCTTTTCTCCAACACCATCACTGCAATGCAGGGATGAACATTGATACATTTATTACAGTATATAGAGAAAAGGTTTAATGGTTTTATATGGATACGGATGAATAGTGCACAATAATTCTGCATGAGAATAAACTTTGTAAATCTTTTGATCTCTGAAATATTTAAAACTCAAATTAGTACATCAAAACATATAAAGAAACATTTTTAAACAAAAGAAAAAAATCCCCAAAATAAATGTGTAATATAAAAAATGAAATATATTTCTTAATCTTTTAAGAAATCCAAAACTGACTGGACTTAATTACTTGGTCTTACTCTTGTACGGAGGGTCATTTGTACAAGAATTGCCAATAACGTTTTCAAACATACAAAGCGCAAGTAACTCCATTTGCAGTATTCTTGCACAACAAAAATCTCCATTACTGTAAATGTTGACACAAATGTATCCTAGCCATGTATCAAATTTCAGTCATTTGATGATTGGAACATAAACTATGAAACATGGGTTCTTGTCATCAGCAAAGCAACAACACAATGTAAGAAAATCATCCATCATGTCCAGCTAAAAAAGAACTTTCCTTCCTCATCCTCATTAATAAAAAATGTCACTTTCATCTATGGTGGTATCAAGGCCAGTCATTAAGAGGCTAATAAGGTTAACCTCTTTGCTGGGCATGTATCCAAGAGATTTTGATAATCTCAACATTAAATTTAGTCTCTGCACAACAGAATTCATTCATTTTTATAGGATGAGGAGATATCAAATGTGTTAAAATGCCTTTATACAGTAAAATTCACCATGTTCCATTAAAATGACACAATATGAAACGAAATATCTTCAGCGGTACTCCATGTCTCCCTATTGAATTTCTGTTTGTTGGTCTTCTGAAAAAAAAAAAATGTTGAAAAAAGCTGTTCTACAACCATGCAAGGACCATGGAAAATAAGAGGAATTCTGCTTCCCACATGATAATGAAGTCTCCAACAGTGATACCTAAAATAAAGCATCTACAGTTAGGATGACAGATGCCGTGCTGAGCATAACTGAAGTCAATGGTGTGACATTTGCTAATTGCTAAGTAAAGAAAAACTGTTATCAGCAATTGTGAATGACCCTCTGTATAAACTCTCATTCCCCTTAGCAATCTATTATACAATATTTGTAACATAAGGAATAAAAAGATTGTTAAAATCAACTGACAGTAGAACATTACAACTGGGGTGAATAAAACTAGTAAAACTGGCAAAAGCTTATTTTTGTAGAATATCAATGACTAAAAATTCAAAAACATATATATGCATCTGGCAATTTCATTTAAAAGCAATTCTACAAATTTTTGCCTTCATTTATATTTTATACATCATTTTCCCCAGCATTCCAAGAAAAGATTTTGCAAAATGAGAGATTAGTATAAAGTTTTTAAATAAATCAATATTCTTTCATTTAAAGTAGATGTTTCATCATTTCAACTCTGAAACCAAATTAAAAAATGATTCAGAAATGTTCAATGCCATAAATTATTATAGAATATTAGAGGGCATGCTTCCAACTCTTCATTTTTATATTTGCTTGGTTGTTTTTTCATATAAAATCATATATTTTCACTTATTTAATAATTCACAAATTTGCCAAAGAAAACTTCGTGCAATATTAATGTTACTGTGAAGAACTTTTAGAACATCATTCATTTAATAATAAGCTTAATATTTTTACGGTGATAGGAAAAACAAAATAAGAAACTATCTTTTTATTACATATTGACTAATCAGTTCTAGTCAAGAAATTTGTCAAGAAAAAAAAAAAAAAAAAAAGAAAAAAGAAATTTCTATACTTCATACATTTTGGAATTCAGTAAAAATTAGCTTTTGCCGATACTACAAGCAAGTGAAAACTACTATTGACTAGATAGTGTAATATATATACAACTTTTACACGGACTCATTTAAAATAAGGCAAATCTATGTAGCATCAGATAACAGACAGCAATTATCTATCTGTATATTGGTGCTGACCCAAACCATGGACTTTGGTTGAAATCCAATTAGGAATGAAAAATAATTATCTACATCTTTAAATAAATCAACAAAAGTGAATTCTAAAATTGTTAAAAGATTATTTTCAATTATTCCAATGTTTTTCTAATTAATTCATTTGAATTCAAAATAGAAATAAGTAGTGAATGTATTATTTCATAAATTATTTTTGAAAACATTTGAAAATGGTTTTGCGCATTATGCCATTTAATGTCAGGGAATTCACAGTTGTAGATAAGAATGTTTTTTTTTTGTTTTTGTTTTTCATTAATACAATGCAATGATAAAAGTAACTAAAAGATTCAGTTATTAATTACTTATAGGAAATTTTAAAAATTTATCAAATAAAATTAAAAATATCTATATTTTGTAGAGGCAGATAGAGAGAGAGAGAAATGAAATAGAAAAATTATGACAAAAAATGAATATGAATTAATATTATTCTTTAATGAAATTTAGTAAATAATAATGCATATTGGAAAATCTCACTGTTAAAAAATTAAAAAAATTCACATAGTGGAACAAAAATTCTAAATTAAAGAATGAAAAACCACTTTGTATTTAAAAAACAAAATCGCAAAGGATGTTTATATATTATTTTTTTGACAAAGAATCGTTTTTTACTTTCTGCTCAAATTTGATAGTTTAAAAAAAAGCAATTAAAATTTTGAGAATTTAATAGAGAAATGTTGGAAACAACCAAGTCCAGGAGGGTGTTGAGCTTATGTACCTGAGATTCATAAGATACCTTTCTGTAAATGCAGCTTCCTCCAATTGGAGAGACTAGGATCACCACACTGGATTCTGTCTGGCAACAGCTAAAACATTAGAACTGTAAAGCTTTTGTGATAGCTGCCTATTGGTGGTGATAACAATATGAGAAACTAAAAATTTAATTAAAATAATTAAAAATACAAATATACGTATATATAATCACAAAACTGAAGATTAATACATAAATTAACATTAAATGCTATCAACAAAAGCAGACAAAAATTGGCTTCATTCTTAAACATTCTTCAAAAAGAAAATATAATGTGTATAGCTCCTCAGTGCATTTGTTCATACACTCAAGCCAATTGTAAACTTAAATGAAACATGTTTGACAAAATGATAACTTTTCAAAACATTTGTAAATATCTATTACACGATCATTGAATATATATTTGTTTTATATATATTCATTTATTTTCTGAAGCAATATTTTTCTATGAAATCATAAGAATTAACAAATATAAACTTGAAATTCTAAATAAAAAACACTTAATACAGAAATCCAAAAGTTAATCAATTATATTATTTAAGATGAAATCATAAAAATAAGTAGTTGTAGCCAATAGGCTTCTGTTCTGCTCTGACTGGGATATCAAAAGTGATGTAATAATGAAGTTCAAAAAGCAAATCAAGAAATGAGATCTTGTGTTCACAAATAGCATCTCAGCATTGCTATTTCATGAAAGTTAGTGATCTTCAGCTAGTAACCAACTTGAACACAGAGATACACTGATTCAATCTTAGAAAATAATACATCAACAGTTACAAAAATAAAATAACAGCAAGGCAAAATAATTCCTGTGCCATATTCACATACTATCAGAAATTAATTTATTAACCACAAACACATTTTAAAACTTTTTTAAAACACCATGACCATCTGTTGAGATTTTAATCAAAATGTTCAACAAAAAAAACAAAGAATAAATAGAAAAACAAATAATTAAAAAAAAAAAGAAAGAAAGAAAAGAAAAAGCATAACCAATTACAAAAATAAATAAAGAAAACTTATCGACAGCAAAACTTAGGAGAATAATAAAAAGACTGGGACACTGATGTATCACAAATAGACTTCTTTTAAAAAGTATTCTTCAAATGGTTCGATAATTCTAGAGTAACTTAAATGGCAATAAACTATTCAAGTAAACTTTATGAAGATCATCATTACATCCACTATTCAAAATAATACAAACTGCAAATCCCATTTATAGCTTTTCCAGAAAATATTTTAATCTTGAAATAACACAAATACTGTCAAGTTTATGAATAGGCAGTAAATTTGTCACAATTACTTAACATTATTCTTTAGAATAATATTTTTAAATTTTCATTGTATTAAACAAATGTCAACAGGTAGCATGGGCAAGATATGAAATGGCATCATTATTTGCTGTCAATTCTTCCAGAATGAAGTTTCAGACTCATTACTATATCAGTCTATCAGTTCTTTTAATTAATTAATGACATTCAAAAATAATTTATTGCTAAATGAATTGCCACTAAAGGTTCCATAATATATCCTTACATAATTCAAAGAAAAAAAAAAATCCTAGGACTTTTTAGGAAAGGTATGGTAACTTATTTGCCAAACGGACCAATTTATAAACAAGCACCTGCTAATATTTGTAGCAAATGACAGTGTAGAAAGATGGAACGAATCTTAAACTTTTCAAGGCTGAAATTACCATTAGCTACACAATTTTACATCTAGCCATTATTTAGAAAACAGACATTATTACTAAATATGAAATTTAATTGCATTCAGAATATTCATTTAATGGTGACAAAACAAATACTAACCAAAACAAATATTAAATTCTATTAAAATGTTCTGCAGCAGATTTAGTAAACATGATGATGTAGTGGAACAAGTATTAGCTGCATCCTACTAAGATAATAAATTTCATACCAGAGAAAATTATAGCTAAAAAAAAAAAATAATCTAGTTTATTATTGGAAGCCACTGAAATTTCTTCCTCATTTACAAATTAAGGGCACAATCAGTATTACCCAAAATAATCAATTTATTCATGCTGCATCTTGAAGGAAATAATGAAACTAAGATAATTCAATTGTCTTGATTGCTTAAGAATAACAGATGCAATATCACTGCCACTCTAAATTTAATAACATAAAATTGGCAATATATTCAGGCAACTGCAGAATTTGTAATTAAAATTTCAACCTAATTGTAAATTACTTGTTGATTATTACAAAATCTTTTTATAGGCTAAATTAAATAATTTGCAGCAGTTTAGATAACGCAATTGCTATAGTGAAGGAAACAGTAAAAGGTTCAACCTACAATACTGGAAGATTCTTCAACTGTCCAAACTAACATAGAGTCCAGTAAAATAAATAAATAAATAAATAATAAATAAAAAAATTATAGAATAAGGCTATTTATTAACATCCTAAGTTTGGGCCATAGCAGAAGAAACTAACTCATACAGAAAAGTCTTCAGTAACTAAGTTGATGCTAAGATTTACTCAAATCCTCTAAATCAGAAATCTACTTGAAATATATCTTTAGCAATCTGAAAGAAGACGACAAAAAGTTTATGCTCAATTCAACTAAAGTTGCTATCTGTTGTTTTACTGTAAATAAAGAACTGGTTATCTTTTTAAACATTACTACTATAATTATTCATTTATTTTCTACTTTAATTTTCATGAGTGACAAATTTACTCATTATTCAAATATAGGACAGTTTTCTATCGGAAATAAATACTTATACATCAGTGGTGCCCATTCCTTTTTTTTGAAACTGAAGAGTGACTTTTAGATTAAGTATGTTACACCTTGCACTTAATTCACTTGTTGATGTTTATTGAAAGATTTTAATTTTTTAAAATATATAATAGCAAAAAATTGCTTATTTTTTCTCTTTATATACATAATATTCTTATTGGTGATCCACTAAAAATCATGAAGCAATCTATCAGTCGATCTTATGAGCACCACTGTTTTATGTATTTGGTGGAAAGGCGGGAGGGAAACAGAAGAGATGAAAAGGAAATCCAATTTCTTTAAAAATTTAATAAGCAAATAACAATCTTAATTAAAAAACAATGATATATATATATATATATTAGTGATTTTCACTAATAAGTCAGGTGTGAGCATATGATTTTCAACAAGTATTTCAACACAAAATGACAATTAACAAAATACATACCAACACAAATAAACAAAAGAGGTCAATTTTACAAATACTATTATTATACAATAACAAGTAACACATCCACTTATTTTTTCAGAAATCTAATTTTCTGAATAAATGATTTTTCAAATGTAAAGTCAGAAATTAGACACCTGATTAAGTTTCATCTTCTTATAGTAAACCTCTGCACATTACAAAAAAAGCCAATTTTAATTCTTGGCCAGTGCTTAAAATTACAGTAACTATGTAACTTCTGTGTGCCATAAACATATTTGACATTTTCATTTTCAAATTTAGCACATTCTTTTAACAAAAACAACATTATGCAGAAATCACAATATCGGAACAAAAAAATCTCATGAATATTAACAAAAACCTTTTTCTTGCTTTATAATTAACAATAAAATCTGAAAATGTTAAAAGACACTGTAAATCAATGTTCAATATGTTTTGCCTTGTTCTCTAAAATGTTTCCAAAAACATTTTCAATCATTTGATTATCACTAGTACACACAGTTAACATATCACAACTCTTATCCAACAGAAAACAAGTTCTTTCTTGCAACTTATTGTTGTTTGAATAGTGCAATATTAACTCGACTAGCTGAATTTCCAAATAATAACTTAGATTTTATGAAAATGGTGCTCAATTCTTTATGGTAATTTTACTGTAAATAATAATTAAAATGTAAATAAATATCTGCAGTGAAATGTTCCTTTGAATGACTTCTAACATTTCTTTGTTATGACTGTACATATGCTACTGGTAATATGTACGTACCATATTAATTTGCTTAGATTTACTATTGATAAATCTAACTAAACACAATACCAAATTTATGTTAACAGATCTACATTATCTTTCCATTTTCCTGTTACACTGCCGATCTGAATTCAGGAAGCAAATAAGTTTTATTTATAATTTTTGCTAGAAAATAAGTAACTAATAGATTTGGACAGCCTAAACTCTACAAGGATGAACAACAGTGTTGTTGTTGCTGTATCTATAATTATGTTGAGTATTACAGTTTTCATCTTTAGCAAAGACAAGAGCACTGTCAGTCCGATCCAATTCAAATCCATAACTGACAATCAAATGTGGCACCAATTCTAAATCATCATGTTCATAGTAACGACTTTCTGAAAATTAAAAAAAAAAAAAAAAGAACAAAATTAATAAAAAAAAACAGAAAAAGACTGACTTTTTCTGAATGTTTGAATTTATTTCAAATAATGTTAAACAGAGTTACTGAATATGCTTACCTGTCTGACTTAATCTCCATTCCTTATATAAGAGAATGCAACTAGCCATACCAAGAACTACAATGGTAGCTAAAACCATTAGCACAGCTAAAACCCATGCTGTTGGAGTAAATTCATCACTACCAGAAAGCATTCGCTTTGTTAAATCTAAATGAAAGGAAAATATTGTTAATTTAAGGACTATATATCATACTACACTTTGCATTGAAATATCATTTTATTAATATATATATTTTATAGCTACTATTTTACGTATACAGGGTGATTCACGAAGATATGCAGAAACTTCGGGAGCTCATTCTACATGTAAAAGTAAAGAAACAAAGTTATATAAACATAGGTAGCGAGTTTCTGCTAGCGAAAGATTTCGCCCATAATTTAGTACCCTGGGTGAAATGAAGACTTGCTGGAAGTCTGGGAAGGTAAATTAAGTTGCGAAATCAGTGGTTTCATATGGTTGTTGACCTGAATAATCGAATGAAACATGTCGCAGAACTGTATCTCCCTGTGTTTGTAAGCGTATCCCACGTGGAACCTACAAAAGAGGGATCGCGAAACAACTGTTTTTCCGTTTGATGTACAATAATGTTGGTAAAGTAGGTTGGACACACAAAAGTTTACAACAAAATTTGTAGAACATTTATTTCTGAACAAAACGGTGCAAATACAGTATACAGAAAGTTAATAGATGTTTGTTTATTAACATTAACATCCAGGAGACAATGCCCTTCGCTTGGAATACTGCAACTGGTTAAACACTCATCGTCAACCAACAAGTGCATTTTATTTACCGATGAGTCACAGTTCACTCGTAATGGTATTAACAATTTACGAAATCAACATACATGGACAGAGATGAACCATCATGCAACAGTAAAACGCAACTTTCAACAGTGCTTTAGCATTAATGTATGGTGTGGTATTATTCATGATCAGCTGATTGGACCATTTATTTTCCAAGAGCGCTTAACAGGTCTGGTGTACTTACAGTTTCTGCAAGAAGAATTACTGACATTGCTTGAAGATGTTTCTGTTGCAACGCGACACCGGATGTATTTCCAACACGATGGCGCAACGCCACATATTTCAAATAATGTTTCCACCTATTTAAATCACCAATTCCCAAATAAATGGATCGGTCGTAGAGGTCCTATACACTGGCCACCCAGGTCACCAGTTCATACACCGATGGATTTTTGCATATGGGGATGGATGAAGGAAAAGGTTTACGCGTTCAAAGTAAACTCCCGTGAGGCGCTACTTGCCCGTATTAATGAAGCATTTAAGCAGTTAAAGGACAGCCCTGCTGAACTACGAAAAGCAACAAGATCAATCGTTAAACATGCAGAAAAATGCATTGAAGTTGATGGAAACATTTTTGAGAATTTACTGTAATTTCTAAAGATCATCATCTTCTCAACTTCACAAAATAAATGTAAAATTAAAATACATTTATTTATAAAGCGAATTTTCGAAGAGACATTTTACTTTTCTTCTTCTTCTTATTTTATTGATTAGGGTAATGTTTTTCAGTTCAATTTACTTTGCACTGTTCTCCATAACAGTTCATTTAATCGAACATCTATTAACTTTCTGTATACTGTATTTGCACCGTTTTGTTCAGAAATAAATGTTCTACAAATTTTGTTGTACACTTTTGTGTGTCTAACCTACTTTACCAACGTTATTGTACGTCAAACAGAAAAACGGTTGTTTCGCAATCCCTCTTTTGTAGGTTCCACGTGGGTTACGCTTACAAACACAGGGAGATACAGTTCTGCGACATGTTTCATTCGATTATTCAGGTCAACAACCATATGAAACCACTGATTTAGCCCCTTAATTTACCTTCCCAGACTTCCAGCAAGTCTTCATTTCACCCAGGGTAAAATTATGGGTGAAATCTTTCGCTAGCCGTAACTCGCTACTGAAGCATTTCCGGACCTATGTTTATATAACTTTGTTTCTTTACTTTTACATGTAGAATGAGCTCCCGAAGTTTCAGCATATCTTCGTGAATCACCCTGTATATATGAACATTTATCTTTTCTTTTTATTTATGAAGAAGAGGAGAGATTTATATTAACACTGGTAATTATGTAGCAGTATAATGAAAATTTTTTCTATTTAAATCTTTAGGTAAAACTTAGATACTCATTTTTAACTCTTAGCAATACAAAAAAAATGCAATTAAAATGTAAGGTGCAATATTAAATACCTTTATTTTCAAATGAGAAAAGCAACAAAACTATTCCAATAAGCCTTTCATAAAAAAAGAATTAAGCTGTTAATTAAATCATTAAGTTAATTTATCAAAAAAAAAGTCTTGCCAGGAAGATAGTGAATGAAGCAAGCAGAGTTCACAAATATAAATGCTTTACTTATGGAGGGGGTTGACAGTACCATACTACTGGGACCCATGCAAGGTTATTGAAAGGATAAGGGGATGGAAAAAAAATACTTTTATGGGATTGTTATTATAATTATTAACTAGACCTCTGCCATTGTGTACATTTATAGCTCTTTTAGTATAAGCACAATGCAATGGTTACTCATCTATGTATGTTAGAAATACTCCTAGTGATATTCCAGTTCATTATCTAACATATTTAGATCATTTTCAAGAAAAGTTACAAAATATTTCAATATCTTCAATTACTAATTAAGTAGGTGCAGTTAAACCAGTAGTTTATAACACAACTTGTAAATGCTACCAATACTTTTATTCTTATCTAAAACAAATTTAGTTAAACATTTTTTTAATAACTTCTTTAATAACAAAAAACTCCAAAAACTACACGATGATATTTCGTGATATAAAAGGCTTGAAAAAGTAAGCCGGTTAGGCCTACCAAAGATCGTCGTGTAGTTTTTGGAGCTTTTTGTTATTAAAGAAGTTATTTAAGATGTTAATTAAGAAGAATTTGTTAGTTAAACATGCTTGGTAGCACCTATGGTTATAACACTATGGTTATCTTTGGCATTCTCTAGGACTCATTCAGAAACTATTAATCAAATATTTGGGAAGCACACTGCACAAAAAGTTTGTCAACAAATTTATTCCCTTTGTTACTTCAACTTTGTAACCACTTTATCAACTCCCAAATGAGCTACTAAATTGTACTACTTATTACAGAAAGATTCAACAAGGTTACTAAAAAATTCTAAATGATTCTGTCTTAAGTGTCACTTTAATATTTTTTTTTTTTTGTCCACTATATTATAAATATATAATTAGAAGTAATGGACACAATTATGAATGTGGCATGGCAAGTTACTGTAAATCACTATCTATAAATCTTCAAAACCATTACAGAATGCTATATTTAAATTTTTAGACTGAATTTGTTCCCCATTATTTCTTGTCCCTTTTGTTAGCATTGATGTAGTAATAGAGAACATAATTTATAACACTGATCATAGGACAGTGTGTTTTGATACAATATAATCTACTTTTTGAGAATAAGGATACAAAATAAAGCCTACTGCTTTGAAAAATTAAATTCATAAGCTCCAAAGGGAATTTTTTTTTTTTTTTTTTTTTTTTGGTAGCATACCCTTTTAACGCCTTTCTTCCAAATAATGTCACATTCTACCTCATCCATGAAAACAAAGAAATGAGCCGTTTATTTTGAAAGTGACCTAAGTCCATTTTTCAATTATTTTTTTTTGTTGTTAACTGTAGTAATGTGTGCAAATTTCACGTTACTATAGTTAATAAAAAAAATTTAAAAATGGACTTAGGTCACTTTCAAGATAAATGGCTCAAATATCACTTAAGACATTGCATCAAATTCAAAAGCTGTTCCAGGCACATTTAAATTCATCAGATAGCAACATTTGCTTAACGTGAATTTTACAGTATTTGATTACACACAAAAAAAAAACAAGTCTTCTCTGTGTGTAAATTTAGATGTGGAGATGGTAACCAAGGGGACATGCCACTGCATATTTATTTTAATTATGTGAATACATTGTACTGAAAGTATACAAGTTTCACTGTCTAAATCTGCAAGTAAATATTTTATACTTTATTTTTCCAAAGGAAAAAAAAAAATATATCCAATGAAGTATTTGGGGGGGGGGGGGTGACCATTTCTATTTGGAATAGTTCTAGGATCTTCCATTTATATGTATGGAATAGTTCTAGGATCTTCCATTTATATGTATGGAATAGTTCTAAAATCTTCCATTTATATGTATGGCAAAGATCTAGGACCCAGTCTGGAAGGGCTGTATCCTAAGAGTGGAACCATTACTGCACAGAGCCATAGGTAGTCAAATAGTAACATCAATTATTTCAAAGTATAGATAAAATCAATACAGTCAGATTTGCAAAATAGTAATGGTGTGATAAAACTTTCTCAATTCAGTGTCATTTTAGTCAGTGACTACTATTTGTGATTTGCAGTAAAATGCTGTTGTTGTGCTGCTCACACCTATCCAATTGTCAAGGTATGGATGTTTTCTAAGAAAGGATGTATTTGACTAAGCTGTCTGTATATGACACTGGTGATTAAGCATTTAAACCAAAGTTAAACAAAATTAACAATGCCTTTCATATCTCACCAAATGGAAAGCATTATTTTTTTGGGATGCCAATGTTGGGTGTTTCAATATTTCTGACAACTCATTTTTGCCTCCATTTGTTGCAGACAATCTACTTCTTTGTCACCTGTCATTACATGATCCAAAAAAGATTTTTTTTTGCAGTCAATTAAAGATGATGAATGTTTCTGTATTACGACAAATTCATTTGTTTAAACTCATGCAGCATTTCCTTTCCAACTTAAAAGAGATTTTCAAGTATTTTTTAAATGCTGATTTATAACAAAACTGTTATATTAAGCTTTGTAGCCAAGATCCAAGTTGCCGGGCAAGATTCAGCTTCCACTTAAGCTGACAGAGCATTTTCATCATGTTCAAATGGTCATCCCAAATGATAATCATCCTCTAGTCAAATTGCCCATTCTTACAAATTTTAGAATTCTAAAGTTTTTAAAACCATAATTGATACTTTCAGATATTTGAGACACCATTTTCATAAACATTTGTTATATTCTTTGCAGCAACAGAGGCATTGTTTTCTTGTTTAAATTCATAGAGCAAACAAATGTCTATTATGTGTTTGGCTCTTTTCTACAATTTCACTATAGTATACATTATTACTCTGACATTATATTGAGAAACCATTCTGAATGGGTAACAAAACAACTGCCAATGACTACATTCATATTTAAACATGTTTTTTTTTTTTATTATTATTATATTTCAAAATAAAAAGACTAAGAGATGACCTTATATAAAACTTCATTTCTTATACATACAAACAAATTTACTATTTATGATATAGAAAAATAATATAAAATCCCTTCATCAAAATTGTTTAAATGATAATAAAAAAATAAGAGAAAAAAGTAGAAAAAGAACATTCAAATAATTTTCCATAAAATTTAGGCTTTTAATTAACTCATTCCATTATATCAATTAATGAAAATTTTATTATTTTATGAACTTAATTTTATTTATTTATTTTTTATATTTGGTCAGTGGTGAGGGTGAATGACAAGCAAATTGAGGAAGAGGAACACAAGTTTATTATTGATGAATTTAATGAAAAGGAGAGAACAACATATTAAAGATATGACATTATGTTAAAGAAAGCATATAAATGTGACTGGTATTGAGTGAATCACATTAATCAGTCAATAATAACTACACGTAATTAAATAAAGCAATTACTAATATTCAAGAAACTGACATGTCTTTGTTTAGACATGCTCAATTATTTTCATTATTTTATAATATCTACAATGATGGTAAAATTCTACTAATGCCAGAGGTAAGCAAATTTATTAATTTAGGTAATATGTTAGTAAATTACCAAAAACTTAACTTCATCTGTTAATTAGGATTTTATATTTGTAAAAAATGCTAATTAACAGATGAAGTTAAGCTCTTGGTGTATAAAATAACTTGAAGCTTCAATTATACAGGAAACTACTGCTATAAGAAAACAAATATCTAGTTTCTACAAAAGATTATCAGCAATTAAAAGTACAGTTCATTTTTTTTCCTTGAAAAAAGTAGCAACTGAAACAATAATGGGAGAATTCAAAATTCCTTCCCTAATACATCTTCAGTCACATTTACCATAAATTTTAAAATCTAAAGTTTTCAACAATGCTGATAATGTTTTCTTTACAATTATTAAACTTATTTTAAAGTAAGTCTCTATCATATCTACAACAATTCCCACTACATTTTTGCTTGAGCAAAATTTATCCATAAAATAAAAACAGGTATATAAATCTAATAGAAATTTTCAAGCTTTTCCCTGTTTTTACAGGACTGCATAATCTTCAGGTTGATGTAAATTTAAACTAACTTACAAATCCAAAACAACACAGAAAGCATTACCTATTGAATCTACTGGTTTCAAAGTAGTGAATTCTTTTTCAGCAGGTTCTCCAGGTCCAACCATATTGTTTGCCCAGATGCGAACAAAGTAAGTTGTATTTGGCCTCAGATGAAAAATATCAACCTGATGCTAAGACAAAAGATACTAAAATGATTATTACTTATATCACAACACATAATTCATATTACCAAGTGCACAAAGCCAAAATGTATTAAATATCATTTCTCACTGAAGTTAACAAATTTAATGTTAAACTCAACAAATAAAACAATAAAAATAGCTTTATATTAAGGTCGAGATTTTATCTATAAGATACAGCAAGGAAAACTGAAGTTAATTTTTATTTCCATTACAAGTAGCTGAACATTTAATTTATAAGTGCAATTTTTTTTTGTTTCAGATCTTGATTTCAATTCTCCTTCACAGTAAATTAATCCCTTCATCTATCCTACAATGTCTACTTAAAAACTTGCTTACCATACTAGGGCTAAGATGGGGTGGCATCGGTTGATGCCAATTGGTTTCAGGGTCAGGCTGAATTCTTTTGTAAAGCAAAGTAAAATTTGTTATTGGGGAACCCCCATCTTCCTTAACATGCCACATTACTGTTGCTAAAATAGTAGATGGCTGCACAGTTAAATTTACTAAACGTTCAGGTGGACCTGAAAATATTAAGTTATATACAATTATTTTTACTAATATATTACATGCTATTAAATATAACTCATATATAAATAAAAAGCTACAGATTTCTTTTCAGTCAGTCACATTCATGTATGTATTCAAATGGGGAAAAAAAGTGTAAACCTAAATTGGATTGAAAAGGATTTAACTAATCTTGAATTAAAATGAAACAACAAAATAACAACAACAATAATAATAATAATAATAATAACTCATTCCCATAACGTCAATTTTGAAGAAAACAACCTTAGGATATGAAGTTTCAAAACAATCTGGGAAAATTTCCCATTTATTTTACATGGATGATCTTAAATTATATGGGAAATCAAAAAAGGAAATTACTTCCCTGGTCAACACAGTTCAGATTTTTAGCAAAGATATTAAAATGGAATTTGGACTAGACAAATGTGCTACACTAAACATGAAGCGAGGAAAAGTTGAGGAAACTGATGGGATAATATTTGAAAATGGAAACATCATCAAGTCCCTTAACATTGAAGATTCCTACAAATATCTTGGGATACAGGAATCAAGTGAAATATTAAATTCTCAAGTCAAAAAGAAAACGAGTTCTGAATATGCACAACGAGTCCGTAAAGTTTTAAAATCAAAGCTTAATGGTGGCAATACTATCAAAGCCATTAACTCTTGGGCAGTTCCTCTAATTAGATACACTGCAGGAATCATTGACTGGACACAAGCTGATTTGGATACTTTAGACAGGAAAACCCGAAAGTTGATGACTATGCACCATGCTCTCCATCCTAGAAGTGATGTTGATCGATTATATCTTCCAAGGAAAGAAGGTGGCAGAGGACTTCTTCAAATCAAGCAAATTGTAGAAGAGGAAAAACGAGGATTAAATAATTATGTAAGAAAAAGCAAGGAAAAGATGCTGATTGAAGTTTGCAAGGAAAATATCTTGAAAGTTACTGGGTCAAAACTGGAATACAAAACAAAAATCATAAAACAACGATTTGACAGCTGGAAAAACAAGCCACTCCATGGGCAATACATAAAACAAATTGAAGGAAAAATTGACAATTCCAGAAACTGGCATTGGCTTCAAAATGGCTACATCAAGAAAGAAACCGAAGGGTTAATATTTGCTGCACAAGAACAAGCTTTATTAACTAATGTGATGAAAGCCAGAATTCAACATTTAGGCAACAACAGTAAATGTAGATTATGCAAAGAAAAATATGAAACTGTTGATCATCTTATCAGTGGTTGCAGCAAAATTGCTCAAACTGAGTACAAAAGGCATCACGATAGAGTAGCCAGTATTATCCATTGGAATTTATGCAAAAAATATCAATTCCCAGTTTCCAAAAACTGGTGGGAACATACTATTGAAAAAGTGTTAGAAAATGATGAGGTAAAAATCCTTTTGGATTTCCGAATACAAACTGACCGTCATTTGGATCACAACACACCAGACATAACAATAGTAGAAAAGAAATGTGTTTTTCTAATTGATGTAGCAATACCTGGAGATATACGAATTGTTGAGAAAGAACAGGAAAAGATCACAAAATATATGGATCTGACAACTGAAATTTCTCGATTGTGGAACAAACATACCACTGTGACACCTATTGTCATTAGTGCCCTTGGTGCCTTATCAAAGGAATTTGCAAAATTCTTAAATAGTTTGGAACTTTACAATATTTCAATAACAGACCTCCAAAAAACATCATTACTAAGCACAACTTATATTTTACGAAGATACTTGGACAATTCTTAGGTCTCTGGGTGAGACTTGAGTTGCTCAATAACTCCAGTCAAAGATGTGTTTTTTTGTCTTTGTACTGTGTCAAAGGTTGATATAATAATAATATTAAGCCCCTATGGACCCTACTTCCTCGCAGTTGGGGCGGGAACTACCCTAGCTGTAGGGTTGGCTAAAGGGTCCAAGGTCCAACCATCTGTGATGAGATCTTGTTCTGGTATTGATCATGCTGCATCGGGTGTGGCGTAGGATAAAGTCACCCGCATTCAGGGGTTAGGCAGAGGCCTCCATTCAAAAAATATACTAGTCTCCCACAGGGGGTGGTGGAGAAAGTGGCACCCCATTCTGTAGTACGGCTACCATAATGCCCAGGCAACAACATCCAGCCCGAACGGTCGGAAGTGTTTCGTCTGTGTCAGAGCAGGCGACCAGCAAGACTGCGAAACCATGCCAGCGCATTTGATGGTCATCGCAGATGATCCAGAATCTTATGTGCGACTTCTACACAGTTACGTTAGGGACTCATCTCACAGGATACAGACAGCCACTAAACCACGCATTCACTAAATTTATGGACACAACCACACATCCCTAACCATTCTTGCACATTTTTTTTTTTTTTACACTTGAAAATATTTGCTTTGGTCTTTGACCCGCCATTTTGTCTTTGCTGGGGAAACCCAAGGTTTGAAACTTTTACATAATAATAATAATAAATGGTCTTAAGCTCAAAAATAAAGATGAAATTCAGTATATCACTTATCATCTATTTTACATAGATAATCTAAAAATATATGAATCAACCAAATGCAGCTAGTGCAACTAATAATTTTAACCTCAACAATGAATGCAGATATTAGGTATGATAAAATGTAAAATACTCTTCGCACTGAAAAGGCGAAGGAAGCAGAGAATCCGATAACTACAAAAGATCAAGAAATAATCAAAAGTATGCTCTAGAAGAAACATACATATATTAAAATTTTTGGCAAAAATGCCTGAAACCAGTACAAAAAAAAAAGAAACATAAGTAAAAGAATAATTAATTTTTCATTTAGCAAAAATCTATCTACATTGAATTATATAAATATGACTCAAGCCATCAATACATGCAAAATACCAATCTTAATATACTCATTTGATATTATTAACTGGACAAGAACATGTCTTGAAAATCTTAATAAAACAACTAGAACTCTCTTTACAATAAGCATCACCCTAAATCATGTACAGAACTAATAACCATACTGGGTAGCATGGGCAGCAGAGGAGATGTGAACATTGACGAGTTGCCCCAAAACCAAAATCTCAAAGATTACTTTTGGAAGAAAGATTACAACTCACTACACAAAGCTATTATTGAAATAGACAGCAATCATACACTTTTGAACCTAGCAATTAGAACAAATACCTACAACACAGCAAGTATCAAACAGAAAATGGATGTATGGGAAGGAAAAGGACTCCATGGTAAACATTAATTATTTACAAGACAAAGAAAGACGAAATATTGTGGGTATTAAAAAAAGTGTCTTATTATATTAATAGGATTTCTAGGAGTAAATTATTTACAAGATATATGAAAGATGCTTTTATAAACAAGGAAGTTAGTTACTTGTGGCTGAAGAAAGGAGAATTATACCCAAAAATAGAAATGATTTCAACAAAGTAGTCCAAGATCAAGATTTAAGTACTTTCAATTATCAAAAATATATACTGACATAAGAACAAAAAAAAGTAAGGAAGTACAGAGAAACATCAACTCCACGGTGAAACAATAGATCATATTACTTCAGGTTGCCCATTCTTAGTGAATACAGAATATCAGAAAGACATAATAATTGAGCCAAAATCATAAATCAGGAATTAGTGAAAATTTACTCACAAGCAAAATTAGAAGATCATCATATAAACATAAACCAAAACAAATCATACATATTCATAAGATGTACTGGGGCAATCAAATAATAATAGATAAAGAAATACCAGCAAACCTACCAGTTGTAGTAATCGTAAGTAAGATACAAGCAATCATATTTCTGATAGTTGCATTATATTTATGTTTAACATAGGACATAAATATAATGAGATTTCCAATACAGTACTCCAGGGGTGCTCAGACTTGTAGTGTCTGCGATCGACCATAAAATATTTCGGCGACAAGTGATCGACGGCCGACTATTAGGACTAGCTACTAAAGAAAAAACGAACATCATCTCCAATTCAACAACCAAAAAAAAAAAAGTCATCTCCAATTCAACAACCAAAAAAAAAGTCATCTCCAATTCAACAAAAAAAAAAACGGAATCTCCTATTGCCGTTGCCGCGATCGACTCCAAAAGCTCTCGCGATCGACTGTTTGAGCATCCCTGCAGTACTCCCTCCATTTACACAAATTCCCTTTAACATGGTTGAAAATTTTTAAAATTTTAAATAATCAACTAGACATAAATTTACAATTTTTAAGGGTTAAATGCATTAAAGTAAGTTAACTTTACATACTTTGTATGTATACTAGTATACACTTTGTAATTATGCAAATTTGGGAGTTCCCCAATTTAATTTATTTCGTAATCTTATCTACAGTTGTGTAGTAAACATATTATGTGGTGTAGCAAAAAATTTGCAGAGGTTGTGTATTATATACAGTAGATACGCAATAGATTAACCCTTTGTTGACAGCCATGTTTTTGACATATTTGTGTGCCTCTTAGAAAAAAATTAATTAATAAAAAACTAACTGTAAAATGATCCTAATTTTTTTTCTGTGTATAAATAAACAATTGAACTTTCAAATGCTCATAAGCTTATTTTGGAATTATTAAAATTACTTTATGAAAAAGATTATTAATATCAATTTTTGTTACATATTTTAACAAAAAGTTATTTTCAATAGCCTGAAATGGGATATAACTTACAATAAATAAAAAATTAAAATAGTCAAGTTAAATTTTAATATTATTTCATTGAAATTGTACAAAATATTTGAGAATTTGGAACAAATCCCTATTTTTAAACAGCTTTCCATGGCTCCATTTACGCGCTGTTTTCCTGGAACCAATTACTTGCGTAAATGGAGGGATTACTGTATATACAAGTGACAGTGGAAATTAAACACATCTGAAAACATAAACAAATCATTATAGTGACATTAATTATGTCAGTCATAGGAATTATGCCAAAGAATTTCATCATAAATCTAAAACTGCTAAAATAAAATCCATATACCCAATCTAAATTACAGAAGTCAATCATTTTTAAAGCATGTAACATAATTTGAAATTTTATGAACATTTAATCTGTTTGTCTCTTTTGTATAAGCATATGCAAATTGATATTCTTATAGCCCCTGTTACTGTATAAAATATATGTAACAAATGATTCAGTTACACATACACTTGGTGTAAAACTCTTGTACCGTATATGCTCGAATAGAGGCCCCCGGCGTTTATTTGCAAAACTAGCCTCGGCTCCCGGCGCTTAATAGAGGCCAGCCATTATTAACAAAAACCTTCAGAACGCAATATTTTCACACATAAATACCGGCTAATATTATAAACAGCTACTTTATTTGAATTTCACATAAGACTGTTAAAGATAAATGGCAATGTCTTTCTGTACCTTTTGCTGCTACTCGTCGTCCGAATCCGCAATGACGGGCGGCCGCCTCACCGGAAGCTTCTTTCGCGTATTCCACCGCGCGAATCTTAAAGGCAATGTCAAATGACCGTTTCGGTGGCATTTTGTAAGGCAATGTACCGTAAGGTATTAAGCACGACTATAAAGATACGGACGCTTAAACGAGTACCGGTAGGCAAATATCAAAGACCTGGCTACTATTAGAGACCGGCTATTATTTAGCTGTGTCCCCTCTGCAGCCCGGCGCTTATTAGAGACCGGCGACAATAAGAGCCTCGGCGTTTATTGGAGCATATACGGTAATATAAAAATACCCTCTAAAGGAGATTAACAAAGATAACAAAAATATGAATGGTGATAATAATAATTAAAATATTAAAGTAAAAAAATAAGTTTAAAAATGTTTGGATTATATGCCAGGTTTTGACTTGTTTTCACATACAGAGATATATAAAAAAAAAAAAAAAGAGAGAGAAAGGATCTATGATAAACTAAATCTTCAACTTCTTTGTGTATTATAAAACTTTGTTTTATAAAAAATTAAGACATATTATATGGATCAGAATCTGGGGCTCTGGATCTGGGCTTCTGGATTATATGGATCAGAATCTGGGGCTTTTATAAAACAAAGTTTTATAAAAAATTAAGGCATATTATGTGGATCAGAATCTGGGGCTGAAGAAAGGCAGAAGTTACTGAAGAAAAAAATAAAAATACTGGGAACTTTCTTAAAATTTCATTGACATATCTTCCTATGTTTTGTGTATGGGAGCCATAAGAGTTGATTACTGCTCTAAGTGGGCAATTTTCTTTGTGAATTTTGGGTTTAGGCTCAAACTTTGGAGTTACACACATATTGTTAACCATATTTTTATACTGTACATATTCATCATCAACTCTTATGGTTCCCCTACACAAAACATAGGAAGATATGTCAATGAAATTTAAAAAAAAAAAAAAAAATAAGATATTTGAGATATAAAGTAGTGAAATCATTAGAATGTAACGATTCTAATTATATTTAAATAAAGAGAGATTTCTAGATGGAGCTAGACATCTCTTGACAGAAAATTTACAAGCGTGTAAATTACATAGGGAAAATTTATATTATGGAAACAAAGAATGTGTTGCAATGAGTTTCAGAGACAAATTAAAAATGGGAAAAAAACAAAAAAAACAAAATGGGAATTAAGGTTATTAATCAAAATTAAAGAAATTACATTTTAATTACAGATAATTACAGAAAGTTTTAATTATTATTTATTATTTTTTTGTGAAGGATTTATTGATAGTTATAGGAAATGATCATCAGAAATTTAGATTTTGTTTGTAGATCAAGTTGGAATAAAATTTCGGTAGAGAAGTCTTAAAATTAATGAACAAGTTTATTTTTAAGTTATAAAGATACTTATTAAAGTGTGGCAGAGCAAGTGCATAAATGATTTCAGTATCAGTGAAAAAAGGAAAATCTATTGCTTACATCTTCTTTTACTATTGTTTCCTCTTTTTACCATTTGTTGTCAACTTTAGAAATTTTACAATTTTTTTGTTTTTGTTTTAGGCATATTTTTAAAATTTAAAATTCTCCTAGGTGGTTCGAATACATATTCTGAGTGCAAGTAAAACATCCAGCTTAATTGTGATAACACATACTAATTTTTGGTAATTTGAAAGATCTTTAATTATCTTTTTACTTTCAAAAGTATTTTTAAAATAAGATGTCCTTAAATGTTATTTAGAACATGGTACATTTTTGCCCTACCCATTTGTGCATGTATGGCAAGTGCTTTTGTATGGGGTAAGCATCGAATTTTGTTTATTACCACGCTTTTATTAACTCACACTGTCTGGTTTCCAGGTCAAATCATGTAATCAATTTTTAAGTCACTTCCCATCGATCAATCATCTAGAAATTTTGCACACTTTCTTATGTCCGATGAAAATACAATAATATACTGATATATTAATATATTCTGCCAAGGCAACATGTTCTTCCGTGCACCATTATTACAGAGACCAGCAGCTAAATGGCAGCATATATGTACATACACAACTACTTCTGAATTACATAAACATAATTCTTATATATTTTAATCTTTTTATAATATAGAAAGCATTGTTTTAAAAGTTTTTTAATGCTTTAATTATTTTTCATTTGATTTTAATGAAGTCTTAAAGTTAAACTTTCAAATTTTTCGTGCACGCTTACCACCCTCCCTCACCTTAATAATTTTTTTGTTTTGTTTTTTAAAATGCTTGATAAAAGAATTTGAATTTATGCACTGACTATAGTAAATAATTACATGTGGAAATATTTCACAGGAAACAAGAACTGGTTTAATAGCTTATGTAATCTTTGTAATAAAAGAAAACTAAAGTAAAATAACTCAGATATATTACAGTTCAAACTGAATGAGGAGAATATTTCCCAGAGGGATGTTTTTTAATACAAACTGCTAATGGTTTATAAATACATTTTGCAAAATGGGGAGAGTATAAAAGAAAAAAGAAATTTTCTTTTATAAACTATATAATTATAATTATAAACTGAAAAAAAAATGTCTATTTCATAAGCAAATTGTGATTTGTTTTTGTTTGGATATAAATTTCTATTCAGCAATACTTTATAATTAAAATTTATACTATGTAAGTTACTACATACATTACATTAAATGTATTGATAATTAAAAAGACAAATAGGAAATAGTAGAGGCAGAGGAAAAAAAAAAAGCATGTGAAAGAGAAACTGTGTTATTTGTCAAACTTTGATTTATAATATGTCATGATTCTCTGTAAATTAATAAATGACCTGTATGTATTTTAATTAAAATTACCATATAAGTTCATATAGAAAAAAAAATAGAATCCAAAGTATCATTCAAAATTTATATGCAGTTTGTTCTTTATCATGACTACTCTGAGCTGGTCAATCTTCAAATCTTCCTTTAAAAAAAAAAATGTGTGTGAAACAAAAGTTGGGGTACTTTACGTTGCAATGATTAAGAAAATGGCCAGAATTAAAAAGAAAAGAAAGATAAGGATTTTTAGTGGCTGGAACCGCAGTGAGAGTAGAGAATAAAAATCAAAGCTACAGTACAGTATAATAATCAAAGCTATTATTATAGTACAGGGGTATTATTATTATTATTATTATTATAGTATTACAGTGTAATCACATATGAGCCATTATAGTATTATTAATCTACAACTTGCTCATCTCATTTATAGCCTATACCTGCGTTTCCCAACTAGTGTGTCGCGGAAGGATTACAGGTGGGTCGCGACTTGAAACTATCCTAAAACTATCAGAAACCATCGAATAAACCATCAGAAAAGATCAGAAAAATCGAAAATCGATCATATATAAGGAAGGGATACGATACAAATATGGTTTTATTCTATATTCTTCTATTCCTATATATGTGCAGGTATTCTGATAAGGACAGGTGGGTCGCCAGCTGAAAAAGGTTGGGAACCGCTGGCCTATACATTTCCAAATTGATGCTGCGAACTTCTATGATAAAAAAATAATCATAATATTAAGATAAATGTTAAGCATCTTTTTGTTGTTTATCTCTTCAATGACTAAAATAAAGGTCCAGTTTTCAAGATAGATATAAGATCACTCAACATAGACATTTTTTTCTATTAAGAAGAAAAGTGATTTTGGTAAAGGATGAACAAGCATCTCATTATTAGTTTCAATAATCTTTTTCTTAGAAAGTAACACTGAAAATAAATCCAGCAATGAATGAAAATCCAAATACAGTATGGGTATTAATTTACAGTACAGGTGGTCCCCAGGTTATCGACAACCCGACTTGCAGCATTCCATACTTACGAACAGGCTCACAAGGCTCCCCATAAGATAATTCCTAATTAAATAATTAAATTAATAATTTGGGAAATACCGTATTTACTCGCATAATTTCCCCCATCGCGTATTTTCCCCACCCCAGTTTTTGTGGATTACAAAATTCAATTTTTATTTTTATCGCATAATTTCCCCACCTCTACTTCAACGCGTTTCCAACATGATCTTGACTGGCGGTGAACTCACGACGACGCGACAATGTACCGTTACTTCCGCATTTCTCTATCCCACGCTACTTTAGGGGAAGATTCCACCCCCGCCCCGGTCAGTACAAGAGCAGACTCCTTCTGAATCAGTACAACAATAACTGTACTTTGAAGAAAAAACAAATGTTGAGATGTGATTTCTTATATTTTAAATGTTGCGTGTTAATAAAATTGTTGTTAATTACATTTCTTGCTTTAAAAATCAATATTTAACATGGTTTTCCTTACACTTTCACCATATTTTTTTTCCTCAAATTGAAAAACATCGCGTAATTTCCCCCCTTTTTTTTGTCAAAATATTGATGAAAAAAAAAGGGGAAATTATGCGAGTAAATACGGTAGTTTCTTCTGCTTATGTAAACAAACCCGATTGGGGTAAGCAGTTCGTTGGCGCAGCATCTTAATTAAAAGAATTAAAAGAGCACAATAGTTTCTGTAACTTTTTATTACAGTACAGGGATATTATTATTATTACTAGCCGGGTACCGTCGCTTCGCTCCGGAACCCTTGCATCTATAGCATTAAAAAAAAACTTTATTTATTTAGCAAATTAATATTCAAATATCGGAGAATATACGACTTCCCAGCCCATTGTGGCCTTCTGCACTTAAACTCAGGTGTATTGCGGGTTGGCGCCACACTCCTGGGGTTGCCGCCATACATTTCATCGTCACTTTGCCAGATTATTCCCTATCCCGTAAGAATTTCGAAAAATCCGGCCTTATTCCTTGTCTACATCATAAAGGAAACCTTTGTGCAAAATATCAGCTTTCTAGGTCCAAGGGTTTGGGGTGGGCGTTGATGAGTCAGTCAGTGAGTGAGTCAGGACTTTTCTTTTTATATATGTAGATTTTCATGAATTTTGTTTTGTTAACATCATTGATTAGTTCTTTATAGATTATATTTGGATCTGTTATTTTCTCATTTTCAACTCTTATCCGATTCGTTCTTTACATATTATTCCTGGTGCTTTGATATCATGTTCATTTATGAAAATATGATCTATATTTGTTTTCGTATTTCCATGAATTGTACAGTTTTTCTTGTTGTTCCGTAAGACGATTTTTGAAACCATTATTGCACATAAGTTTTACGTATTTCTGTACTGCATTGTTTTTATTCATTTTGAAAATATCTATATTTACGTCGCCAATCAGTATAGTTGGACAGTTGTTTATTTTCATTTTTTATGAATAGATTCTCTATTTTAGTAACATTTTGCATACATTTTGCATACAGAATGACAGACAGAATAAGGTTTTTATAATATATAATAATAATAGCCGGGTATCGTCGCTTCGCTCCGGAACCCTTGCATATATAGCATTCAAAAAACAAACTTTATTTATTTAGCAAATTAATGTTGCGATCATCGGAAAATATGTAACTTCCCAGCCCATTGTGGCTTCTCTGAATAACTCGGATGTATTGCGGGTCAGCATCACACACCGAAAATTCACATTTTTGCATGTATCTTGCAAACGCTGAAGCGTTTGTGAATAAGTGATACATCGTTCGATAGAACTTTCAAATACCAACATTTTCTCAATATAATGTTCTCTTCTATCTTTTATACTTTTCGTTTAAATTGAGACAAAGTCAAAATTTGACCCTTTAAAAGGCGCCTTCTTGGAAACCAAAAACTTTTTTCGAAAGATTTTTGTAGCATTTTGTTTGTCTTAAAAAGATCTACATTTTATCCATTTACATGACCAATCTCCTATAGTTTGGTCACAAAATTGGAAAAACGTAAAGTCTTATGATAGACAGAATAACGCTTTTATAATATATAATAGTATTGCAGAGTAATCACATATGAGCCATTATAGTATTGTTATTATTATTATTATTACCGTAAATGCGCTATTCATTAGGGATCTGAGTTACATACAAATCCGATCTAAAGACGTTCTCGGAACGTATCTTGTCCGTAACGTAGGGACCGCCTGTACTGAACTGTTGATATGGTTCATTTGTTAACTATGATGATTGCATTTTAAAACCAGAATAGAAATAAACAAAGAAAAACAAATCAGTGTGCATGTTGTCTGTCTATATAAAATAAAAAAACATTCCAAGTATCCTCTATTGTGCATTTGATTCATAGTTAATAGCATTCCTCTATATTTCTAGCCACATTATGGAATAATGGCTGCTGAGTCTTATTTCTCATCTGAATGACTTTTCTTTCAGCTGTTTCACTATGGATGGAAAGTTTTTCCAGAACATCCACTCTTGCCCCACACATAAGCATCTGACCTTAGATCAGGAGAGTGGGAAGGCTGTGGAAAATCAGTGAAATCACATTATTTATGAATGTTTACTGTAGAAATGTGATATGATGGCTGGCATATCACACCATCCTGTTGAAAAAATTGATCACACAAAGAAAGGTTCCATGCCCTGCAAAACCTCTTAATGTCGGCACACAGTGAAATGTGTCAGAACCTGTTGATGAACATTTTTGGACATCCATTCTTTGCAATGAAAAAGCCCAATAACCCAGTGTCCTGATACAGCACACCATGCTGTCACTTTCACTGTGTAATGGTACTTCCTGCATCTTCTCCAGTTGCTGGAAGCGTAAAAACCTGTTGCTACGCCTATTTAGGTTATCTGACAGTTAACAGTGGGCTTCGTTGCTGAACCAGATGTCAATAAAGGACATATTGTCATATTGCAAGGCAAGGATTGGGGCACAATACTGACATCTTGCAGCATAATCAACCGATTTGCAATTGTTGGGCAACCTGAATCAAATACAAATAGGCATTCAATATTTCAACGGTAGATTCATATTCAGTCTTAAGGCAGTTCTCCATTGACTTCACTGTTGTGATTGCATAATTTCACTGAAAACATGTTCTTGATTGACATTGATATCTACTGTTTTCGAAAGTCAGCACTACCCTTGCATTGGTGCAACACACTTCTTGTCCTTTGGAACTTGATTATAATGCCCAATACAAGACCTTTTTTCCAGAAATAAATAACTATAGATGGGTGCTCATCTTTTGAAGTGTTCTGTAAACTGCTCAAGCACAAAACAATAAAATTGGACCATTTTGCCTTCCTTTTCCTTATGAGTGGAAATAATGCTCTAAAAGAGCACTAAAAAGACTTTTTCCTCAGTGGACAACATTACTAATAATGTTTATAGCTGTGCAGTACATGTGGAATAAAAACATACATCAGCACCTGCAACATGACACATGGAGTGTTCGCATATATAATCCCAATACAGCCTGTATTTCAGTACTGTAAATTAATAGCCATACTGTACATACCATCAAAACTCCAACTTAAATCTAATACACGAAATCCCTTGTCCATCTCTTGTATACTTTGCCAGATCTGTCCGTATTTTACACCCTTCCTCTGTTTTTGGAAAATAATTTTAATTTCCTGTGAAAATAGAAATAATTTCTATAATGAAAAGTCCATGATAGGAATCGAACTTGCAACCTTCTGATCCAAAGTCAGATATCTTATCCATTAGGTCACGGGGACTATATTCAAATTTTTGTTGTTAAATATCTGTTTTCATTCCCTGTGTGTGTGTGACACAATGAGAGAAGAGCAAGAGAAAAAAAAAAACCTCATAAATAACTCATTAATTTTAGCCTACTAGATTTAAAATTTAAATTTCCATGTTCATTTTTTTTTTGCCTACTACAAGCGCAGACCAGACGAACCTTAGATGCAGAAGCTCGCCCTCAGCGACGAATTGAAGAGTCATTAGAGACATTTTTCTACATGAATGAAGAATTTAAAAATATTTAAACACAGAAAAAACTTCTACTCAAAATACTCTATCTCAACTAAAAGCCATCACATTGTTCTCCCTTCATTGTTGAGGGGATGTATATGCTAGTTTTTAATAAATCACGATTTAAGTTTATTATAGCTACAATATACTGTAAAAATTTGACTTTTGTTAATCAGCATCAAATGAAATTTAGTATGGCTCAAGTGTACAATTTGTCACAACTAGTTTAATTCAGTGTTAGCACAAAAGTTTATATTTATCTATTTTTTTTTTCCTACTGCTGCCTTCATAAGTTATTAAATATATGGAAATAATTTCTGACAATCTAATCATCAATACATTGTATATGCGAATTAAAAGAACACCAAGTAATAGCTGTTAATTAAACTACAATCCATTCCTACAATTGAAAGTTTGAATGCTATAAAAAAAAAAAAAAGCACAAATACAGGGTTGCGCACATAAAACCGGCCCCAAACATATACCTCGAAATATATTGGGGCCAGTTTTATGTGTGCCAACCTGCATTTCCATGATTCATTCATAAATTCTAAATGTCTATAAATAGCACCTACATTTAATTTTCAACAATGGTCCACTAACTACATTTTTTTTACAAAAAATTAGCTCACTGTAATAACTATTCCAGTTTGCAATTATTAATATTATATTTAAAATTGCAGTTTCTACAGTAATCGCATAAAACAAAGACATGCCATTAAATCAGACTCTAATGTCATGTAATGAGTTTTATCAAAATTTCAAAACAAAGCATAAAAACAAAGTTATTATTACAGTCAAAATTTGTATTGTACAGTATCAATTTTAAATTTTACATAAGACTAACAATGATTATTCATAAAATTACTTATAAGATAGGCTGAGCCAATATTTTTTTTATTTTAAATATACTGTGTAACTTACTTTTAATAATTAGTTGGGTGGTTAGATATTGGCGTTCGTAGGCATTTTGAACTGCACACGTATAATGGCCAGCATCTTCTTTTTTTAATGAATGGAAAACTAAAGCTTCTTTATGAGCAAGGCCCCACGATGATTCATCCACTATAGGTTCTCCATTTTTCGTCCAAAGAATGTGCAACGGAATTTCTCCAACTGCACGACAATGCAAAGTTAAGTTATGATGAAGGCAACCTTCAACAACTGGTGGCAATGGTTGCAGGAATTCAATTGAGGCTTTTATTAAAAAAGAAAAATAAGAAATCATTGAAACAAAAGCTACCCACACTACCGTTTTAATTCTACATTTGCAAAGTAACATAAATAATTAAAATAATTTAAGCAGAATAACAAATATCCTAAATTGAAACCTGCTGTAATGTTTAATGTAAAACTTATTGAAACGAAAACCTTTCCCCAAAATGTAATTTCAATTATGAAATACGAATATAAGTCAATCGTTCTTAATCATTTTACATTTAATGAACTTACGAATTAGAAAATTTAGAAATAAAATAATCCACTATAATACTAATCATTAAATATTCTGTTACTGCACGTAATAGCAAATCTGTAAAATAATTTAGCAATTTGTTTGAATGAATAGCGAAGAAAAACATGGGTGGAGTCCTAGAAATACTACGGTAACATACTTGAGTGCGTACCTTCACTGAAAAGTACAGGAATAAAAAATATTACTAAATCCGATTTCAACATCCTAACAATCACTGATTTTGGTAAACGATCATTTTTCGTCAGTGGGAACAAACATTTATGTCAGAATCATGCTCTTGAATTGATCGTGTTCCCCATAAGAGAAGGTCTCCATTTTCGCTGCTTCTGTCACTAGGGGTCTCTTCATGTATATGAGCGTAGCAGCAATTATGATGAAAAATTTTTCTGAGAAATGGAAAAATCTATGTTCACAGAAACCTACAGCTGCCGATTTGGAAGATGAAGAGAGGATTGAAATTTTTTTTCCTTCTCTTTTCTCCCAATTTTATCAGATAATTGTACCTCCTCGACATATTCTCATATTTTAAAATAGAAAAAATTATTATGATCTTTTTCGGTTTCAAATGTTACTCTTAATTAATTAGGCAGTATAAAATTTAAAAAAAAATATCAACCATTCTGTAACAGCACAATAAAAAAGTGCATATTTTTTATTTTTAAATCACATTTATGTTATGATTACATTTGTATGATTATTTACGTCTACTATAATGTCATTATATTTTTTAATCCTGAAAGCAAAGAGACAAATCTGATAGGTCTGGAAATATTCAAAAACGATCTAATTGTCTAACAATAGAACTATCCCAAGGAACTATCCCAGATAGATGCAGGACATCATATGACAGCGAATTGGGTCTAAGTTTAAATATATGAGGTCCTAATTAAAATATTTTAAAAATTGAGCTTTCTTTATTAACTATTATCTTTGGAAGCACTAACAAATAAGAATTCTTAGTTTTGTTTCGTATAACTATGGAAGACATTTTGTGGGGCACCGAGAAGGGCGGGGTCCCTTGAGGCTTCACGTTTTGTCACTTGGGCGAGCTTCATGTCGCTCAATTTTTAATCCTGATACCCTATTCCTGATTGTTGACTTTCCCCTACCGCAACCAATAATGATGGTAAATTGTCCTCTAATGAGCCTTCTTTTTTTTTTTTATTATTAAAAAAAAAATGATTAAAAATAAATTCAAATTTATCATCATAATAAAAATCAAAATTCCTCTTTTCTTTTAATTTTATTTAAAAATTTTCTTTTAATGGCAAAAATAAAAGTTAAAATATTCTCTTTGCTATAAAAGAATGGGTTAAGGTTAGAAAATTTGTAAGTAAAATAGGAATTATATATTTTTTTGTTTGTTGTTGGTTTGGCAATTACTGTAGGTCCGGTAGTCAAGTTTGGCTTGACTGTGTGTGTATTAGAGGAGCATGGTTCAACCACGACATCGGCAGGATTTCCGCACTGAATTCTCCTCAGATAGGTCCTAGGGTTCACCCAGCCCTCTGTAGAATGAAAACCCGTTCTTTCCCGCGGGTACAAGTAAGCGAGCGTTGTGCTGACCAACCGACCTCATCTCTGTCCCAAGCATAGATTAAATAAGAATCTTATTTAATCTATGGTCCCAAGGTTTTTGAAACCTTGGAGCCTTACCTCCAGTGTACCTATGGGCCAATGGGGGCGCTGGGATATACGTATGGCAGTTACTGTTTAAGAATGAAACATTTAAAAATTAAAGCGAAAGGTTATTGTTATTATGTAGTTGCAATAAACCGACATTTTTTATATGTAGGCTATCGTCCACTTCATCGTCAGAATAATGCACAAAATATCTAGTGATACATGTTTTAATTGACATCTATGTTTATCATTTCCATCTTTGTGTTGTATTAATATGTTAGTTTCATATATATTCAAAGTATGTTTTCTCTTATACATGCCCGATTCTGAATTGCTTGTGTGAATGCATGTACAGTATGTTTTTTTGTCTCACTGTCAGTATGAGACAAAGCCAGCAGTAGCGTAGTTAGGCGGTGAAACTGGGACAACAGCCTCAATCTACACTTGAAAGGGGACGGAAAATGTGGTCCTGTAATTTTTGTTTGATTGGTTGGAAGTTACAAACCGCAAGGTAATGTTTTGTAATACCCAAAAATGTGCATCAGAAGAGAAAAGTAATGGTTAGATAAAAAAAGTATTAAAATGCAATTTTAAGTTGAAATATGTCTGTGTATGACCACGATACTTCAAAATTATATACCCTAGAAAGTTGAAAGTTTAGAAATAGGTGTAGGTTCCAACAGAGAATCCTGTTTGATTTTGGTACATACTGGACCAATAGAAGGTAGGGGCAAAAATTGCCCAAATAAGTTATCCTTAAAATGCATTATTCGCTGTTAATCAAAACTGTACCTCTAAGCTGAAATTTGAGGTTGGTATATAAATTTAAAAGGATGATCTCTATTGATTTTGGTACATATTCAACCAATAGATAAGGATTTAGCGTCCCTTCATTGTCTGTCTGTGATCACAAGGTAACTCAAAAATTACTTGTTTCTCAAAGCTTAAGTTTTCGTAGATGATATACTTTTCATTTTGAGAAAAATGTGCAGGAATTTACAACTATATAAATACAGCAAATAAAATAGTCCTAATTCAAAGCTTATAACAGAGGTTTTATGGCATCCTGAATATTTTGTTTGCCTTTTATCAATCGGTAAATGCTTAATTTATTGTAGTTTGTTTAATTCTATAATGAATTTTTTAATTTGTTTTCCTCCAAAAGGCGACAGGATATGTGACGTCATTTAAGTAATTCGTCTGCAGAAAGAACTCGAAATGAGATATAAGTGATTACAAGGAAGATTCTGTTATTTTGGTAAAAAACGTATGAGTAGGAAAGGACGGACGAATCAAAAATTGTCCTCATAAGTGAATGAACAAGTCTTTTTTGAATAAACACTGTTTATTAACTAAATTCTTAAGCGCTCTTAATATGCGGATAACTTTATCTTGTTATTGTTTTCATTTTTTTTGGGAGGTCATTAAGCAAGACACTTGAGCCTTGGGACAGCATTTTGATGAATCGTCCGCTATAAGAAATCTTGCATCGCTACGACAGCCAGACATCCAAAACTTCTTTCCACGCCATCATAAGTACAGTAGACTCTGCATTATCCGGGGTGGTATGGAAAAAAATTAACCAAGATAACAAAAAAACTCAGATAAGTGTTTACATAAATAATATAAATATGTTTAAATGATAAATATGTTTACATTTCACGTTAAATTTTTCATCCACACGTTCAGTTTTGCTGGCCTGTATAGGTCACCGGATAGTTATATCGTAGCGTCTAAGGCGGACCTTTAATTTGAATTTTATTAAGTAATATTTTGAAATGTTTTTAAAATTTTTCATAATTTTCTTTCCGCGCCGCTTATTATGACCAGGATAATCGAGAGACTACTGTATAGCTATTAAACGGTTTTATATTTATAACTTCCCTTAATATTCATTATAGGAAAAGGCGTAGAATAAACAAGCAATGACTAATTATTAAGAAAATTATTGATAAGTTTTAGACCAGCCATTTTTTTTTTTAGCCAATATTTTTAGATCCTGCCGTGCTTTTTCAAAACTGCACACCAACTAGGCTTTCGGCTACTGCCAACGCTGTAGAGTTGTTGAACATAATCACGAGTTTCACGTGACATAACCACGTAACCAATAGACATGAGAGGGAAAGGGTGGATCATGTATTCTATAACAGTACTTTATGTTTAGTGGTTTAAGCTTGTAATTTGCAGGATGGTTGTATAAAAGTATTTTTTTTTTGGTTTGTTTCTTATGTAACTGGAAATAACTTGTTGGAACCAGGGTTAGGAGATGGAGGGGAGGTATTTGAAATTTAAGGCGATAAATTTCATCAAAAAGCTTTAAATAATGAATATTGTTTTCAGGATTTTAAATTGAACAAAAAAAAAAAAAAAATACATATTACTGTTTCTGGAGGATATTTTGCGGAATAGAAAAAGAAAATTGAGTTTAGACATGAAGATTTACTTTTCTAACTTTTTATTTCAAACTTTCAAATTCAAAATTAGGTAAATATATTTTGTGATTATATTAAATTACAATATATATCCATCAGATATCATTACGCAACAAGAAGTTCGAAAAAACTTATAAACCTACTTTCCTTATATATTATTTCTTTAAAATGTCTTTACTTTTTCTTTTAATTATTATTTTTTATTTTGAAGTGGTCAAAGGTTCAAAAACGAAAAACCTACATTTTACAATCAAATTCTAGTAAGTGTTGAATATAAACAGTCCAAATTTTCCATTTTTCTGAAGAAAAATAAAATAAAATATTTACTTACAATAGTAAAGTTGTCTAAATCGGATGAACTTTAATCATATCAAATCACGCTCAAAATATTGAATTAACTGAAAGGATTAATGTTTATTGTTAAGAACAATTAAATATTAAAAGCAATATTAATCCTTTGTTTAAAGTCCAATGCTTTATTGCTGCTCGCGTTAATTTAGCGATAATGACTCACTTGGAAAATATTTCAAATATAAAACTTAGATCGTCTCCAGTCCTTAAATACACTCATTGCCAAAAATATTAGCCCACCCAGAAGCAGCAGTTGAAATGGAACGACACTTGGCACAGGCAATGAGAATGATGATGCAAATAAGTGATTACAATATCAGAGCAAATGGGCCGTTTATTCGAGCAAAATATTACAGGTCAATAGTTCCTTTAGTACTGCTCATACCACTCGTAGCGTGGATACATGCGGCGATACGGCTTGGTATGGAGTCTTAGAAATATCTAATGCTATCCTGCTGAAGATCTCCCCACAGCTATGCAACTGCCGCTCCAGATCACTCATAGCTATTGATGGCCGAAGCTGCCGTCCCAGCTGGTCTCACACATGTTATAAGGGCTACAAGTCTGGAGACCTGGAGTGCCAAGGAAGAGCATCGACAGCAAAGAGGCAGTCCAGTCAAATTCGTGCTGTATGTGGGCAGACATTATCTTTTTGGAAAATGAGCTGCTGTAGCCATTCCAAGAAGGGAATCTCGTGAGGCCGCAGAATTTCCTGATGTACCACTGCGCCGTCAATGTTCCCCTGATCACTACCAATGGAGACCGATATTCATAGGAGATAGCATCCCACATCATGACGTCACCAGTCGTGGGGGGGGGGGTGTCGTACAACATTGAAGTCCGGATTTGTAACCTGCCCAGTTGTTCTCCATACTCGAGTACTGGGATTATTCGTGTCCAGACAAAACCTGGATTCGTCACTAAACACGATTCTTGCCAGTCCACAGCCGTCATGTCACCCTCTCATTACACCATTGCAAACGAAGCCGCCGATGGTTGGGTGTTAGCAGACAGCGCAAGGGACACTGAGAATGTCGCCTAGCAATCGTGAAACAGGGGTCTCTAGTTATGCCGCTATATGTCTCTGGACGGTGCACAGGGACGATCCTTGGATCAGTTCGCGCGTGTCGGACGATGACACGATCCTCTCTTCGGTAGTCTGCCGAGTCTCCCAATGCCTTCCCTGTGCATGTGTGTTCCCTCACGTCTTCTCTGCTCCCAACACCGTCGCACAGTACAGTCGGAACGGTCAGGTGGCAACCAGTTCGAGGGAACGACTAGCCTGCCTCCCGCAGTCCAATGATACTCAAACTCTGTCAGTTGTTCAAAACTGCATCGAATGCGTCGTCGAGGCATGCTTGAGGACTCAAGAGACCTGCACTACACAACCACACTGGTTATAAAGCCAACAGTGATCAAATGACGGTCTTTCACATGACCACAGCCGTGGCAATACCAACGCCGCCTCAGTGGCAATCGCAGCCCAACTGCAATCATTGGGACAACTACCTATGAAATTGCCGTATACCAGGGTTCCTCGATTCCACTTAGGTGCGCTAAGTTTTTTGTTAATGAGTGTATCTATACTAAATTCAAGAAGATCATCCTGAGGCTAAAAGTTATTAGGGAGCACACAGATTTAGTGATCTAATGAGCTTCACTTTTCTAAGAAATTAGGCTAAAAATGAAAGTAAATTTGAAACGATGTCTAAATAAAAAGCATTCAAAAGTCTAAATACTATATTTGAAATTGAATTTTTGGTTGATAATTTTTTTTTTTTAATCGAACCTGTCTAATCAATCATTTTATTTTTGTTTTCAAGGGTACCCTAAACTACTAATTTTTAGTATTTAGTTTTACATAAATATTTAACCATTAGCGAGATTCTAATACTCACTTAAGGCCGACTGCAAGTGACTTAAGAAAAATAATTTAAAAGTAATTTAATTATTAAAAATACAAGAGAGAATTTTCCAGAAATCGATTGGAATAATGAAAATTTTTATTTTCATAAATCATTTTTTATTGTAAACTAGCTGTATCCGGCATGCGTTGCAATGCCACTCAAAGAAAGAAAGGGCTCGTGAGAAGGGGCCGTAAATATAAGGTCCCAGTGTCGATCGGGGGTGGGACACTTAGGCCTTTGTGTCGCCATCCCCACCCAAGTGTGGTGGACCTATCCCCCATAGGAGAGCGAATTTTTCTGTTTTTCCAATTGACTTAGAGGCCCCGAGAAGGGGCCCTAAATATAAGGTCCCGGTGTCGATCGGGGGTGGGACACTTAGGCCCTTGTGTCGCCATCCCCACCTAAGTGTGGTGGACCTGTCCCCCATAGGAGAGCGAATTTTTCTCTTTTTCCAATTGACTTAGGGGCCCCGAGAAGGGGCCCTAAGTATAAGGTCCTGGTGTCGATCGGGGGTGGGACACTTAGGCCCTTGTGTCGCCATCCCGTCCACCCAAGTGTGATGTCCCTGCCCCCGTAGGAGAGTGAAGTTTTCCCTTTTTGCAATTGACTTGGGGGGGGGGGCGAGAAAGGGCCCTAAATATAAGGTCCCGATGTCGATCGGGGGTGGGACACTTAGGCCCTTGTGTCGCATCCACCCACCCAAATGTGGTGTCCCTGCCTCCCATAGGAAAGCGAATTTTTCCTTATTTGCAATTGACTTGGGGGGCCCGAGAAGGGACCCTAAATATAAGGTCCCGGTGTCGGTCGGGGGTGGGACACTTCAGC
>JAFIDM010009631.1:47417347-47432132 GCA_023159025.1 Thereuonema tuberculata | reverse complement strand
GGGCCCGAGAAGGGGCCCTAAATATAAGGTCCCGGTGTCGGTCGGGGTGGGACACTTCAGCCTTTGTGTTGGCTTCCTCCCACCCAAGTGTGGTGTCCCTGCCCCCCATAGGAGAGCGAATTTTTCACTTTACACAATATTTGTGTAGTTCTTATTTTCACCACCAGGTGGATATTGGGTTTTTCAGGGCTTCTACCCCTTTTCAAACCCTTTTGGGGGGTGGGTCCGGGTTCTAAGGTAGCCTATCTTTTCCGCAGTGTCCTAAAGAGTAATTCTGCAAAGTTTGGTCCAGATAGGTCAAAGGGCCTAGGAGTGTATAAAGGACAAAGAAAGAAAGAAAGAAAGAAAGAAAGAAAGAAAGAAAGAAAGATACACTCATTTTTATATATATAGATTTCTTTACCAGCATTATCTTCACAAAACACTTTTCCCCATGATTGCCACTGAGCTATGTTTCAGAGGCAATCTTGAAATAGGGGAAATATTGTTTTTATGAAATATTGGTATTTTCTATATCGCTGCAGCCCTAAAGCGCCATTATTTCCAAATATTTGAAGGCCCCAGCACTATTTCGAGGATTCACCTTTTGTCAATGGAAATTTGATATGAAGAATTATAATTGTTACTAGGTCATCCCCCTGTCTCCCCCTGGTAAGTATGAGATAATCCAAGAAGAATCGATTCCAAGCGGTTATGGCAAAAAGTGATATTTTATTCCTTTTTGAATGAACTCATTATTTGATAGCGCGCGCCATTGTTGACGGATAGAAGCTAAAAAAATGAACATTGAAATTTAAATTTTAATCTAGTAGGCTAAAATTAAATAGTTATTGTCTTTTTTCTCTGGCTCCTCTTTCAATTGCGCCAGACACACACAAAGAGAGTGATAAGAAACAATAATTTGAATGTAGTCCCCGTGGCTTAATGTATAAGATGTCTGACTTCGGATCAAAAGGTTGCAGGTTCGATTCCCGATGCGAACACTTCATTGTAGAAATTATTTCTACTACATTTCTTTTCTACTTCATTGTAGAAATTATTTCACAGGAAATTAACAATTGCGCCGGATAGACAGCCAGAGAAATAAAAGATTTTAGTAATATAGATTTTGCAGAAATTAAAAAGTTGCAGGTTCGATTCCCGTTGCGAACATTTCATTGTAGAAATTATTTCTACTACATTTCCTTTCTACTTCATTGTAGAAATTATTTCACAGGAAATTAACAATTGCGCCGGATAGACAGAGAAATAAAAGATTTTAGTAATATAGATTTTGCAGAAATTTGTTGGCTTTTCATGCTATAACTGGTTGCGACACAGTTTCAACATTTTGTGACATTGGCCAGGGCCGTTTCTACCATTAGGCAAGACTAGGCGGCCGCCTAGGGCGGCAAGATTTTAGGGCCGCCGAAGGACGGATTCCGTTTTTTTTTGGTTGTTAAAAATGGATTGTGGTTTTTTAATTTTTTGGTTGTTAAATTGAAGATTCTGTTTTTTTTTGGTGGGGGCGGCATTTGAAAGGGAGGGGGCGGCATTTTTCAGTTCTCGCCTAGTGTGGCAGAATAACTAGAAACGGCTCTGACATTGGCAAGAAGACAGCTTGGAAGGTCTGGATGTCATTTCGTGAAACTGATTTTGTGTGGCATCAGCCCTGTACAGGCACCTCTGATATTGATGATGAATGTCATGATCTGTTGCAGCGATTTGTTATTCTACTTTATGATCAAGCATCAGATCTTCAGAGCATCAATGACTGCAGACGAGTATTATTTACAAGAAAGAATCGAGCAATCGAAAACATATCTCCTACAGCAGATGCTTTAATACAACACATCAAACGAGCTACTCTCTAAGCAAGAATTTCCCGTTGCAAAATACACAATACCTTCGCCAAGCAACTGGGGATGGTTAAAAACTTGGGGAGGATCATACCGACCTGTGTGGACAAGAAATTCCAGAAGTGTTAAAACACTGTGTGGAAGTGACCTCCTGTACATGCCGCAAGCGATGCACATCTTGTAAAATGTTAAATTGGGACTACGATGTACGAAACTTTGTGTATGTGAAGGACAGTGCTCCGACAGTGATCGGTAATCACAAATTGAATTTCAATCATTTGGATGTTATTGTATAAGACAGCAAGATATTATTATATTTCGATATTGTGGCTGACATTATATTAGTGTTATTTAACTACATATAGGATATTATTGCATTTGGATATTAAACTGTAATAATATTGCATTATAAATTCGTTTTTTCCTCATTCTTGTACTTATGTTTTAAACTTATAATTACAGTTATGCCTCATATCACTGATTTTAACACGGAAATGAAGGTTTTATAGCCACTTATGAGGGGTATTACTTATATATATTTTGCTCTAGAAGGCTTAGTTTAATCAGAATCATCTATACACTTTCCGAGTTAGTGCTAAATACGTTACTTCCGTTTAATGAGCTGCCAAATCCGCTAGAGGGCCAGGAAAATTTGTGTCCCGGGCTTTTTAGACTGTCTACCCATGTACTATCTGATTCCAAAGGGGCGCAATGGTTGCAGATGTGAAATATGTAGGCATGATTTTCAACTCTTCCACCCCACTATTAAAGTATTTGTAACTTCTATGTTTTTCTTATGATTAAATTAGAAACTAAGCTTAGTAATATAGCTCGTAGAATTTAATGCAAAAATTGTAAGATTGTTATAGGGTTGGGAAAGTTATTTTTAAAAAGTAACGGAGTTACAGTTACAGTTACTTTTTTACAACCAAAATAATTATTCTGTTAAAAGCACATTAAGAATTTATATTTTAAAAACTCTGTTGCAATTGCCATATCACGTTATAAAAAAAGATTGATCGTATTACAAAATTAATGTATAGATTTATTTTATTTTTCAGGAATTTTATTTAGAATTTTTCTTTTTAATTTAAATATACTGTAGAGCAGTCTTCTCAATCTTTTTTTGCTTCACGGTTAAAACTAACAAGTTAGATTTTCAATTTTTTTTTTTTTTTATTACTGTTGGGAATCTGAAATTTTGTTTATTCAATAGCACTCGTATTTTATCAAATAATCCACGCTGATTATTTTGCATTCCTATATTTTAAACGATACTGTCAAAAGTTTTTTTTTAATGCATATCTAAATTAATTAATTTCTTAGCAGCGAATTTTATTTCACCAATTTTTTTATTTAAGCTGTCATTTTTTTTTCGTTAATTGAGATATTTATTTACGTTACAAAATTAAAATTACAAATAAAAGAAACTAAATAAGATATTTTATAAAACATGAATTATTTTTGATGAATTAGGCTATTGTTTCTTGAGCATAAATAAACCCTTTATTTTTTTCCATGACTTAAATCTTAATTCAACACATTTGAGGAAGTTTTTTTATTTTGTTTCTCCTTTAAAACACAAAGTTTTTTAAAGTGAAATTATTTTGTCATTTTTCTTCTTTTTATCACAATTGAAATACAGTCGGACCTCTATTTAACGAACCTCTATTTTGCGAATTTCTCTATTTTGCGAACTTTTCTTTGGAACCAAGAACATTGCTAATTTCTTCGTAAAATAACCTCCAAATAGCGAAGTGCATTTTCTATTAAACGGTATCTATTTTTCGTGGTATCTATTTTTTTTTTCTCCTTGAAATATTTTTACAAGGCGCCAATCGCTGTCATTCTTTGCATTTCAACCAGGAAGTGCAATCCCCAGTCCACCCCATATCCCCCTTCCACCCTCAATGATCATGGAAATGATCATGATTCAGAAATCAAAAAACCTTCGTATGATGAAATGCTAAATCATTTGAAACAATCCGATTACAATTTGAAGAAAATACGCCTGAAGAGTTTTTGGTGCATTGCAAAGATGCAAGACATACTATAAGCGAAAACACTTTTTTTTTTTTTAAAAAAAACTCATACAAAATTAACAGGTTTTATTAGTAAAATTTAAGTGAGCATATGGTAATGTGTGCTTTATGTCATTAAAATTATTACTTTTTTTAATAATATTTATTGTTTATGTATTTTAAATCTGTTGTAAGTAGTTTAAAATAATTTTAAAAGGCAAATCTCTATTTAACGAATTTTCCATACAACGAACTTTTTCTCGGGATTTAGCGACTTCGTTAAATAGAGGTCCGACTGTATTTTGATCCTTTTGAAGGCAATTTGGAAAAATTAAGAGCATGTTTTTCTCTAAATTTTGACGACACGTTTTTATAGTTCTTTATTACAATCAAGGAATGCAAACAAATCTTTGTTAGCTCACAGATATTCGGATACATATTTGTTTATTTATCAATAAATATTAGAAATAAAAAAATAAACAAGCATCTTCTTTATTAGCAAGCAATATTTATATCAAATTAGATTTATTCAATGTGAAACATCGGCTTAGTCTGCAGGGTTACCAAAATTCTCGATGGAAAGATCGCCTCTTAAACCTAAATGTAAATGCCAAGTTTCACATTTAAACTTAAAAATTTAACTTCCAATAATAATTTACTTCAAATACTTTTCACTTGGAAGCATCTAACAAGGCAGTTCTTTACGAAGGGGTTGGTTAGAATGACGTCACAAACAAATGAATCGTAAGTTCGCAGTAGTAATTTCCATTTTTTAAATGCATATGTTGTATGAAGTTGAAACGCTTTTTTTTTTTTTTTTTTAAGTTTACAACATTACTTTTTACCAGATATCTTTGTTTCAAATGAAAGTTCGAAATTATAATGCAAACTGTTTGTCAGTAGCCTTCTGCATTTTGAAGTACACTCAAGAGACTCATAAAAATCGGTGTTTCTTCGTCGACGATACGAACAAGAATGACTGGGATAAGACTATAGATGAGATTTGGATTTATTTTCTAAGATAATCTACTTAGAAAAGATCGGAGCAACAATAGCGTCCCGATAACTGATACGGCGTTTTTGAAACAGCTCTTGCCAAACCTCCCAATAGCTTGGTGTGAAAGAAAACCCAAAAAAATGGACCAAAAAAAAAAAAAGGAACTCGTTTTCATTAGTCCGTTACAAATAAAAGTAACTGCAACTCATTACTCCGTTACAAATAAAAGAAACTGAGTTACTCAATTAAAAAATTAACTGAGTTACTCAATTAAAAAAGTAACGACGTTACCGATCTTTACTACAAAAAGTAGCCTAACTGTTACTAGTAACGGCGTTACTTTCCAAACGTTACATATTTGGATTGTTACATATTTGGCATCTCGTTGTGCTATTCTCAGTTACCTACGCATATAACGATTGCAGTTCATTACGTACATTGATAGGTGACAAAATTCATTGCTTTGACTTACAGATACGCTCCGGAACCTAACCTGCAGTAAATCCGGGGTATGACTATTTATATTTATGGTGGCCTTGCATTAATAAATGCAAACATAAGTGAATCCGTCACTGTCTGATATTTGAAAGCACATGGTCTTATTTAATATTCGGCTAATCTAATACTAGATTCAACCAACTAACCTGATATTGGGGCCAGTCACGAAACCTGGTATAAATGAGATTGTAAATGAGAGGGGGGGGGGGAGAGGTTTCATAAATCGCTTTTACGAAAAGTTTCTGACAATCCACGACTTACCTGATTTGTTTTTGTTTACTTTTCCTTTTTTTTTTAGCTGACCTTAGTGGCTTTTCTCAATGCACTGGAACCAATTTTGTTTCTACTCAATCAAATTTATATGATAAAATTTGTGACTTAATTGAGACAAAGGAGATTTAGATTCGGATTCCCTATCAGAAATTTGGTAATCCTGTCCAGAAAAATCAGATCAAACTGAAGTTCGGGCACTGCAACCGGATTAGGTAGAGGGCCCCCACAAGGGAGAGGTCAGCCGGGGCCCGGCTGTCAGAGGGGCCCGGGCTGAGGTCTTAACCGAAAACAAAATATAAATGAATTAGTCTATCACTTCTAGACTTTTTTATATATAATTAAATCTACATTTAATATAAACTATTTTTCTGCTTTAATCGTCTGATTAGAGATATTCTGCATAGAGCGAATTTCTTTTAAACTTTTGGATAGAGATGGAAAAAGTAGATGTTGGTGTTAAATTAATTTACTCTAAAAATAATGATAATAACTGTGTATGGCATATTTAAAAGTGAGAAATGTGAATTCGTTTGGTGTTTTCGTAATATTTGTTTGCTAAGAATCTATGATTTTGACCCCTTTGACCAGGCCGTCGCGTGATTTGTTGGCGCCCAGGGCAAGATTTCGTCAGGCGCCCCCTGAATCTCCAATTCAACAACCAAAAAAAAAAAAACGGAATCTCCTTTTGCCGTTGTCGCGGCGCCCAGGGCGATCGCCCCGCCCACGCGACGGCCCTGCCTTTGACCTATTCTATGGGAGGGGCCCATTACTGCATTTGGTATCAGGGGCCCTGAATTTGATGTGGAGGAGCTGATTAGGTAACGGGTCCTGATACGAAATTAGGTTAGCGCATTAGTATCAAATTAGATAGTGGATCTTTGTAGGGCTGTCCTAGAGCTTCAGCTTAAGAAAGTCTATATGTATGCATGTGTGATCCTAGATCTAGAACTGTGTCATTTACAGATGTTTACGTATTTAAGATACTGTAATTAGACTATAAGGATTTTGCAACATATATCCATTGATATTGTGATTACAGTACAAGTCAAAGTCAATAATTTCACAGAAGTAAATTTTCAATCCCCTCGTTCTTTTGTCTCTGTTAGCAATAAATAAAAAGTTAAACACCATCCGGATCCGACCATAAAGAGTTTTTAACTGACTATTCCTTGTGGTCAAAAGCGACCACTTCCGGTTTCGGCAAAACGTTGATTAGACCATTGAGAAGGGATGATACAACTATCCGGGAGTGACAACTCCTGATTAAAAGTATTTTCTTATTATTAATTTTAAAATAATGTTTTCACTAGATCATTTTGTAAGTAAATAAATGTAATTAGTTTCTGAATAGCGCAAAGAGAGAAAAAAAATAAGATTTGGAGGATGTTAATATGCTTTGTTTAAAAAAAACAGTCGTAAAATTTTGCGATTTCAATATATATATATTTTCTTAACCATATTTAGTTAAGAAATTATGCAAAATAATTAACTATAAATACCAAATATTATCTTAAGTTTCGTGTTTGTAAATTAAAACTTTGATCTATTTTTTAATGCATTTTAGTTTTCTCTATCTTATTACTTGGCATTTGCCATTATTATTAATTTAAGTGCTAGAATTTCTAACGATCTCCTGAAGTATTTATTAGATCAATTTGAGTATTCGTAATAGATTGTGATTAATGTCATCCCTCATCTGTTTCTCTACCATAACACAAGCAGTGTTTATCTTCCGTCTATGTCATATTCAGCTCTGCAATGACCTCTGTAGTAACATAATGTAACCATCCGCGGCTAGACAAAGTTTTCTTTAAATTACATCCAAAGTTATACGTATGGCATTATTTTTATTAACAAAATACGTTTATTCATAAAGATTTTATAACGTTACTAAATATTTTGATTTTGATGAGAAAAACGAGAAAACGCAGGGAACTTTTTGTTGTATCACGTGATTAAAACCTCTTCATGTGCGAGGACAATCGATGAAAACACGAAGCAACTAGGTGATCAACCATGCTGGGTTAGGCTGCCGTCTCTTCTTTCCGATTTCCTAGGTGCTTCTTTCGTAGTCGTTTTGTAAGCAATTTGACTAGAAGTGGATCACCAACATTGTCTTAACGTCAGAACATCGCTTTCTGAACCCGGGAGATTGGGAACTGATTGTACAACAGCGAGGTTTCTTAGACATTAGGATACTTCAATGTTAGAACTAAGGTGACAACTGCTGCCTCACTGTGTGATTCTTTGTGCCGAGAGCTAAGAGGCAGCCAAAATTGGATTTAATTCCCAGGCCGTGTTGTGAAGGAACAAATTACCAATGATGACGGAATATCAGTGGTAAGTTTAATGGATTATATTTCAGTATTATCATCGAAAGCTGTCTCTAATTGTGATCAAACCCCAATGTATATGAAAAAGCTGCAACTAGGCTTACACTTGGATTGGGCTCGTCTTGCCGAGCATCCAAAGATTATAGATCTGATCAGTTTTCATTTTGTTTATTAAATACAGTTGATCAAATTCTAAGAACAAAAAATTTTGCTCCAAGTTCAATATTCAATAAATAAATGCACATTTTGTTAGTAAGGCTCTGATTTGTTGAAGTAATCAGATTTACAGATAACATGCTATTATTATTATTATTATTATTTTTAACATCTTAAGTTGTAATCATACTAAATCTGAAGTATTTTCAAGTTAATTCTGAAGTAGATTCACAATTTTTAGTGCTATTTTGTTACCTGATTTTCCCATGATAACGAGAGCTGAGTGCTTTAAATTTCTTATTGGATTTTCAATAGTCCAATATAAATTTGGAGCAAATAATGAATTCGATTATAAACATAAGTACAGCATTTGAATGACTTGCCTTTGAATATTTATTTGAATATTTTCAAGTGGTATAAAGCTTTAGTTGACAGTTTGTTACAGTTATAAAAGCTAAGTCGTTTCTTATTTTTCATAGATTTTAGTTATTTACTTTCCCAATTAATACAATAGCTGGGGTTATATCCCGCATCAAAGTAGGAAGCCGAGTTGAAGCTTTTCAATATTTAGCCAAATGTCCTTGTTAATCCTTTCTTATCATTGTTTCGAAAATGAAGGATACAGATTTATGCTTAGTTCCGGTGATTATTGAAAGAATTAATTATTGAATAAACAAATGAGTTATATTTATTTCCATATAAATAATAAATTTTCGCTTTCAAACGCCATGTAGATTTTTTAAATATAATCTTCTGAGTTGTAAATATACTGCTGTGATTTTCTATTTCTTCTTTTCATTTTTTCCCCTAACATTAAGTGATTGAAGGAAAAAAATTACAATTTGAAATTGTTACAGGTCGTCAGCTGTGCATGCATGATAAAATATGAAGTGATTTTTTTTTTTTATATAATATATAAATCATATATACAGAGAAGCTAACTAAAGTCTAATCGAATATCTAGAGATTTGTATTTTTGTATCTCTGCCTTTAAAAATTATCTAAACTTTCATGATTATCTTTTTATCAACTTACTACATAATGCAAACTGTAGGTAGATATATTTATATGTAAATAATACTTTTTATTATTTTTTTTTTTTTGCTGTTGAGAATAGGAAAATGATTTTAGCAGAAGTTATATCGGTATGATACGATTTGGTGAATCTTGATCAGTTTTATGTTTGTTCAAGTTATTTTTGCTTTACTATGTATTTTATTTGAACAAGTATGTGATATGATGGTTATTAGAATTCCAGAAGTGGTAAGGGTAAAAAAAGGAATCAAGATTTTTAATTAAAACAAATAACTAATTAGAAGATCTATTCAGTTATATAAACTTAGTTTTTTAATTAAATAAAAAGAAGAAAAAAATCTGAGTAAATTGAGATTAGGATATTCATAACAATGAATTGTTATTTATTCGCGCTCGATTATTTTTTTTTTTTAATATAAAAAGAATTTCCTGAATTTAAAAAATGTTTAATTATGCGATATGAATGCGTTGAGGAGAAAATTTAAAATTTCTTGATCAGTAAAAGAGCTATATTACATTCTGTAAGTTGTAGATTTACATTAATTTCATAAACCTTAACGAAAGATTGTTTGCTAATTTTTGTTTAATCATAGCGATTCTTGAAATTTAAATTTATATATATGGTCGATAATTTCTGCATTTTTGTTCTATTGTTTGTTCGTTCAAGCTTGCTGGTGCTTAGTTCCTGAATTGAATTAAAATTTGGAAACATTAACTGCAGTTGTGTGAAAATCATAATAGATATCCTTTGAAGACTATTTCTTAATAAGGGGAAAAAAAAAATCTTCTATACTAGGAATGTTGTGTGATCAAATTGAAGGTTATCAATATATTTTTAAGCAGTTGAAAAAATCCTAATATCAATTTAAACCTGTTATTTAAAACTTTATCAGTCGGTTTTCTGCAACTTGTTTAAAGGTCAAATATGTTATATTTGAAGTGAAATGAATCGATTGCCAGTGCATTTACTAAATAAAAAACAAGAATCGTCTTGCATGTTATTTGCAAACATATTATTGATTTTACAAATAACTTGTTAAGCTTCTAATCTAATAAATGCAAATAAGAAAGCGTTGGATCTTATCAAGCAGATTTCAGGATGTAATGAGGAAAAAAAAATGTATTATTCGTTTACTTAATAATTTAATTTAATCAGTATGCTGCATTCATATCTAATTTTTGAATATTTCTTGAAATAAATGAAATGATTGTAATAGGAATAAGTAGAAACGTTAAATTTTGGAGATACCTTTAGAAGAATTAGGTATCTCAGCTACTAAATTTATTTACTTTAAATTTTTATGATTTTTATATTGTTGTTGTTGTTGTTTTTATTATTGTTGAGATTGCGCTTTTAATATATTTCAGTTTTTTAATTGGATTTTTCTATTAGTTATAACTGTTAATAAATAAACAATCTTATTTTATGTATGTTATTGATCTATTTATTTTATGTGAACAAAATATTTTCTAAGTATGAACTCAGTGACAGTTTCTAATTTAGTTAATTGATTTGAAGTCAAATGCGTGTGTTATTTTATTAACTTTTTTCTTCGGTTTTCGATTTTTTGTTTTTAATTTTTATTTTTAAAATAATGTATTGAATTTAATACTTTGCAGCTACAAAAATAACATTTTTTTAAAGTGATACTTTGATATCTGTTTATAGACCATTTAGAATTAATGTTTGTAAGTTTCTTACTCTTAACGAAATAAATGCAACATTTTTTGTATTTTAATGTTCATTTCAATATTCTAACAAATTTTGTTATTTTTATAGGCGAGCTTGCTTCATCGCTTGTTTTATTATTTCCGAAAAATTGATTTCCATCATTTCCGGAAAGAAAAAAAAAATCTGTCTTGATTTAAACACTGAATATTATTTCCTTTTGGGAGTTACAAATTAATTTATTGTCGTTTTGGTAAAAGTTTTGTAGATATAAAAACTTCAACATTTAGTTCTTCAAGAGTTGAATCTTGTTATATGTGTGGGGATAATAAATTCTTATTATTAATGTGTAAGTTATGTTTATTGTGCTAAAATTAAAAAACAAAACAAAAAAATTATTGTTATATTTCACGTATGTTTTGTAATTGCAATGATGTATGATTTAAAGTTTTATAGAATGTCATGAAGACTTACATCTGATATTTAATAAATTAAAACTTGAGTTAAATTTATTATTCCAAAAACTAACTAAACTTTCATAATGGGAAATACTAAGTTGTAGTCATTACACCATAAACAAACTTATAACTATGTATATCATAATCTTGTTTTTAAGCAGTGAATTAAAAAAAAAAACAATCATCATATTCTGAATTCTTTTTCATTTGATAACTTTTCATTAAAGAGTAAAATGTGTGGTTTTACTGCCATAGTAATGATAATAATTTCCTGTATTCCTACTGATATTTGATAAATTTTGAATATATATAATCTCAATTATTATTATTGAATTTTATGAACAGTTCATACTTTTTTAGTTCCTTTTATAATGATAAAAGAGGTAAGCTTACCATATCTGAATAAACTGATTAAAAAAAAAAATCTTATGGATTATAAATATAGTTAATAAGCCCAAAAAATATTGATACCTTTGATGACATTTTGGCATTATATAGACATCCTGAATTTAAAATTTAATTTCATTATTGAATATCCTTGTTAAAACATAAATTTCGGTTTCCTTAGTTGCAATTAAACTTGGAGGTTTTCATTCTTCTGATATTATTTTTTATAGATTGTTTACGTTAGCATTACTTTGCAAAAATTAAGAGAAATTCCATAATGGTTTGCAGTTGAATTAGATCTGCAGATAACCAAGGTTTATTTATTTATTTATTTTTTTTTGAGGTAGCTACAATTAAACTTTATAACGAGGGTTACTTCTTTGGTTGTATTTCTCATTCTCAATATTTCGATTGTTACATACTCTTTTAATCATTTAACAATGTATTATAAAATAGCATTTTTGACATTTGATTAGCAAATCTTTTAAGAAAACCATCTTTTCTTATGTTAGACTTTTTTTTTATTGTTTTTTTTTAAAGAACAATATAAAAACATTTACATTTCTTTCTTTGTAAACATAAATTTGCTGATTTTTAATCCACTTTTACAATAGACTTGTTCCGTGTTGGGGGTCATCTTTACAAATAAGTGATTCAGTAACTTAAACATTTCAATACAGCATAGTGTAAAAATTCACAGTTTTAATCATATGTTCTAATATCCATGTATCTCAGAGGGACTACAGACAATTTGTTGAACCTTTTTTTTTCCCCATCTTTTACATTGCAACTTGATATTATTATTATTAGTTTTAGATTTGATGTTTATATATTTATAATGTTTTACATTTTTCTTTGTAGAAATCAAGCATCTTTACAGATCCTTATTTTTGGATGCACTTCTACGTCTTTCAAAATGTAAAAGATTGTTCAGCATTTATTGGAATGGATTTAAAATAAGAAAAAACAAAAATAGTCTTCCAAAAAAAATGACTAATTATTTACAAACTTAGAGTAGTTCCATTTAAATAATACATATATGACAATGTGAACATAACCAGTGCTTATTGAAATTAAATTTATACTTACAAGGGAAGGCTTCCAACTTTTGAAATCGAGTTTCTACTTGAAACTTTGTTTTTCTCATCCCTGCAATAGGTAAAATACAATGAGCAAAGCGAGAATTTATGCAAATGCCCACCACTAGGGTATTGTTTAAAATGCAATATTTCCTAAATCACTTTGCCAGGTAGGGTATACATGTTTTATGACAAACTTAACCGTAATAAAGATGATCAGAGCCAATGTAACTAATGCACAGCCTTGTATGAGGGGAAAAAAATATTGGGGAGTAATGTACACTGAGAAATATGGATCATTTTCACCAATAAAATGATCAAGGCAAAATGTTTTATCACAATGGGAACACATTGAAAAAGGAATTTCTTGACAATTGGGAACATTGCAGTCAGCTGTTTCCGTATTGAATGTTAACAAAATAACACATTTTAAAAAACAACACCCAAAAAGAACCCCCCCCCCCCCCCCCAGCAGTTGTCACGTCCATTTGCATAAATTCTCACTATGCTCAATGTTTTCTCACTCCTGCATTAGATAAAATATGAAGTTTCAAATAGAAACTCGATTTCAAGTTGGAATCCTTCCCTTGTTGGTAGTTGGTCTTAAATTTCTAAAGTTCAACAGATTTATAGAATCAGCTGTATCTAAATTTAATTTTATACATTTAAAATTTATTATGAAAATAATAAATTATATTTGAAACCTCTAAAAGTACACTTTTCTAAAAATAACATCTTATGTGTCCATAACATTTAATACAGATGCAATGAAGTCTGTTGATTCACAACATATCTTCTTTCTTTTTCCTTGTCTCTTGATTGCTTAGATTTTTCAATCCTTAGATTTGTTAAGAAGTAATGTTCCAATTTCTAATACAATGGTGGCCAAACAATTTGTAAAGCAGCAAAACAAATATTACTTGTCTGATTTAAATAGTGAATGATATCAATAGATTTATATTCTTTTACTGAAATTACCACTCCTTCTTTAGATTTTTGGCCACAGATAATATATTACCATTGCACAATGGAAAGTTTATTTAGTTTGGATGAACTTAATAACCAAAACTTATTCTGATTTATTTAGAGTAATAATTAAAAAAGATAGAAGATATAATCAAGAAAATGTAACTTTAACTGCCATAAAGAAGTATATGTATAATGTTTTTGTTGAAAAGGGATAAGGCAATTGCTGATGAAATTTAGCAAGCACGCATTGGTGAGAATAAGCAGAGAAGTTAAAGAATGTTCTCAGATAGTAATACATGTACGATATATAATAAGGCATCAAATGGCAATAATAATGACCCAAAAAGCTAGTTTGATTTTCTCAAAGAAGCATGGCTTCTGTTTCCTCATGTTGTGCTGTGAATCGGATGACTTAACTCATTTTTTTCTTTTCACTAGTGCTGTGAATGGTTCAGTGGTAATAAATTGCCATCTGCAGAAAAATAGGCTCTTGATCAATTTGAAAATAAAATCTTAATATCAGCGAAAGATCATACTGTTGTAGGATTTGTTTTTAAAAACGAAGCAACTGCTACAAGAGTCAGTCTAGAAGTGACTCATAGAAGTGGTGAATCAGAAAAGCCATACAGTTGTTTTAATTGTATGATTTACTCTGAACTATATAACAGTGTAGCATACTACAAAATATGCGAATGCATTTAAAATATAATTGTAGCTTTCTGCTATTCAGTTCAGCTTCATTTATTAGATATTAAAGCCATGTAATTTTTGATTTTCCAAGAATTTCCTTGAATTTCACTTCAGTTAATTTGTTACCAGTCACCAATCTGTTTTGAAAATCCTTTCAGTCAAAATCTTTTCAATGTATTTTGGAATTTTTCTTGTTAGTGATGGTTGAAAGTAGATTTCAGTTTCAAATCTATATATTAAGATTTGTTCGAGTAGAGATCTATTAAGAAATGTACTGTAATTGAAATATAGCAAGAGGGAAATAAAAAAGAAGTAAATAAAGATAGAAGAAAATTCTTCTTGTACAATCATTACAAATGTTTGGATATGTTAGATCAGTCTG
>JAFIDM010009631.1:47399549-47412347 GCA_023159025.1 Thereuonema tuberculata | reverse complement strand
GTTAGCGGTCGGCCAGGAAAGCTCAATCTATAAGCTACGTTGCATTCTGGGAGGATCTTTATTCAGCGTAGGGACTGTATATATATATATATATATATAATTTATAGAATATATCTAATAAATTTTAAATTCACAATTGAAAATATTAACTTTACTGCTACTATACATCTTAGTATAAATAATGTAAATCTCATAGAAATTACCTCCACAGTTTAGATTTTTTGTTTTTTTATTTGTAAAAGTGCATTATACTGAATAACCATGTATTTATAATAATAATAACAACAATAATAACAAACAACTTTTTAATTTCTTAAAAAACTTAAATGATGAGCTTCAATTAATAATTTGTCATTGGCCAATTATCATATTTCACTGTCGGTTTTTCATAAAAAGACTTATTTACCATATATCTGTGCTTGTATCTCTGGAGTGGAGTGAGGAAGAGGATACACATTCCTTCCTCTTTGTTCTACCAATATCTTTAGATGTAGACGTGTTTTCCATACGTGCTTAATATTATTACAATCATATCTTGATTGTGCTTCTATGGCGAAATTGTTGTTAATGTATTATTTTTTTTTAGTTCCATAATTATTACGACACTACTTACAGAAAGAGATATACGCAGCAAATTATTTATGGTTGTCATTTTTGAAGATAGCGGCATCTGCTCATCTGAGTATTCGCTAACTTGTTTGAAGTACGGTTGTATAGACGTGATGGCAAGTAGAGATATAACTCCACCTAGGATTGCCGTCTGTCCCATATTGACCATAAAAATTCTATATCGCATATAAAAAATATTAAGAAAGATGGGAAAAAAAAAGTTAGAACTAATAAAAATTATGAACTTTTAAATTTTAAAATTTTATTTTAATGTAAATCAATTAAAATAATTGTGTTATTTTCATTTTCAGCACAAATCGTCGTTATTATACGATAGTTGGAAAAAGTTGAAATCGTAGGGTTATGCATTAGTACTTCCATGTATTCTTAGTGACATCTGTCGCAAAGCATCGTAACTAATTCATATATTTCTGCAAATCAAAGTAGAAGAGAATAAGATTTTCGTTTTTTTTTTTATTCTTTGCATCTTTAACGTACCTATGTACTGTTATTATTATTTTTATATTTTTTTTATAAATATTAATATCCAAAAGGCTTAGGATGTGGAAAACATTGATTTCTTTGGCCTGGGTATGAATATCTTCTGCCACCATTTGCAAGCTATATTCATAATTATAAGTAACATTTCTATAAGGTTATTTCATCCATAATTATTTATTAATTATGTTTCTGGTTGTCTATTAATGATTAATTACGAACACTTGTTCGTTTCTTGTTTAAGTGAAAAAATACTGCTTTTTTCGTCTAATGAACTTGGGTGAATGTTCAACTTCTCTTTTCCTTAATTAACGACTTCCGAGTTGATTACATTTATTCTGGACTCGACAGCTCAGATTTCCTCTTTCCATGACTTTACTTTATTATTCACTGGTCATTTGTGCAGATAATTCTATCTGTCTTTCCAAAATAATAACATGTACATTTATTTTTTTTATAAGCATGGCTATATTTGACATAAAAGGATTATTACGCTTGGTCTATTTTAATGTATTTTGATTCTCATATTCAGTATTTGAGGGTAATTTTTTTTTCTATCTGCAACAAAAAAAAGCAGTTCAACGAGGCTTATGACTTCATGAGAGTAGAAAAAGTCGGAACGTGACAGTGGCAATTCTTGTCTTTTTTCTTTTTAGTTAAAATGAGAAATTTGCCATATTTTTCATATTGTGTTATATTTGTTCATTTTATAGGTAAATGTTTATTGCATATAATGCATACCTAGGCAAGATACATTTCAAATCCTGTAATCACATTAATAGAATGTAGAAAAATAGACCATAGTAAACATGTAATAAATATTATTGAACTGTGAACTTTAGTTTCATATTTGTTGTAGCCGATTAATATAGATTTACAGAACCATTTACTGGTTAAACCAGTTATCTAACATTTACTGAAATACATTTATTAACTGAATTAAGACTGAAGGAAATCAGAAAACATTAAAAATAATCCAAAGTCAGATTGTTCTCTTGAACAACTTAAGGAAATATAGCCGGAACTGAAATAGCAGAAATCCCTTCGTTTACGTTGCCTCGTTTAAAGTTGCTCCGCACTTACGTCAGTTGCCCTGTAGACCTATTACAATAAACCAAAAGCAAGGCAGTTTGTATCTTTGTTGTGTAATGTTTCTATTACATTGTCCAAGAATTGGTGTCTCATCTGTACCAGGCGCAACATCGCAGCAATTGCTGTAAATCTCAGACTCATGCGATGGGAGTTTAACATAATTGCATATTTCTGATTAAATGTTGGCGTTTGCGTAGCGAGGGAGAGGGGTTTGATAGGTGTTGCTATCAAACCCCTCTCCCTCGTTACGCAACCGCGCCCACCCACCCCCAGCTCAAAATTTGCATCCGAAAATGGAAAAAAAAAAAAATCCAGCATTTTGTACCTTTTCTTTTATTTTACTTGCAAAGATATCTTTCCAAGTAAAGCTTTCGTTTTGTTTGTAACTCCCGCATCCGAAAGAAGGACGCAGAGTTTTTTTTTTTGGATCGAACGACTGAGTCCATCAACAACCCCCCCCCCCCTCCCCTTTTCATTCAAAATTCCTGGGGACGCCTCTGGGCCACAAAGTAATTCGCATAAGTAATTCAAAAAATAACCCATTGTAGTACATCAAAGTTCATACTTATTGGTCTAGTTTTGTTAATTACTCCTGTTTAGATTTTGGTCGTGATAAACTCACTGAAAAGGTCACTTAAAAATATGGGCCAAACACATTCCCTGACAAAAGTAACTCAAAGAATATCTCACCGATCGGCTTCAAACTTCATATTTAGGAGATTAGTAGTATTGTCGAACTCATATTAGATTTGGGTGTGTGTGGGTGTAACCCCCCCCCCCCCGCGCCCATTTTATAGGCGAGTTTATAATATGGGCCAAAATGCTGTGCTCTTGAGAAATTTTGAGAATAATTCACTTCACTAATTTCACATTTTACAGTTTAGTATGTGTACATCTGATAATATTTTGGTTCACTTCAACCCATCTTATAGACCACTTTTCAATACGACTAAAATCAAATACGCTTAAAAAATTAAAAAAAAAAAAAAAGATTCAATGACTACGGTCCGTCCTAGTCTCTTCCCTGTGACAGCTCAGGGTGCGAATTCCTTTTAGTTTTGTGCTTCGCTTTGTTACCTTTTTTTGACATCAATTTCATCTTAAATTTTAAGAATTTAGTCTTAATTGTCTTAATCGTAATTTCTAATTAGATTTTATTGCTGCTATTTGTATTTTAAGGTGTACTTTACATAAGGGCCCAATATTTATGCCCTTTTGTAGCTCAGACGATAATGTAGTGAAATACATTAAATTTAATAGCGTAGTAAAATTGTGATAATATGATATATTTTAGTGTATTTACGTTTAATTTAAGGCCTACTTTGTTTAGGGCCAAATTTTTTATTGAATAATGGAAACATTGTGTTCCCAAATTGCTTGAAGTTACATAAGTATGGAGAAAATCTTGCAGTATTTGCAGTGCTATTTATATTACCGTTCAATAAACTGTTTACTTATTTTCAGGATGGCTTCGTAGAGGACTGTTCTGTTTGCAATTTCGGTCTCCAAGGAAAAAAAAAAAAAAAAAAAAAAGAATCAGCTCCCTGTAAACTGTCATTTGTTTATCATAGTTTCTTTTTGTAACTTTTTCCTAAATATTAATGTTATTCCTAAGTCTAAAATAATTGTTTACAACCACCTTCTTCAATTTAGCGTTGAGTTTAGGGGAAATGTCTCGAGTTACATCAATAGTCTCAGAACCGTTTACGCGAAATAGCTCCAGAGAATGACTTGTCACTGGATGAATTATAAGAAACTAAATTTGTAAGACCGTTAAAGGAAGAAATAAATTGCAGTGAACCATTGATTTAACGGAATAATAAGGGGAAAGAGTCCAGATTTGCCGAAAGTCTATCAAATATTGCAAGTTCTCAGGGGAAAAAAAAATACATGCAGCAACCTAAAGTTGACCAGAAACGTGATATGAAGGAATATTGTTATAGTTTATAGAATAAATAATTACAATTAAGTACAGATATTGTTTGGTTATTTGGTATATTTATCAAAACAAATAAGCACATTAAAATTTGAGAGGCAGAATTTAGATAACAAACTAGAAAGTCTAAACTGAGCATAACTGAAATATAACATATTAAAGTAAACGTGCAAATCATTTGTGGATTTAGTTATTATACTCTCTTGAGACTAAATTTATTCCCAGTGCAGGTTAAAAAAAAAGTGGCAGGTTACCATCGTGACTAATGGATTGTCAACGTAGGATGTGAGAAAAACTAATATATATGAAGGCGGAAACAACTTGGGACGTCTGACGGATCAACATAGAAGGATTGTGAAGAACACTGTGACTAAAATCCGATGAAGTTGGGAAGTAGATCATCTAAAATTCGCATTGATAAAGCAATTTAGTATTATCGTGAGCTCAATATTAAAGGAAACGAGAAGAAAAATAAAATTTCTATTCTTCCTCTCTTTTGTCTAACGTCGGATCGTTAGCCTCTGAAATTTTGTTTTTGCCAATATAATTTGGCAGAGACTAATTTTGTTATCGTTGTTTTTTTCGAGTGATTTTATAATTTTTGGAGCATTTTTGAGTTTAGAAAAAATGATCATTGGTTTGGTGAATCTGATGAAAACTTTTCTCCTTTAAAATAAAAGAAATGGGATATTGGAGGAACAGATCATCTTCATAAGCAATCAATGTATATGTATGTATAGCAATTGTCAATTACGTGATGTTAAAGATAGTTAATTAGAACAATTTGCTGCTGCTTAGTTTTTATGACTTTCTCTTTAATCTAGTAGTATTGCGGAAGTTTCGCGTTGCTCCATTTCATTCTCGTCCAAGTCGAATAACCGCCCCTTGTGAAATGATGACCTAAATCACAGTGGCTGGATGCCATAGTGAATAGATGAGATTGATTTCTTCCCACTAGGTATATTGAATCATATTTTCTTAGGTTCCAGTTGATCGTTTATTATTTCTTTCTTTCACACCTGATGCACGATTTATATTTTGCCTTCATGATAAAGTGAAAATCAAGTTCATTTGGACGTGTAGCTGAGATAAAGGAGCAAATTCGCACCAAAAAGTTATTTCACATTAGACATAGTGCTTGTCTTCTTAAATATGGTTGATTTCCATAGTTAATCTGCTTCATTCTACATGTCTGTGTTGTTGATGAAAGATTATCATATTATTTTTGAAAATGTTATTAGCATTTCCTAAAGCCTCGTTCAAATTAATTAGGCAGTAATACAGGAAAGGATGCTTGTGGGATTTGGACATTTTGGTTATTGGTCAGCTTTCTAACTTGGTCTCAAATACTGAATCGATGATAGAAACAAAGAGTGATCTCGTGGCCTGCTTAATGATTGGATGGCGTGCATTTCGCGCGCAAGATAATAAGAATGTAATTGGTGCTGCTAAAGCTAAAACCCCTTCATCTGGTCTAATGAAGTCCTCCCAGGAGGTCCTTTTCGAATTAATTCATTGGAGCTTCACATAAGTTTCGTCACAGTTTTACTTTGATTTAAAAAAAAAAATCCAAAAATGTACAAATTAAGCTTTGGAAAATTAGTTTAAAACCGTCATTATAGTTCACCCGAATTCGTATTAAAACAAAAAGTTCCTGAAAAAACTTGAAGACTCCTTTCTTCAAAAGCTGCACTCTTTGTCTCTCTTCTTTTTAATAGTCGTAAAATAAAAAAAAAAGTCTCCGTTTATTTTTAAGTTCTAATCTGAGGAAAACAAATAGTAGGCTACATATTTTCCATTTTTTGGGGAAAAAAAATTCGCATTACTAAATAAATTCAGTTAATTTGAATCATATCAAGGCACGAGGAAAGTAGTGTATAATTGAAAGTAAATATCCACTTAACTTCATATAATACGCTTCTTCAATAGAACGCGGACAGCATGTGGACCCCAATTTACCTCCCAGCCTCTTAAGATCCATCTGCTTTTATTTCACCTTATTGTAGATTTCTAAGTTAAATTGGCATGTAGCAGCACAGTTCAAAATCAGTCGGTTCCATTTGCAATTTTACACGTACGCGTTATCAATAAAATTGTCGGCTCTTCACGTTCATGTGTTGGATGACTAGATTTCTCCGACATCCATCCGGGACAAGACAACTTTGACGTCTAAAATGAAAAAGCAAGCAAACAAAAACGTCATTGGACGGCACCCGCACAAAAGAGAATACCAATAATGCCGTCAGTTGGCGTCGTCCGCAGTGAAAGAGAAGGTCCACTTTTACAATAGTCGAATATTTATTAAGTAGTTTATCCGGTGATTGTAAAAGAGGGCCTTAATAAGTAGACATAATATTTAAACATTGATTATTGAACGTATTTCTATTCTGATCACATAAAAATGTATCCATCCTTATATGGACCTGCATTAGCAAAATTCACGTCAACTATTTACAGAATCCGGGACGTCTGGTCACCCTATTCAGGTGCTTATTCGTCACATTGTACAAATAACTTTAGCACTGTGCACAGCGCTAACAATTTGATAAAGTTCATATTGAGTTGAATTAAGTTGATAAACTATGGTTACCATGTGACATGGGCTGCGTACAAGTGGCAGAAAAGATTTCTCCTTATAACGTGGTCGAATTTTTTGGACCCTAAGGACGCGTTAAATCGAGTCACCATTGTACATGGTTTCAGTTCTAATGCTTTTCTTTAGGATTTATTATTATCTTCACTCACTAATTTCTCGGCAGGGATATTCACCAAAACTTTTGAAATGCGAAGTTTTATGAAGATCTATTCAGTTGTTTAATAGTTATTAGAGAGACATATACGCTATGGGATTTTATGAACTTTACTTTTCTAGGAAAGTAGGCTAAAAACTGCGTAAAAATATTTTCTGTAGTTATTGAATTTTTTTTTTTTATATATATGTATATAGTTAATGCAGCAACTTGATTATATTGTTATTATCGACATCGCATGAGCAGTCTGACTTCAGGCTTTCAAGTTGAAAAAACAAAACAAAAAAAAAAAAAAACAACAGCAAACATGACCTGGGTTTGAATCCCAGGTAAATTACAGTTTTTTCTTTCATTCATTCTCATTGTCCGTCCAAAGAATGCTAATTTTCGCCCTCTTTCAGATAACGAACCACCACAATTTCCTCCGTTGTTGCATCATGTATATCGGAGTTTTGTGAAAACTCATTTTATCTTCAAGCCTTCTGTTTTGCGGAAAACTTTAAAAAAATATAATTTTCTTCTTGTTGTTAGTTATCATTCGTAATTTTTTTTTCAAAATTGAATTCGCGAAGTATTAAAATGTAATATCTGATATTTTTTTATGGAGAGGTTAATAATTCCTTTCTGTTTTTATAAAAATCAGACTTAACTTTTTTTGCTTTGCCCTCATGTGGCTTTGCCCTCAGATCGCTCTAGGTCAACCTGAAGATGGGAATTGGTGCATGGTGACAAAGCAAGGAGAACGACTTGTTTCGTTGACAACGCAATTCTGAAGGATTTTCCACACATGACGGATTATCTTCCCTTTACATTTAGTTTTCATTTTATTTTATATCTTTCCTTTTTCTTTTTCATGAATGTGTAAGAATTTGTAAATGCACAATATGGAAATAGTACTCATTTATTCTCAATTACTAATGTTATTCTTAGCAGGAAATTTAGAATACGCTTAATTCCAAAATAGAATTGCAACATTGTCATCGAATGTACTGAGTAAAAGTAGTTACATTTTACCATTTAATAATAATAATAAAAAAAAGTCATTTACTGTTTTCATTTCCATAAAGAATTTTCACCATCTCCATTATTGTCCACCAAATTGTTCATCTCCATTATTTTGTTTTATGTTTTTATTTTTTCATTAAAATCATGAATAGTTATTTCCAGGTTTATTTATTATAATGCAAATATCACTTGTTGTCGACGATTTGTCTGTATTTATATATCTGTATATCCTTAAGCATCCATCCTGTTGTATCTTTATTCTTGAAACATGTTATAAAGTGTACTCGTCCCGGAAACTTTTCACAGCTATTGATGCACAACATGTAGAACATGTTTCAGTTAGGGGGCGTCCATTAATTACGTGAGCTCAAAATGGGGGGGGGGGGTCCGGCAAAATCTCACCAAATCTGATTTAAAGGGAGGGTGGGGTCAATGAAAATCTCACGTCAACTTTTTAATTCAGAGAATATACATATTATAACATTTTGTAATATATTCTACGCCCGGGATTCCCCGATTAGAAACAAGCCCCCCGCAAATGTCAGATTTCATTCGGCAGAATCTCACCACGAGGGCGATATAGATACGTCTAATGACCGTCTTCCTATACTACCAAAAGACATGGACGTCATGTGTCCAATCATTACAATAGAGGAAGCACATGAATGCCCATGGAGTGAGTGAAGAATTAGGGAAGGTGGTGTCGCAGCCTATTTTTTTACTTTTACTAAATTTATTTAAATTCGTTATAGTGCACCTTAAACGTAGAATCATTTTTCTCCTCTTCTTTCACAGAAAAAAATGTATTTCATAGAAGACATCAGTAACCTTTAGGTATTTAGTGGTTTCAAGCAAAATACATGAACATATCAAATAAATTTAAGTATTTAAAAATTACAGGGGAAATCTCACGTGAGGGGGAGGGGGGGGGGTCCCGCCACATTTTACCAAATGTCACCAAGGGGGACGGGGGAGGTTCAAATTTTTAAAAAACACCTCACGTAATTAATGGACGCCACCTTAGTGTCTGCTTTCGGAACAACAAAAGCGATCGCATCTAATAAAAGTTCTGGTTTATCGTGCATTTTCTTATTTTGGTTAATAAAATGCTACATACATACCAATCCGTGACTATTGTTTATCGATATCATCAGTTAATAATTGATGCTTTTAGTGTTTGATTTCGGCAATAGTTATTGTAGAATTCGGTAGTTAGCACAATGTCATAAATCTTTGAAGTTTTAAGATGATATTCAAGTAAGGAAATACTACTTTTCTATCATACATCAAAATTTGCCATTACTTATTTGCGAAGTAGATATTCAGATCAAATGCATATTATCTTGTTGCTATAAAATATAAACCCTTCAGAACGTCCTTGTAAGATTCTGGAGAAGGTTTGGTCATCCTGATCAGGATAAGATATTTGTTCGAAGGTTTCGTTTATTGTATGTTTGAAATACTTAAATAATCAAAAACTTGAAAGATATTTCTTTCGGCAAAAAGATAAAGTTTTTTTCTGATGAGAATAACTATTACAAATTCGAAACAGCATAGATTAAGAAGAAATTCAGTTTGATTTAACCAATAAAACGAAGTTTAGGAGAAGAAAATGGCAAGTTTTCTTAAACAGATCAGTTGCTGTTATTTTCCTATATGTTACTACAAAGGAATCTATGAAATATATATATATATATATGTCTATATTTAACAATATTCACTGTAGAGTGAGCTGTCTGACACTTGTTTGCTTTGCCTCCACTAGTTTTCAGCTGAATTAGTGATTGATTTAAGTAAAAAATTAAACGTTAAAAACAAAATTATAAGCGCCATCTTTCTTTTTCGGGTAGTTCTTTTATTATTTTTTTAGCTACATGCTTATATAAAAGTAGCTTCTTTTTTACGTTATAAAAATAACCTTAAATAAATCACATGCATTATCATAATAAAAGATAGATAAATATCTTTACAAAGTTAGCCTAAGAAATTTTTCCAGAACGCTTCTACACAGATGTGGGACAGGGGTGTTGCGATGTTTCTCCAGATTAGGTTGATAGGTTTAATAAGGGTAGGCTATACGGTCGTTGATATCATTTCATTTATTATCTGGAACTATTTATGACATTCTTTATTGTGGTGTGGGCCCGGTAGCCGAGTGGGTAAGGGCGCTTGGCTGCGGGTTGGAGGTGACGGGTTCGATTCCCGGCCTCGGCGGAGGACGGGAATTTTTCCACGCTTCTTTCTCCTCCAAACGGGCCCTAGGGTCTACCCAGCCCTCTTTAGAATGGGTACCGGGTTTCTTTCCCGGGAGTTAAAGGCGGGCGAGCGACGGGCCGACCCCCCGTCCTCAACTTTGTCCTGTAGGTTCTGAGCACTGGAGCCTACCCTCCAGCTGCATTGCGCGGTCCTCTGGGCCTGATCGCAACTTTAACTTTAACTTAACTTTATTTTGGTATGTTTCGTTGTTACTGCTAGCAGTGTACTTATTGCCTACGATAATCACTATGCCGCTTCATTGTTCTGCATTTAATCAATTCATCATATAATTTATAATTTTCTTTATTTACCTTCATCGTTGGAATTTCTTTGAAAACAAATGTTAGATATTCATCTTATTTCTAATTTAATGAAATGTTAAAATTTAAATAAATAAATAAATAAATAAATAAATATATTTAAGGCCAGCTGGTAAACTATTATCTTATAAACAAGTCTCCTATTAGTTTGCTTTTGTAGAGGGAACCTGGTCAGAAGCCTACAGTTGTCAATACTAAGGAATTCCTGCCATTCGTTCACCTTCTGATTACCAGTTTAGCGGATTCATTCATGAGTGAACGGATCTAAAACCCGTACTTCTTTTCTTTCTTAAATCCGGTTTCCAAGTTCAACATAAACATTCTTACATTAAAAACCTCCTCTATACAATATTACTTTGAACTTTCGGAAATTTGTCTGAAATCGAAGTTGAAATTCTTTTGATACAGAGGATAAAAATTTCGATCTTATATATCATTAAATAAAAAACATAAGTATTAGTAGAGATTACAATTTTGTAACTTTGTATTTAATGTCCTTTGTAGTTTCTTTTGAATTAACGTGGTTTGTTTTTTTTTTTAACTTTCCGTATATATTTATTTTAATAAGTCGAATCTGTTTAGTCGAGTAATGAATAATCCCACTTAATATTTTCAAAAGACACTTGACATCTATGATATATCCTAATAGGACATTAAAAAAAAATCCCTCATTTGAGACAAAGGTTGGTAAATTCGGAAAAGAGACGAATTTTGACACTTTTTCCCTCTCTCTTGGAGAAATATTATTTGTCTATTGTGTAGAACTGTTGATTTTAAGTATTATGAATTAAGCTTGCTTTTTTTTTTTCATTTATTATTATTTATAAATAATTTTATATTGCTGGTTGTTTTATGATTTCCATTAAATACAAAATGTTAAAGTTTAATTTTGGAAAAATTTAGTTGATCCATTTATCAAGTGTGAGTAAAGAAAAAAAAAATTGCATAAATTAATTTCTAAAAAGTAAAAGAAAGAATTTTAGCCTAAACTTTACTAAACTTTATATAGATAAAACATCTTATTAATATATAAATCCAAAAAATCATATTTAAATTGCTGAAAGGAGAGTGTAATCAAACTGTAGCCCTCTTCGACACCGTTGGTGTTGGGGTAGGGATTCAGAATTGGTCTAAAATGACGGATGTCCTTATGGGCAGCCACTTAAAAATAAAAAGGACAGACTTAGATTAACGGCACTGCACTGTTTTTTATACTATTGTTTACAATTTAATAAACCTTCTGAAAGCTAAAGTTTTCTACTTGGTTTCCTAACTTTGTTTTGTCATCTTATAACAACATTGTTGGCTGGTTGATAGTTTTGTAACTTAAAAGTTAATAAAACTATTTTTATCTTATTCAGTATTAAGTAAATTTGAAAAAAAAAAAAAGGCAAAGAGAAGTTGTATCTATATTTAAGTTGCGGGGAAAAGCAATATTTAAAGGACCAGTTTTTTACTTCAAAAGAATTAATTTGCTTTAAATTTGACCGAAATTAAAAATGCCAATAGAATGCAACTCGTACTTATCGAAGAACGGAACAAACAAACGATCATAACCATTATGCCCGGGTCACACGAGCATATTTTTTTCAACATTGTTTTGCTACAGTGAAATCAGTGCTGGGTTCCCCCTTCCTTGCTTCCTCGTCCGTCTCGACGAAATTTGGTGAAACAGTGCATTTGATTGGCAGAGTGCTAGCCAATCAGAGTTGAGCTTAAAAGATTTTGGCGGTTTCTCGAAAGCTACGAAAAGACGGCGATTAATCTTTTTTTAGAGGCTAAAATCGTGTTTCGGCAACGCAATTTAGGTAGAATTTGAAATGACTTTTAGTAAGCTGTCAATCTGTTCGAAACTAATTGTAAATTGTATTCAAGCAGCTCTACTATTTGCGAAAGCGAACTGAATTTCGGCTGAAAACAGCGGGTATCCCACAAGCCTCTGCGGCCTTTCACACAGGTCAAGAAGAAATGAAATCTCTCTTTAAAAAGTTGACATCTGCACATTTTGACGCATAGAATTAATTTATTTCAGTAAAAATATTGTTTATTTTTGAAAAATAATCTCCTCACTGTGATATTTAATTCCTAATAGCCTTCGGATTCTCTCGATACGGTAGCCAAAATGGCGCTGGTCAGCTCCTTCGGGATCGTAGCTGGTCGGTTCTGATTGGAGCTCACTAATGAGCATCCCTGAAAACAGGGTTGTATTTAGAAACGTTCTGAAATTTTTTCAATGATGGAATCAGGGTTGAAAATGGTCAACAGAGGCAAATCACACGATCGTAGACCTGAAAGATAGGGCCAACGATTGAAAACAATGATGAAAAATAGG
>JAFIDM010009631.1:47369678-47399449 GCA_023159025.1 Thereuonema tuberculata | reverse complement strand
AGGCTCGTGTGACCCGGGCATTAGGAAAAGCATTTGAACATTAGCGGAAACGGATATCATGATATACATGCAAATAACTAAATATACTAAGTATTTTGTATTTTATCTCCATGAGCAAGAATTTATTTTGCTGTATGTACGTTCATATTGTAATGATTGTGATGAAATAGACATTATCAAATACTTTTCATACCATAGATAACTGTGTTTGTAAATAAATTCTGACGTATCGTAATTGGCTGTTGAAATTCGGATGACTCTTAAATACCCTAATTGAAGTTTGAAAATGGATAATTCGTTCATTTGAAATTAATATAGTTCTTTTACATAGAAACTATGTTGGACCTGTGATTTTGCAATTGAAACTTGATATCGTCCAACTGTTGCTCATATTTTTGTTAATTAGATTTCTTCCATCACTCAGTTATTGTCCATATTCAGTAAATAAATAAATAAATAAGAGTATTTTTGTATGATCATTAGCGTCCGTTACTGTTAGCATAATTTATTAGCAGTGAATTATTTATTTATTTATTTTTTATAATTTTTAAATATAAAATTAATGATGACAAATCCCCCCCCACCCTTCCCCACCTTTCCCTCTCTGCTATATTCCAAACACAATTCTTTAAGTTTGAAATTATGTCTTACTTTACATGATTTGCAAGACATAAAAACTTAGATAGTTTTATGATATAGATTTTTATTTTTTTTTAAGAATATAATAATAGTATGTGGTTTGTTTTATTAGTAGCAATAGTAATTCCAGTCGTATCTAAGCAATCAGTCCACTTTTAATGAAAATCAAATTTGGACCGTGTTCCTTGACCTTCTGTTACCGGTATATTACATCAGTCTAGTGGGTGTATCGACCTTTGCGCAACTGGCCATGATACAAAACTCGCCAGCGATCCCCTTCTGTGTACATTTCAGCGGTCAGTGAATTTATTACGGGGAAGTTATATTAAAACAAGAAACTACATATTTACTGATTGTTTGGATTCTTATTAGTGAATTAGCGACATTTATCTCATTAATAACTCACTGAAAGAATATTTTAAAATTGAAAAATAAATTTAGTAAAAATGTATTTATTTAAAACGATTCTTACTTTCAGTATTTTTACGTTTTAGTATTTTTTTATTTTATTTTTATTTCATAAACGAAATTTAATTAGATTTTTGAAAAATATCCGAATAGCTGAAAGTATGAACTTCACTGCAATCTGTATGAAATTTACTAAATTTTGATAGATGTCATTCTTGGATTTTTCTTTTAATTTGATTTTTTTAAATTGCATTTCTATCTTTCATTCACTCATTTTTATTTGTACTTTGTCCCAGGGACAACATTGTCCATGGAAGATATCGGCAGATAGTGCAGCCGGTTTGCCATTCTTCTGCTGCTCCACGACTCCGTATTCCTTATTCGAAGCAACCCCTTTGGGGTCTTGCTCAGCCGCGACCCGAGGGCGCGCCGGATAGGAATCTGCTCTCCCTCCTTGGGAAAGATACTGAGGAGGTTTCCCAATTGCCTTCCTCTGGAAGCCATTATCGAATGATTTCCGACATCAAGGGAAAGATAAAGAAGCAGACAAACACAGGAAATAAACATCCATGCTGGCGCCGGGATTCCAACCCAGGTTCCGACACATCTGCCTCATGAAAGGCCGTCGCTTTGACCACAAGGCTATGCCAGAATTGCTTTCTGTCGTCAAGACACTTAATTTCAACAATCTTGTCAGTATTGTATCTAAGTTTAATTTGTTGAGAGTTTTTTTTTAACAAAAAATTTTTATGTTTTTAATTAGGAAAAAATGATGAGATTGTGTTAATTTTATTTGGATGTTACAATAATCACTAGCATACGCCCCGTCAACAATGACGGGAGAACAGTGGGATGGCTTTTAGTTGAGATAGAGTATTTATTAGAGATAAGTTTTTTCTGTGTTGAAATATTATTTGTAATTTCTTCATTCATGTCGAGAAATATCTCTTAACGACTCTTCAGTTCGTTGCTGAGGGCGAGCTTCTGCGTCTAATCCTCGTCTGGTCTGCGCTTGTAGTAGGCTAAAAAAATGGACATTGAAATTTAAATTTTAATTGAGTAGGCTAAATTAATGAGTTATAAAGTTATGGGATATTTTTTTCTCTGACTCTTCTCTCATTGCGTCACACACACTGAGGGAGTGATAAGAAATATTAACGACCAATAATTTGAATGTAGTCCCGTGGCCTAATGGATAAGATGTCTGACTTTGGATCGGAAGGTTGCGGTTCGATTCCTGTCGTGGACGTTTCATTGTAGAAATTATTTCTATTTTCACTGGAAATTAAAATTATTTTCCAAACACCCTCTTTGGAAAATAAAATTAAAAACAGACATATCTGGAAATCTATATAAGAGATTAGATACTAGACTTCAGGGGAAAAAAAAAATTTTCAGGCCGTGATTTTGTTAATTGATAAATATTGATACAAAGAAAAACGTTGTTGGCAATTCCCAAACAATCAAGATCGTAATGGTAGTTCAGAATTTTAAATTCCAAACGGCTTAGCTCAGACAGTATTGTTAAGCCCCGCGAACACCATGCACCTTTCCACCAACTTAGTCGGCCGATTTTGACGTCACGAGTTGATAGAGACAGTCTTGAGCCCGTTTTTCAGCAACTTGGCACCAACTTTAGTCGGCCGATTCGAGTTGTTCCTACACCAGCAACTCGGAAAGTTGTAGGGAAATCGTTCGGAATTACCCAATCACAGGGCAGTGTTGGAACACGTCAGTCGTGACGTCACGCCCATGGAAGATATGGCGTCCAAAAATGATGTTCGCCGATTCGATTCGAAGACAAGCGCGTAAACAATGAATATCAGACTATTACGAGTTTCTTTCATGCATAAATAAAGTTTATACTGAAATGCAGTAATTCTATGCGGCAGAATTTATCAGAGAGGTTTCAAAACCTCGATTTTTTCGGATTTTCCACAACTGCTGGTGGAAACGCATTGCATTATGGGATTGCTGCTGACGCGGTAATGCAAAAGGCCGACTTCATGTCGAGTTGCATGGTGTTCGGGGTTGACAAAAGTTGGCCAACTCGAAGTCGGCCGACTAAAATTGCTGGAAAGTTGCATGGTGTTCGCGTAGCTTTAGATGTCTAGGTTACGAATCTTGACTGAAATAATAAAATTTAATGTTGCCGTACTTCCTAAACTTGTTCTTTTCATTTCGTCTGGATGAGATTGATACGAATATCTGCTACAAAATCATTTTTTTTTTTAAATCGTTTATTGAAAAGGTAAATTCAGATATACCTTCAAAGATAAGAAATGTTCTGAAATTTGGGAAGGGCAGCGATGAAATCAATGTAGAATTTAGTAGAAGGTTCGTGATAATGTAATAGGACCTTAGTGTATATCAGAAGCGATATGTATCTGACTCTAATACCGAAATGGTTTTGACTGCAAATTTTAATTGCATTTGATTTGAAACGTTTATAAGAAATGACAATGGGATTTCCAGTTGATTGAAAATCCAAATTATTATCTTACCTTGTTAAGTAAGTATTCACTGAATTATAAAAGATTTAAAGCGAAAGATACCTAACTTTTTTAAGTATTTTTTTATTAACTTTGAAATAGGTTCTATGTCAAATAAAGAACTGAAAACGATACTAAAAACCTATCTGAAAAGCGTTTTTTTTTTTTTTTTTCCTAATTGTTCTTAATCAATTTAATAAGTATCAGGATTAGTTAGGATTACTTGGTTACCCTCAAATCGATGATGAAATGATTGAGTGTCCAATTTTTTGAAAAAAAAAAATACATTTACGGGTAACAAGATGAAGAATTCAAAAAAAAAAATAATGAGAAAGGTAGCGTTTGGAGGAAAAATAAAAGTAAAGTCGTGAAAAATGATATTCCGAAAAAATTTAAAGCGTCTCAGTTTTTTAGCATCATTGAAACTGTATTCGACGAATACGCACATATTTCGTTTGGGTTTAATATACTTAGCGTGTGTAAAGCATTAGTGGTTGGTTTTCCTCATGTGTCTTTTTTTTTAAATAGTGTAATTTTCTGATTTAAATTCGAGATAAATCTAATGATATTACTGTATTATTCCCGTACAACTATTAATAATCTAAAAATACATTTTTCACTCTTCCATGAATCCAAGAAGGAAGAAGAGACTATGGATTTCCGAAGAAGGGATTAACCAAACACAATATCGTATTTGCTTGCTAGATACCATTACAACTTTTATACATTAATTTTGTATTCTAGGTATAATAAGTGAATAAAATAAATTTATTTAGCCTTATAAAATATCTAAAACTGAAACATGGGTTATCAGGCTTATTTTTGTTCTGACAATTGCATATGATTGGCAAAATTTTTTATCAAAATAGAGACTAAAGTTTACTCGTCGGAATCAATGTGGACTGTTTACTGGTGATTGCTCCTAAGCCGATGATCGCCATATTAGCGTGAAACAGCTATTCTAGGATGTCACTTTGTAAACACTTGGTGTCACCCTTTGGTATTTACTAAAGTTTACTATGTAGTGTCTGATGGAGTTCGTGATGTCATTGGTGTCTGTGAGGTAAGGTTAGTTGAAGGGCTGTGAGAGGTAATTCGTGTTGATTTTGGGAGATGTGGGGACCCCCAAACAACTTAAAGATGATGATATTTAAGCCTACTGTTGCTTCTTCAACCAGACAATATAAGAAAGGAAAACTAATGAAATCTTAAGTTGTGATATAGAAAACGTACCTGGACTATTGTAATTCTTATTTTATATACATATATATATAGTTGATATATATGTAGTTGATATTTCACAGTTTCATTCACACTATGATCAATCGCCTGTTTATTACAACAACAACAAAAAATTAACCAAACGATAATTTATTCTTGTAGTTTTCTCTTGTTAATTAGATTAATGCATTTATATCTTTGCTAGTACAGTGCAACTTGGATAATTCGAAGCTGAAGGGACCACTACAAAACTTCGAATTATCCAAGACTTCGAATTAAACAAGTTACATCTTTTAACTTTAATTTCAGGTCCACTGAATGCTTGAAAAGATTATTCTGTCAATACGTAAATATTTATTCAGAAAGATCATGGTATGAAAGACTTAAACACTATATGTATGTAAAGAAAATAAGATTTATATTACATAAGCTACAGTACATATTACATTCAGTACAGAAAATTATAGTTTTCATTGCACAAAAAATTGTGCAATGTCTGATTGTTTTGTAGATTCGGTCGCTTAAGGTCAGCAAAATCGTTAAGCATGTTTAGTGAACGGAAAACAGCTTCACTTACGTTGGTTTGTCCTTCAATGTACCGACGAAATTCGGCGCTATCAGTACTCGTTGGCGATTTCTTCTTCACACCCTTTTCCATCTCGCGAATGACGGCGATCTTTTCAGCGAACGTTAAATTCTTGTACACGCGTGGTTTACTGAAAGACATGGTGACACTGACAGCAGGAAGCTCGAATGGCGTCTGAAGCGTCACGTGTCGAACGGTGGCGGGAAGGGGATTTCAGTTGTCACGTGTCGAATTTCTTAACGATGAAATGCCGAAAAGTCGTTATGGTTCGAAATTTTTTATAAAAAACTTCGAATTATCCACGATTTTTAAAAATTGATTTAATAAGAAATTCAAGGGACTAAGAGAAATCTTCGAATTAACCACGATTTCGAATTAAAGACGTTCGAATTATCCAAGTTGCACTGTATATTAATCTTTAAGCACAACTACAGGAATCTAGAAATAATTCTGTGAAATGACAGTGAATAAAATGTTAAGCAAGTGTTACATCTTAATCTATTTTTTTTTTTTAAATTTACTAACAGAATAAGATATTCGGGAGTTCATATAAGAGAGTGTTCATATATAAGAGTGTTTAATAAAAAAGAAGGGTTGGATAGTAAATCCGTTTCAGACCTCGTAAAGGGTCATTCTGCCCCCTCAAAAAAACAATACGAAGTCAATGGATAATCCTCAATGATAAAAGTCAGTGATGAAAAGTCCAGTAGATTTGCAGTAAAAAGTCCAGTAGAAAGAATGATCTTGATATTAAAAGTGGGATAGTATCTGTGGTAAGAGGAATCTATCCAAACAAATCTCGCAACTGTTTCTTGCCAAAGCAGGGCAAAAACATAAAATGTGGTCAGGAGCTTCATAATTCATCCCACATTTCCTGCAGATGCAGATATATATTATGAGTACAGTGTTCTGTTAAAAGGCTGTAATCATCCTACAATGTCTCCTATCCAAGTTCAGGATTTTTAATAAACAGTTTAGCGTTCTTCTTATCTTGCGAGGTAACTAAGCACTGCAGTGCCTAGGGAACTGTTTTCCAGTCCCAAGTAATAGTTTACCAAGATCAAAAGGAAAACCTAAAAAGGGTTCCGGGCCAAAAGGAAGCAAGGAAGAACCTCTCTTGGCCAACTGATCCCCTTTCTCGTTTCCGTCTATGCCGAAATGTCCGGGAACCCAGTATAAATTGACCAAATTTGTCCTGGCCAGACAGATTAAGGCTTCCTATATTCAGCAATAAGATATGATGTGCTTTATATATAGTGCCAATATCTTCAGATACATAACACTATGTCAACTAATAAAATGAGATTAAAAAGTCAAGAGAGATAGTTGCATTGAAATTCTAAAATTAATTGTTGTTAATTTATTCAAGCCTAATACATACTGCAGCTAAAATATTTCTTTATATACAATATTCTTTGCTCTTCCTTCTGGTGCTTATGTCGTCCATATTGACTGATTTTGAAAATGATGCAGTGATCAGTTGGATGTGATAAACAAAATTGCAAACCACCATCAAACTAAAGGTTTCCGAAAATGGAAACCTATCATTCAAAAGTAAGTGATATGCAAAATAGTTATTCTGGGAATATTTTTATTTATGTTCTTTGTGTGATTGCAACTTTAAATTTATTGACCATTCCTTTCCTGTATATTTAAAAATATTAAAAAGTGATTTCCTTACTCCTAATTATTTTCTTGTAAGTTTCTCGAATGCAACGCACGTCCTCTTTTCATTAATGATAGAGAAAACATTAATTAATGTAATCTTTTCGTATATTGGAAGAGATTCTCCTTGATGGTTTTAAGAGCAGATACGTTTAGTTTACTAAACGAATTTTCCAGAGTAAATGATTTGATGAATCAGTTGAAAATTAATTTCTATTATCGAAAGATTTTGAATTGGTCCTTTGTTGTCGATTTAAGGAGAGATACAGGGACAGAGTTGGTTCTAGTTTTATGCGTAAATAATTACTGTAATAAGTGATAAATCGTGACCTTCGAAATTAAACCCACCGGCATGAAAACCCACGTGATCTCCAGTGAAGCAGGATAGTAATTGATCAATTGACCGACTGTTCACTTCCTCCCTCTCCCATTCTGGTACCCGTACTAATGATATTTTTGTATATTGAAGAAGAAAAGATATGGAGGAAAAATTATTTGAAATACAGCCGGATTTTTTTTTTTTTGTCATAATCAAATCAGATTTTCGAAATACGATTACATCCAGAAACTATGCATCAATAACTAAATAGTCCTTTATTCGTAGAAATGGATGTGACACCTGCAAAATTAAAGGTTTAACAAAAAATAATTTTATGTTTTTTAATTAATTATCTGTGGGCCAATTTATACTGAAATTATTTTTTTCAGTAAAGACCACCACTAGACATCAAAAAATGACGGGATGCTAATAAAATCTAAAAATTAGAGATTCTAAAATTAAAGTAATAAAAGAGTGCTATCAGAAACTAAAGTCCGCCAAACCAAAGAACGACCGTGGCCACCAGATGTCGCAATAGTAGAATTTAAATCGATTGTATATGTCAGTGTTTATGGCGGGAAAGTTTATGGCTTCTGATTGGCGAATCTCAAGCGAGGCAAACCTTTGTCAATAGTTTCTTTTAAGTCCTGGAATGATTAAGGGATCATAGGTGCATTTCAAGGTCAGAGTCGTTGTTTCGTTTGGCCGATAGTAAAATATTGCAGATCTCACGAAGAAAACGAATGCTGCTGCCATCTAGTTATAACTTCCAATATTTTGGCTGGAACGAAACACTGCTGAGAATATAGTATATTTTGTTACTTACGATTGGATGAACGATGGATGTAATAAAATTAATTTTACATTCCCTTTTAATTTAATATAAAGAATTCTTGAATTTCTGACGAATCGTTGTAATTAACCAATAAATGCCGTTCTTAAATATGATTATAGAATGCATTTAGATATCTTATAAATACAGTATTATTTTATGGAAGTATTACGACACTGAAATTCACAGTCTCACTTTTTTTTTATTCCGATTTTAAGACCGTGGAATGTATTATGATAGCCGTTTGCATATAATGTGCGATCACATAAATATCGAAATAAAATAGGCGATTATTAGTGTTGAGTTTTTCCTAGAACGTCTGATACTGTTGTTGGATTTTTGAACGACGTTTTAATGGGCCGTTTTCGCACGTTCTTGGTCGAGAGCCAAGTGTTTGATCGGGCCTTTCCATACGTTGCATAGAAAAATGCCTTGTCTGCAGATCGAGACAGAAAGTTGACTGATAGGTTGTGCTTTGTTTGGTTTTCGCACAGATTACATTTGCCTATACAGTCTTTATCTAAGGCTATCAGTATCGTGTAACAGGGGTAATTCTGCCTTATTTTTCTAACTCTTGGTGATAGCTATCGGTTTGGTTTGAATTTGGTATAAAATCATTTTTTTTTAAGATGAATTTATTACATGCATACTATAAAGTCATCATGTAAAACATAAATGAATATATACGCAGATTTGTAAACAAAAGTAATTACTTCGGATTTTGTAGTTGAAATAAATAGTTTAGTAGTTTGGACTCAAGAAAATGTTTAATTTTTTTATATATATAAACCTAGGTATTTTTTCGATCTGTGTTTTTACATATTCAAGCAGTTATTTTTTATTATTATTATTATTATGTTTGTATGTTTCAAAACTTGGGTTTCCCCAGCAAAAACAGTATGGCGGGTCAAGGACCAAAGCACATATTATTATTATTATTATTAAAGCATAAACAAAAATATGCCGACAAAATTTCTTTGTTTTGTCTCTTATTTAAATTTCCGTTAAACACGCATTAAATACTATACCTACGACAGTGCCGGGCCACATCAGTTGTGCGCTTCTGGCCAAATTTGAAAATTGCACTCCACCTTCTCTCCAACAACACGCCTCCACAGAGATAAATGAAAGCTTTCATTTTAATGCCTGCGACTTACTCATTGCAAAAATATATGTCAACGACAGAGGATTGTATTGATATTAAAAGTAGAAAGTGTAACATTTAATAGTTCAAATTGTATTTCATTGTAACCTTAGCTTGCTGCACCTAGGCCGGCTATCTCTCTCGCAGTCCTTTACAGGTTAAGTTAACAGGTACTGACAGCATCTGTTGAAATTACGGGAATTTAAAAAAAAAAAAAGAACGTAGAAAGTGTCTAGGAAAAAACAAAACAAAACAGGTATCTCTTTCTTATTGAATTCCTAACCTTTGTGATCATTTCTCTGTAATTTTGAATGTAAAATTGGAGGATGTATGGGACATTTTCTTTTGTTTGAAAGAGAGAGCAGAATGATTCAGGCTTGAACAGATTAACACAAATTGGAACTGGAAAAACGAAGTAAACAAAGTTTCGTGTTTATTTCTTGAATATTTTTTTTTTTCCCTGCTGCGACGCATCATTTTGGGAGAAACATGACAAATCAAAGTTGGACAGATAGACATGAAAGTCAAAAAAAAAAAAAAAAAAAATAATAATAAATAAATAAATAAATAAATAAATAAATAAATAACAATTCTTCCATAATTTTCTCATAAGGACGAACATTTTTTTTTTTATCTTAACTATTTGCTTGCAATGATACACTTCTTGATCTCGACGTGATTTGTTGATTTCAATCTTGAAATATATTTATGCATAAAATATTATTACATTGGGCAGTTCTGAATGGCTTATGAACTGTAGAGGTTTTATGTTGCAAAATTTTTTCCCGTCAATTTGGTAATGTTTTAGATTCTGATAGTGTATTTTTACTACATAGTTATTCCAATTTCCATTTTTAGATTTCTATTATTCTCTCGTCATTCTCTACAGGTTTTCGTGCTCCTTTGATAAACATTTAACACAGAATGTAATTGGTTTCCAGTTGCTCAAAAAAAAAATATTTTTCTTTTTTTCCCTTTACATTTTTAAGCAGGTTAAAGAAAATACTGTTCGGTTTTGTTTACGAGACCCTTCAACGCTTTTGCGCATGCGTCAGGTCTCCTTCGATTTCTTCAAAATAGGGGCGAGGAGAAACAAAGATGGGATGTTTACTTTTTATAATGTTAGTTTACTAGTAGCTGCGTCCTATTTGCGCTTTTCGGGAAAGAATTATAGAAAGAATAAATACTATTGCAAAAATGCTCCTCCCTTATTTTTTTCTTAAAAGCGAAAATGTCCAAAAGAATTCCTTAGGAAAGTACCATCTCAGCGTATCACCCCTCTGCAGAGTAAAATCGTCCCGAAGTGGTATCTCTGCCTTTCAAAACCGCACAGTAATAACAAATATTATTATAAATAATGATAATAATCATAATAAGAATAATAAAAACAAACTAAGGAAAGCTACAGTTTTTAACTACAAGAGGAAGGCTGCGACGCTCCAACCCTGATCGGTAGTTTTCAGATGAAGATACTAATATTACCTTTTTGTCGTGGCTTTTATGCTGCACATGGTTTTCAAGGCCCATCAAATAACAAGTTGAATGTTTTTTAACTTGTGTTAGGGAGGCCTCTCAACAAACGCTTGTCTTGTCATCAACTTATCCTGTAGTTGAAAGATTGAGTAATGAGTGGATGACTGTGGTGTCATCCTAAAACAGCTGCTTCACTCTGATTATCGCTTATCTGACCAATTGGTACTTCAAAGGTCTCGGTGAGAATGTTGGTCAGATAAAAAAAAAATCGGATGAAGCTGATATATGAGTGTTAGATGTATAAATATTTCTTAAGCATAGCTTTCATAACTTTGAAATGCGTTGCTGACCAATTAACAGATTGATTTTTTAAAACGTACCTTAAATGTAATATGATGAAGTAATTTTCATGCAATTTTCATTTTCAAAAATTTAATTTGACTTTTTGAAATCAGTATAATGTGATAGTAGCTCAAGTTCAGTAAAAAAAATATTTAATCAACAGTTCAAATAAAAAAAATAATGTATATAAAGTAAATGATATATTACTAGCCTATTATTACATTTGATTAAGGGTAGTCCTTTCTTTTTAACACACTCTCTTAACTCCTGCTATGATCAATAATGTTTTTCCGCCATTAAAAATCAACCAACCACAATCCTCCTATGATTTTTGCTTTTTTTTAAATAACAATTCTGGAAATAAATTTCTTATTTTTGTTTACTCCTTTATTTGATAATGTCAGAACTTGCAATAGCAACTGTCTCAGACCTTTACTATTTGAAGTTTATATAAATTACATTTGTTATTAATAATAATTATTATAAATGACATTATCAAATCATTAATTAGTAAGATATATACGGGAGTCGGAGGATGGGACGCTGTGGCCCTCCGTCAGAACTTTTATAAAAATATTGGCCCTCAGACTTCCTAGTGTCTGGTTGCGTACCCCTTAATCTGTAAGCTATTTTTTTTCATTTTTTATGTTTACTGTTAATTCAATATGTGTTTTAAACTCTCGTTTATCGAATCCATCTTATTACATTTGTAATATAAATTTGGTTCTTTATTATTTCAGATCAAAGATCATTAACGTTTTTAAATCGTTGTTTCAGTTATTAATTGATCTAATCTTCGGCGTTAAAAAAATAATTGTTTTGTTTACAATCAGTAAAGAAGCCGAGATTTTGGAAAATTAAATGAAATTATTAGTAAATTTCGGTAAATTTAATGAATGAAGTTTCAATGAAAATATTTGTTAAAAAAAACTATACATTTGTCGTAGAAATAGATTATAAATCAATCCTTTATCTGCATCACCTGCCTTTAATTAAAAAAAATAAAATAAAAATAATTATTTCTTTTCAGAATTTTGAATAAAACTGCAGTGCGTTACATAAAAGTATCTTCTAAATTAATAATTCTTATGTAAAATATAGTGTCTTGACATGAAGACGTCTGTTCGAATATTTATTTTTTTTAATACTTTCTGACATATTTTACTTCCCTGACCACAAATAATTTCTTCATGACTTGATTTCTCATTTGACACCTTGGTGTATCTAGCATTCGGTTTTACATCATAAAACTTAAAGGGTTGGAGTCCTTCTGAACGTTTCAACTTGTAATGAATAAAGGGGTAGAACTTGTTTAAAGAGAACAGGTTCTTCTTTGCAGTGAATATTGTGAATTCAAAGGATTCGCATTGAACGCACGCAAGTATATATCTGTCCACTGTTTTGATTTATGGAAGCGGTTGTGGAATTTCGAATTGGTGTAAGGCAACCAAGACTTGCATTAAATTAGAAGAAAGATAGACAAATGGTTAACACATGAGGCCTCAAAATGAAAAGACAAAAATATCTTCTCGTAAATCTTTTATGCTGATTTAGAAACCACAGTTTCTATACATTCAGTTTACTAAATTTTATAAAAATATATGTAATTTACTAAACTGAATGTATATCCATGTTATCGTGAATTTGCATGGCTTGAATATGTTATTGATTGATACTGCTTTTACATGTATTACTGGACTGTTGTGAGTTCGCATTATTGTCCAACTGAGCTGTAATTGAATAAAAATAGAAGGGAATAGTAGCTTCCATTTCGAATGCATAAAATTGTTTGATATTATTATTATTTTTATTATTATTATTACTTCAAAAAAATAATACAGTTGTTTCAAAAAAGGAAATTTTATGCCAATATGAACAATAATATTAGGAAACAAGAAAAATATTTTATGGAGTACCATAAGGAACTAACTTAGGTCCAGTCTTCTTTATAATGTTTAAAAATGATCTCTTCTGTGAAATCAAACTACTATGCTGTTAATAAAAATCTACTAATGTACCACATACTGTACAAAAATCAATATTGAAAACTGGATGCACGATAATAAACTTAAAGAAAAAAAGATAAAAACCAAATTATTTTTACCAGACAGAAAAAAGCAAACGATAAATTTCCAGCTTTTCACCAACTAAAAAATATAACACCCATTAAAACTGAAGTCCTCATCTACTACGCGTTATTCTATTTTAAATTACGGCATTGATATCTGGACTAATACAAATGAAACAGCTCTTGATTATCTAAAAAAAATTAACATATTAAAATACTAAAATTAATTTTTCACCCAAAAATTTGGAATAACATAAATAAAAAGAAACTATAATTTACTGAAGTACGAAATTTTATTTCAAAACAAAAATTTATTCATAATGTAACGAAAGTTATAAAATTTTAGAAAAAGTAACAATAATCAAAATTATCATCTTAGTACAATAAAGTAAAATTATTATATACTATAATAGCTGTGGACAAACAAAATGTTGATTTTAAAATATGCAAAGAATTATGAATAATATGATCTCAATATTTTTTTCAACTTTGCAAATAGGTTGAGGGCGTGAAAGTTTCCTATCTCCAATGACCACCTTGTCAAATTGAATGTTCTGAAGTATGAATGTTCAATTGTTTTTATTTCTATTAAAATAAGTTTTTTTTTTTTTTTAATTTCATTCCTCTTTTTTCGTATTTTTTTTTAAGTGTTGTTCTGTTCTTTTATTTTACTCTTTGGCGGCTATAACCTACTCGAAAATTCTACCTTTATGAAGGTCTACAAAGAATTTTCGTCATTTCTTTTATATTTAATTAATTACTTGTGCTTTGTTGTTGACCCTTCGTCTGTTTTAAGAAGAATCATATATAATCACTAGATTATCCATTAAAACAAATTACTTACTATATGGTTTCGCTAGAAATTTCGGATTGGTATTGTATATATATATATATATATATATATATATATATATATATTTTTTGGCCTTCATTTTTACCGAATTTCATTGAAATTGGGGCATTGGGGTAATTTATATAGTCTGTGTCTAAAATAACTTTTCCTAGTTATTTGTCCTTTCTTTTTACAGCCATGCATTTAACCCTAATATCGTAATCCTAATCAAATATAGTAAATTAGATACTTCATTTTGCAGAATTTTTTTACAGGAGATTGAAAAAGATTTCACGTGAATTGTGAATTTCATTTAGAACAGTCTTTTGAAGAAATGTGAAAATACGTTTTACGAAAATTCCGGATTAATTTTAGACTTGAAGTTATTTTTTCGATGATATTTATTTAAGTATTTGTGACATCAGAAACAACGTCACAGTCTGTTAAGATAGAATTTTCTCTATCAACTGAAATGTTGTACATAATTGAATTTTATACTAAACTGTACTACTACTGGGTGATTTGAAATTCCATGTATAAACTTTAAAGTTACGTCAAAAATATAAAAGCAAATCTCATTCATAGTGGAATATATGTCCGCAAACGCCATCCGAATGTGCTAATGGCACTGTTTGGCAGCACATTAGTTGGATAGTGTGAGTTGTCCTGCATTGATTCCTTTCCTCTGAGGCTACCTCAAAGACATCGTCTACGAGACCCCCATTGCCTCTGACGCTGATCTCGTCGCAAGAGTCTCTGTGGCAGCTGGATGTGTTCGCGAAAGACCTCATATTTTTGCACATGTTCGGCAGTCCATGCATCGACGTTGTGAGGCGTGTATTACTGTTGGGGGAAGGAACTTTGATCACCTACTGTGAACCAGTAAATGTACATCTTACTGCCATATTGTAAACATAGGGCTAATAAACAAGTTGTCTTTTTTTTTCTGAACCTTGGTGTACCTTCTAGCACATTCGGGTGGCGTTTGCGGACATACGTTCCACTATGGTTTGTTTTTGTATTCCTAACCTACCTTTAAAGTTTGTACAGAGGATTTTGAATTACACTGTATATTTCCTCATTGTAATTAGAAGTGTACGTTAATAATTAATTCAATTGCTATCGATCGTTATAAAAATATTGATTAATAAAAAAATCAGTTCCAAACAATTTAAAATAGTTTTACGTTTTATTTCAAATTGATAAATAAATTTAAGTGCTGAATTAAAATGTCTATTAGTAACATTGATTACATCTAAACTGGTTTTGATTTAAATGAATTAAAATGTAAAGTGCAAAAATATATATACTGTATCTTCAAAATGTAAATATAATTTAGTAATTGATGAATCATATAGTTCCAAGCCACACAGCTTTCACCATGAAACGCTAAATTTATTGCAAACAACAGGTTTATAAAATTAATGGAATACGATCAAATGAGAAACAATTGAAATATATGGGAATTTGGTGATTGGGTTGTCATCTGATCTTGTTTGTTATGTACTTGGAATTCATTATCAGTTATGCTGTTGTTACTATTAACTGTTCAATCTTTTTAAAAAAAAATCCTTTTTTTTTTTTTTTTCCAAACATAAATTTTTGATATTAACATCTACATTATCATCTATTTTTGATAAGCTAAAATTAATTTGTGAACACTTGCATAGAAATTAACGCAAATTTCTGTTGTTATATTATTATTATTATTATTATTATTATTATTACTTTGCTTGATCTTCACGTATATACTTGTAGCCATTATAAATTAGATTTATTGATTTTGTTAATTTGCGTGAGTATGTTTTGATGAGATTAAGGTTTGACTTCTGTTTACATAAATTTAAAAGAAAAATCATTTTCTGAAAGAATCTTGAATACAGTTATTGATTACTTGATTTGGTAGATGTCGGGACAATTGGATTAGACTGTATGGGGATAGTCACGATTGAGTCAGATTCAATCGATTGCAGTACTTCTCCCCATCTTAAGCGAATTCTTTCTGATAGATGACAGAAAGTAGTACTTATATAATTATTGTAATATGATTGAATGTAAGAATATTTTTCTTCCTGAACTATGATAAGGTGGCGTCCATTAATTACGTGAGGTGTTTTTAAAAAAATTTGGATCCCCCCTCCCCCTTGGTGAGATTTGGTAAGATGTACTGGGACACCCCCTCCCCCTCACGTGAGATTTCCCTTATAATTTTTAAATAATTAAATTTATTTGATATGTTCATGTATTTTGCTTCAAACCACTAAATACCTAAAGGTTACTGATGTCTTCTATGAAATACATTTTTTCTGTGAAAGAAGAGGAGAAAAATGATTCTACGTTTAAGGTGCACTATAACGAATTTAAATAAATTTAGTAAAAGTAAAAACATAGGCTGCGACACCACCTCCCCTTATTCTTCACTCACTCCATGGGCATTCATGTGCTTCCTCTATTGTAATGATTGGACACATGACGTCCATGTCTTTTGGTAGTATAGGAAGACAGTCATTAGATTTGGTGAGATTTTGCCGGACCCTCTCCCCCATTTTGAGCTCACGTAATTAATGGACGCCCCCTAAACAAATATCGTAATAAAAGCATTTCTTCGCCATTCATTTGAATCTTGAGAGAATGTACTAGAATCGATGGAAAACAAATTCGATTGTTAGTTTTTACTTAAGTGAAATTAATAATAACATAAGCTTCATTTTATGTATAATTCAAAATCACTTTTACAAGCTTTCAGCCCTTGTATAACATCTGATAGCCTTGAAATTGGGACTTTTATATTCATCATTTAAAAAAGAAGACTTAAGATATCCTGCAACTTCTCGAAAAGATAAATTTTGTGGTGCTTTTGATCCTTTCTGTTATGTTAAGTGATTCTGATTTATAACTTTCAGTTTGTCAAAATATTATAAATAAAACTTAAGTAAATTTTAGTTTTCTTAGGTTCCAAATAATAGAAATGGATAAACAAACAAAATCTTTTTAAACCATATTAGATAACTTCTTTAATAACTATTTTAATTCTTTTAATTCTCTTTTCATCACATAGAATTAAAATAGTTATTAAAGAAGTTATCTAATATGGTTTAAAAAGGCCTATGTGATGTAAGGAGAATTAAAATAGTTATTAAAGAAATAGAAATGTGTATTTGGAAAGTATAAGATTCCTTGTAATTGTCATCGTTGTAGATAGGAATAACCTTTGACCTTTCTGCTTATCGATGAAATTCTCTTTTATCAACTACGCTATCGGCATGTATTCATAAAAATTTAATAAAATGGAAAAAAGAACTGTGAGTTGCAATACTGGTATACGAATGGGTTAGTCCCCAAAACATGGCTATCCATTTCAAGCAAAATTGTGGTTTAAAAATCGAAAATTTGTTTGGATTTGAAGATTAAGTGGAGGAGTTATAATCAGTCAAAGGTGAAATTGTTGGATAAAGTATCGGACAGGAAGACAAAAAAAAATATATATATTTAATATTTATATTAAATTGGATGCAAGGTTTGTGACAGTAGCTGATAAGACGTCAAATTTTTCTTTAAAACAATCAAACAATAAAGTGTCCTTTGATGAATTAGCTTTGTAATCAAATCATTCTTGATCTATTTAAACTTTATTGGATAACAATGACATATGTAATGTGAGACAGCATATTGAGCTTGTTTGTTATAATGCAATTCAACATATTGCACTCGTTTGTTATAATCATAAGGATGTAAATCCCATTGTAAATAGTGTTAAAAAAACATTAGGCTTGAAAAAGGAATGGCGTAAGTAAACATTCCGAAAATTTGTCTATCTTATGAAGTCGTATTCTCTTATTAAGATGAAGAGGTAAGAAGAGGGTATTCTTTAAAAAATATTTTCATTGATAGGTGGGAAGCTTCGGTGTTTCTCAAATTTACCGTGCTGCTTTTTAAATCATTTGCATTTATAATTCTGACCAACTTTTGTATTATCTCTGGTAATATTACTAATTAGGCTATATTTAAATATTACATTATTTCTTTGCTTATTAAAATATGTAACTTGTTACATTCAAATTCATTGAAAAATCTATATAGAAATACAAATTCTTGTAGAATAAAATAAATTTAAATTTCGTTTGCTGACTTTCGAATATCCTCAAGAAAGATCCAAAATTAATTGTTGAAATAGTGATTATTTGTTTCGCAGGTATTACTTTATCGTAATAATCGTATTCCAACGAAATTAGTTTAATGCTGCTTTTTTTTTGCTTTAAGCTCCTTAGTTTGTAGTTTAGTTTTTACCAAGAACAATAGGAATCTCATCTTCATTACCGTTTGTTTATTTTTTAAATTTCTGCTTTGGATGATAGATAGCTGTGACTTACTGTGGTTTTATTATCATAATGGGATTTTGACCTTACAGTGTATGCTCAGTGTATATCATAATTAACAGATAGGTTTCAGCTACAAAGTGCAAGTTATCACTAAAGGTTCAGTTTCTTAAAGATACATAGTTTTTGGGCTATCTTCATTACAGGCATACTAAGGACGGGGTATCGTATTTCGACGCAAAATTGCATTCTAAATGCTTTTTTACAGTGATCCCTCGCTATTTCGCGCTTCAAGTCTCGCGGCTTCAGTGCATCGCGGGTTTTCTCCAAGATAAAAACCCCAACTACACCGTCAGCGACTCCAGCAGAAGAGCATCCGAGAGAACCTCAACCCTCTACGAGTGGGAGTGAGTGAGTGAATGTATAATATTAAGATTTTATAATTGAAAAGATTTAAGTAAAATATACTGTACATATATATATATATATATATATATATAACAAATTTTACTCTTTTAAAAAAGTTACACAGTGTAAACGTTCACCCAAACAAACAAAAAAACACGTTTATCACTGGCATTTTCTTAGGCAAGACGGGCCTCAACCAGGGGCCTAAGTGTTGCTAAGGTATTGACATAAAATGTTCGCAGTGCCAATGATGGCTGTCTTTTGTAATTCAGCTGTTGTTATTGCTGGGGCTCCAAGTCTGGTATATATATATATATATATATTATATACAGTATATATCTACTGTATACTGTATAAATATATATATTTTAAACATTCTGGTATGCACACACACATACGAAAATTCCTAGGAGGGGCCAATCCTACTTCGCGGATTTTCACCTATCGCGGGGGGCTCTGGTCCCCATTAACCGCGATAAACGAGGAATTCCTGTACCTGCATTTAGAGCATATATAGATATTTATTTGGAGTTTTAGGTGCAACAAAAATAAAAAAAAAACACAGCACACCCTTGTCTCTCACTGACTTTCACTCATTCACAATTTCCACCATTCAGAAGACAGGTAATTTGCAAAATAATTAAAAAATACCATTAGTATTTTATAAATAAATAACAGAACTTTATATTCTATTCATTAATAAAACAATCAATTCTCCAGATATTCATCATAATCCATTCTTCCTCCTCTTTTAACTCTCTTATTTACTGTTCTTTTCCAGAAAGGTTTGGTTCACGGTTTTCTGAACTATTATTAAGAGGGTCGTGTTTGGTTATAAATTTTGTCATCAGTATTCAATATAAAATTAGCTTCTAAATCTTTCTTAAACTTCTACCAATTATTGATAACTACACTGTTCATTCTGATCCTTTGTCGTTTTATATTTGTAGTACGAATTATGGAAATAAAAATATATATTATAGATAGATAGATAGATAGATAGACATACACACACACACACACACACACCCCTCTTTCTTACTTTCGTAAAGAATATATTTTTATACTGTGTCATTGATAAAATTAAGATTGCAAAAAGTAAAAATGTCTTTAATGAATCACCAAAAAAAAAAAAAAATTAAATAAAAATCAGTCTGATAGTTTCAAATGGATTGTTTTTGGGGAAAAAAATGTCAACAATCTTCTTTCTGAGTTTTTGCTATTTTACTGAATTCTGTTTAATCAAATGTATGTTTTATGTATTTCTAGGGCGTACTCCTTGGTGGATTCCTCCAGGGTGTCAACGTTCCTTATTTCCATCCTCCTCATCGTATATGGCAGCTTCAGGTAAGTCCCGAGCAATATTGTTACTTCAAATTTGTTCTGAAATTAAGAAAAACAAAGAAGGGATTAACAAAGTAAGTACGTGTAACGTCAGAAGTAAATACTTAAATGAAAATATAACAAAGAATAAGTTGAATGAGCAGATCTTTTATGATAACTTATTATTGACTAAAAAAAAGATAAAATATAAATAAAATGAAAAGCAAATTAACGTCCACTGTCCAGTTGTGATTTTTTTCTCCATTTATAATAAAAAATGTCAAACACTAAATTTTTCCTGAAAAATGCAGTCATTATACTGTTTGTTTTATAAAATATGTAAATAGTATGTAATTGAAATATAAATTAATAATGTATAATATAATATAAACCACATATAACTAAAGTAAATATTGTTTTATCACAAAAAAAAAAAAAAAAAAAAAAAAAAAAAACCATCATCCTTAAATAACCTATGTGAATGTGCTAAAAAAAAAATCCCTTTAGATTAAACATTCCTCATAATTTTAATAAAATTCTTTTGTTATTTTCAGTTAATAACTTGAGTAATAAAGAAAGTTTCAATATTTTGTCTGTATTGCCTTTTTATTGTGATCCTTTAATATTCTAAATTCGGTAAATTTAAATAAATATATATGCACTTACATTTTTAAAGCAGTAAAATAATTATTTTATCTAAATTTAGGAAAAGGTAAGGTGGCCTAGTGTTATTTGAATAATAAAAAAAAAAGTCATAATAATGTACTTCCAATTCAATATTTTAGTTTCACTTTTAAGATTTTATTAATTATTAATGAAACTGCAGTAATAATAAGTTTTATTTCTTAAGTATTAATTTTTTACGAAATTAGATGTTGTTGTTGTTAATAATCTCCATTTCGTTATAATTAATTAGATAGCATTCTTAAAGTACAGCTTTGATACAAAAAAAACCTAAAAAATTAAAAAAAATATATTCCTATAGTTAAAACAGTAAAATGTTTTAATTATGTTACTGGTAAATACTTGTTAGAATTGAAAACCATAATATTTCATGTTTCTTTTATTTTGTCGATTATGAAATCAAAAGTGTGAATGTTCAGTATCAAGAGAAAAATACTGTCAACTAAAGTTGAACATAAATACAAGGCACTAACTTGTCCTAAAATCTTTACAATAATATTACATTAATAGAAATGACAAAAATGGGCCGAGCTCACTTCGCGTATCTCTCATTGGTTCGCTTTCGCTTACTCTGAACCTTGCCATTCGGCCAACTCTTATTTTTCTTCACCGCGATTTAGTGTATTCAGTAATTATTGTAGTCAGCTGCTTGACATGCTGTAGTCCTTTTAACATTAGCATTTTTCATTCGTTTATTCATATTTCTTATTGGCAATTACTACCTAGGCACAGTCTAGAAACCTCTTATTTGCCACGAAACTTGAACCTTTCCACCCTATCTTTAATTATAAGTAGTTTTATTTCTAATTAATGATATATCTGCCACTTTGATGAACCAAAATACAAAATAAGATAAAATGGAAATCCTGAACTTAAAGAAACATTCGGAAAAACGATGTTTTAATTCGATTTTGAGGCTTCTGATAGGAAGCCTACTAATCCCGGTTTGCCCGTTATTCTGTGGATAAGAATCCCACAATGCAACGCACAACAATCGCAACTTTTGCATTCGCAACACTCCCATCTACAATACAGCTCAGCAACAATCATAATAATCGTAATAATTGCGCCTTTGGCATTCGCGGCAATCACATTTATAATAATAAGGAAATTAAAGGAATAATGCAACATAAATGATGTATCAGAAGCCGTTGCGAAGCACTGTGATTGGTTTATTAATCGCTATCCGTACCTTTTTTTTTTTTTTTTTTTTTTGTAAATAACATTCTATAACAGTAAACCGTAAGAGGGAGTTACGCAAATCTTTTCGTGTTCTGCTTTTTGATTCAGCTGAGAAATGTAAAATTTTATCAGTAATAGAAATAACGTCATGGAAATAAAATGGTTTATATAGAAAAAGATCATCTAATCTATAATAATATTTTCAACTTGATTTATTATTATTATTGTGTACCCTTTGGCTCCTAAAAGATTGAAAGAAAAGTTCTAATTATATGTTAAAGAAACAGCTAATAATCATTTAATTGTGACATACAGTAATTCTTCACAATTTCATTTTTACTGAGTATGGTTGATACTACTGGTTTATATTTTACTGCTTCTATGATAAAGAGATGCGAATAATTAATTACTGTCAGTATAAATGTGCATCGTTCGAATCAAACTGGTTAAAAATATCCGATATTTGGCATGTATTTAATGCCATGCACTCTTATATAAAGTAAATATTGTACCAATTGCTATATTTAAGTCTACTCACGAGATAGCTTTAGCAACTAGCTAGAATTGTTATTGTATTGAATCCACTCAATGGACCGTTTAAGTGGTGTCATCACAACCAACGTCACAGTTCAAACAGCCTGTTGTTAGGCTGGTTGCTAGGGTTTTAGCATTGAAATTAGTTACGACCAAGCAGGTGTTTGTCTTGGTTTTTCTTTGAGAAAAGACCCAAAAAATAATAAAAAAATTATTATTAGAACGCATTTTTATGACTTCAAGAAAGCCCACGTTAGGGTTTTTTCCCTTATTTTTGTGAATTTTAGGAGAAATATTAAGACAAAAAAAGCTGTATTTATGCGTATTTTTGAGGTTCAGACTGCCATAGATCACTTGCATCCAATGTTGAGAGTCTGTGATTGATTAACTCAAAAGCCACTCTCCAAAAGCAAAGGACCGACCTGACGTACTGAAACTCATTTCATAAGTAGGATTGTAGAAGAATAAATAATTTTATACTCTCCAATAATTATTATTTATATTCGTTTTCAGGGGTCATAATCAAGAATTTACACTGCTGGACAATTGCTGAGGACGGATCACAAATTGCGATGTATCATAACATTATGCGGGAGTGGAGGCCCAGCAGGATACAATATTGTTGCCACACTGTTCGGACATTAGAATAACGATCATTTATTGTTCTGGAAAATACAGAAGGTTGTGAAGCAGCTGAAAGGACAAAAGTGTTTATTTGATCCTGTGTATGGAGAAATAGAAAAATGCATATGAACGACAGCAGGCACCTTTGAGAATGGTGTAAGTACGGGATATGTCCACCGTGGAGGGCGATGCAACATTCCACACGACGTCATGCTTTGCACAACATTATCCAGCAGCTGTTGAGGCAAGTTATTCTACTACTATATCAGTGCACGGATGAAGGTGGTTTTGTTTGTGGGAGCATATTGTCGACCAGCAAGGTGTCTCCCCAAAGCATTCCAAACATTTTCAATGGGGTTTAGATCTGGAGAACATGCTGGCCATATAAGGCGTTGAATACCCCCGCTGTCTAGACAATCCTGAACAGAAATGTATCGCCGACAGCACCACGGAAAAGGCGAACATGAGGCACTAGAACTTCATCAATGTATCGTTAGCCGGTCATAGTTCCAATTGCAACCACATGTAGGAGCGTGCGGCCATTGATCATGATGCCGGCCCACACCATGATACTGCAAGTCGGATATCGATTCCTTTCCTGGATATTTTCTGAACGTTACGCAGAACCACTCTCACGCCAGACCAGTTGGCGTCTACAATCCGATGACAGACAGAACCTACTCTCATTTGAGAATAGAGGTCATTCCTCTTCGGTCAATTGCGATGCTCACGACATCATTGCAAACGGCCGGTATGGTGCAGCCTGGACAATGGGACACACACAACAGGTCTGCGGGCATATAGTCCTCCTTGTCCCAAACGCCTTGCTACAGTTTTTCGGGAGATGCGCTTTCCTGTGCAACAAGAAACTCATTTGCCATTTGCTGAGCTGTGGTGCGCCGGTTTTGTTTTGCCGTTAGAGCGATGTATCTGTCTTCTGCAGGCGTCATACTTCTAACACGACCTCCCCCGTGACGCCTGCTACACATTCCAGTTGTTGTAAATGCTTTCCACAGCCGTGAAACTGTGGGCGATGCCGAACTCCCTGGCAACATCTGTTATTTGTCGCTCTTCTTCGATCTTTCCAATAATACGGCCACTCGTAAAGTCATCTCAGTGATATCGAAAATTTCAAGTTCGTCAATTAACGTTTTCCAGTAAAACTTTCCCTTAGAACAATAACTGTCCATAAGCGTCCAATCCTTCAAATCTCTTATCAGCTCTGTCAGGTGACGCACAGGCGTGGCAATGCAAAATTTGCATACGCACACCTCGTACTGTATCCTGCACTTATTACAATGGTCAATGTGTGGGTTCCTTCCATGTTGTGGTTGCTAGGAGTGATAGTGTCATCCGTCCTTAGCAATTGTCTAGCAGTATATAAGTTATATACCATTCAAATAATTCTTCCCACTATATATATATATATATTATATATATACATATATTATTTCAACTTTCTGACGATTTTTCTTATTTTCATAGTCACGTCGTTTTTATTGTTTTTGCCACACATTTTTCAGACCTTTTAGGACATTGGTTGAACTGCATCAGAAAATTCGAAATCTGTTCACGGGCCTTAGAAGTGGGGCGTGACCTCAAGATTGTGACGTGGATAACTGTCATAAATTTTGAGCTTTTGAGTTAAAACTTTAGTGGGCGCTAGATACCCTTAAGGACTCGGCTGGTATTGTATTTCAGCCAAATCAGATCTACCGCTCGAAAATGGCGACTGATAGAAATTTCAACTTTTTGAAGTTTTTCCTATCTTCAAACCTTTATCTTGACGTTGTTTTTACAGCTTTTGCCATACAAACTTTATACATCTTTTAGGGCATTGGTATAATTACAAATAAGCAAGAACAAAGTCGAAATACTGTGGGGTGTTTTTGGCTGCCAAAATCGTAGTGTGTAAATAAGTAAAGACTGAAGCTGCGTCTGGACTAAACGAACATGAACTACAACTCTCTGACTGTTTATTTCAGGTTACATGGGTTTAAATAGACTATGTACAAAAGGATTTGATTGGTTGTGGCGTTTACAAATTGATTGGGTGCTTTAAATGCCATGTGATCACAACGGGTTTTTAAACCGTTGTGATTTAAATAAAAGTGAATTAAAAGGACGCCACAACCGTTTAAATTCAAAAATAAACAGATTAACAGATAATACAAAGGAATTGAATAATAGAGATTAAAATACAGAAAAACGGAATAACTAGAATGCAAAGGATAAAATTATGATAAAACTATACAATAACTATAAAAATCACTACAATATGTTCACGGGTTTTTAGGGGATGGAGCTTAGAAGTGGAACGTGACCTCAAAGTTGTGATTTGGATAACTTCCGTAAATTTGGGCTTTTCAGCTAAAACTAAACTTGACTTCGGATGACTGAATATCAAACGTTATTACTAAAATATATTAACAAATACTATCCACAAATCTTAAGGTGGTTTGACCTCTGGGAAATGCACTTACCGCGATAGATGCGCGACAGATATTTAAATGCTTGCAATTGATCATTGAATAAGAAAGGATAGCGTTCTAAATCCGAAGTTATTTCTTTCTATGCTTGAAATTGAAACATTGTGCATTGTCCACCAAAGTAATTCTTAACCATAAAAATATTTCAAAAAATGCATCACTTTCGGAAATGATTGATTGTTTTTTGATGCTTTTTCAAGATATATGTTTGAAGATAGCCATATCACTTTCATTTCAAGATTTAATTAAAGTAATGGCTTAGTAATTACACAAGATATTTGTTCGCCATGCGTTTCAGTCGCCTTTCATTTGCCGTGGCCCGATTTCTCGGTTTTCGAAGGCGTCTTTGTGAAGCATCACAATAAACAAAAGAATAATAGAGGAAAAAAAAAAAAAGACACGTAAACATTAAATTTTCCAATTCTACAGTATTTTCTCATCATTGCGATCATCGAACTGCCGTTTCTGGGTTACTACCGTCATCAGTTGAAGTTACTCGTATGAATAAATAGTTTAGAAAACATTTATCTAGAACCGAATTAAACCAGATATTGGCTTTTCTATAATAATGGCTTAGTAAGTTGCAATATTTCTGTTTAAAACCATTTCAAAGTCGTATATCACTTTAATAAGTAAGTTACTAAATTTATTTCTTAAGTTTCTCGAGGTATCTTTACCCAGTAGGAAATAAAAAAGCTTTCGGATCGCAAGATGAGCTATATTTTATATTTGGTGCGATTGGGTTGTTAAAGTAAAATTAAAATTAAAGTGAATTTTTTGGTTTTTAAAGGCAAAGCACCTATTTCTGTCAAATTTCAAAATTTGTATGTTTAAGTACAGTCGGACCTCGATATAAGGTCACCCCTTGGGACCTCGCGAAAGTGACCTTATAAGCGGAGTGACCTTATAACCGATTCATACGCATTTGTCAATAAATAAGCATTATATAATTCTTTGTAAAATTTAATAGTCTACGTACAAAAATATCAGTTTATTAGATTATAATTTTTTAATTTAGTTGAACCATTTAAAATTAATTGAATCAGAAAGAAATTATTTTTTAAAAATTTTAATTCGAAATAAAGTTGTGTACATGCTGAAGCAAAGTACTGATGAACAACTTCTCTTGAAAAATTAATCAATTTGAAGACATTCACGAAGATTTACGCGTTCAGTATTATCCCATTGTAATTCTTATTTGATTAAAAAAGAAATTACAGCAATGTAAATGGATTGAAATTGTGGTACACTATATTCAAACACATATTACAACTAAGTAATAAAGTCGTATAAATCAGTGTTAATAATGTAAAATCTTCGCGTGGGCCAAAACTGAAGTGATGGGAAAAAACAACAAAGAACCTAAATTTTACATTATTTATCTTTTCTAAATTTATGTGATCTCTTGAAAATTACTTATAAGCAAAACTTTGAAGTATTGAAAAATAGAAACTTTTTTCGGAATCAGGAAGGCAGAACAGTGCTTATTAATATGTATATTATTGAATAGCATTAAACATATAATTATTTTGTTTGTGCATAGTCTTTTTAATTACTTGTCCTGTAAGATTCTTTATACATTTACAGGCAAACTGATTGAAGTGATTGATCTTATCTTTTCTAGACAATATACAAAATTTAAATAATATCGGACGGGTTATTATTAGTTTCAAGGCTGGAGACGCTTCGATGGACAGTGAGCCATTGACCTTCATTGCTGCAGATCTTTGTTTAATTCAAATTCTTTGTTTAGGATATTTTGTTGATAATTTTAGGATATTTGGATTATGTAAATAAGCGTGACAATAGATCTGTTTTGTTAGTTCTAGCATAATCTCTTTTGTCTTTGTCGCTCTTTCACTAAATTTACATATTCGTTGCGATTCTTCCTTGAAATTTATTCTGTTAAAGTTTTATTAACTTGTCTGTAGTGTTTTTTTTTTTTTGCTAGATCGTCAAGGTAGTGAAATTAAATTTCAGCTAAAGAATTCCGACAGATAAATTTGAAAACAAAAATTAATTAAGTATAACAATAAATATAAAGCAGTACAACAGTAAAGGGATTATTATATTGAATATTTTATCTTCTCTGTAATTATAATTATAACACAGTGGTTTTGGTGCCGAGGTATTTAGAGTTGGTTTTAAGTATAATTGAGATGCTGAATCCAAATATGGCATTAGTTTTTTCTTAGCAGCTCTAGTTTCTGCGATATAAAAATGTCGTGACTTACCTTATGATACTTTAACATGCGGATGTGTGTGTGTGTGTATTGTTTTTCTAATTAAAACCATAGAAATCTAAAGTCTTTATATATTTTCTAGAGCACTTTAAAGCAATGAAAATCATATAAAAAATTACAGTAGCACTTTACTAACTACAGTTACACTTAGTTGTGAAGAAAAGAAAAATCACTGATCAAAGAAAAGTCAGTTAACACTTCGGAAGCTTCTTTTGCGTGACATTCTTGAATGTACTTTGTTTGAACAGTCTCTTTTGAGGTTCCAGCAGTAATCTGCCATCATGTGGCCTTCCTATCTTCCATGGTAGCGATCCTCCATATTTTTTATTTCCTGGTGAAATCTTTCACCTTGTTCCTCCCTTGTATCGCCTAAATTTTCAGGAAAACGGTCCAAGTGGCTGTGTAGATAGCGAACTTTTATATCCAAGGTTTCTAAAGTTGCTGAGCATCTCGTTTACTAGCTCAACATAGTTTTCAGCTTTGCAGTTGCCCATGAAATTTCTGACAACCTCGACAAATGACATCCATTCTTTCTGCTCAGCCTCATTCATGGACTCCACAAAAGCCGGATCTTTTATAAGCTGTGTCTTATTTGTAGGCCATCGAAAATTCCAGCTTTCAGTTTTTCTGTACTTATCTGGGGCAATTTTCTTCCTATGTAAGTAAAGCACGATCCAGTCTTATCAAGAGCCTTTACAAACTGCTTTATTAGACCTAGCTTGATAGGCAGTGGCGGAAAGATGATTTTCTCTCTTCCAACTAGAGGCTCGTTAATGATATTGTTTTTCCCAACAGCCATGTTTTCTCTCTTAGGCCACTTCTTTTTTATCCAGTTTTTTTTTTTTGGTTCCTGCTATCCCAGAGGCACTGGAAACAACGATATTTAGTGTTGCCAGTTTGCTGTCCAAGGAGAAAGTTTACCATCTTTAAGTCCACACAAATTACCCATTGATGTTCCTGATATTTTATGTTCTCCATGACCAAAGCTATGGCGTCATATTCTTCCTTCATTTGCGTTGAATGAGCAGTTGGTATTGAGAGCCCCATTTGTTGCCATCGTGTAGAAGGACGCATTTCAATCTCCGTTTAGATCTATCAATAAATAGGCGCCAATCATCAGGATTATATTCAGGGAGACCCATTTTTTCCAGGAGTCCGCTAGCATCTTGACAGAATACAGGATTTTCTTCTTGGGAGAAAAAGGGTAGCAGATCCTTCTCCTTTGGACGGTAGAAAGTAATTTTTATTCCTTGTTCTAGTAAGATCTTGTCATTTAATCTGGAAGCTAGTAATTCAGACGGTTCTTTTGAAAGGCTGAGATCTCTGACGAGGTCATTTAGCTCTTCTTGGTTAAAAAGTTGTGGACTTAATGGCATTGATATATATTCACTGTCACTTCCATCATTTGTATCAGAAAGATGTTCACATAGATTAAGTTCATCCTCACAGGGCTCTGGTAGCTGTTGAAACGTTGGAATTGATATTTCTTCTGAGTGATTGGAATCAGATACCGACAGATAGCAGCACAGATGAAAAAAATAAGGGCATTATAGAAGTTGCTCTAAGAAGCAATGGGATTGAAATGAGTTACAGTTTTGTCACACCATACTTAAAAGAGGTTTTACATTACTTTCTGAATTTGCTCATAAAAAATAATATACACTAAGCTGATAGTTTTTTGTAAAAAGAAGATATACGACTGCAGAAACAAAGAGGAAAAAGGGCTTATATAGTTTATTTATGAATTTATTTAAGTATACCTTATCAATACCTTATATATATTAATAGTTGAAACAATTACTCGTAGGGTATGCTGCATCTAAAAAAGTATAGCTGATAGAGAAAAACTGATTTCATTTTTAGATTCAGCGCCCCAAATGTAGTTAAAATTTCAAAGAGCCTAGGCACCAAAAATTTTTTTTTTTTTTTGTAGGCCTGTGTAATGTT